>JAKSZU010000029.1:12678362-12793362 GCA_026018925.1 Tupaia tana
AGAGCAGGCCAGCCTGGATGAAATGAGTGACCACATGGACATAGGCTCCCGCGGTTTTTATTTTTTTTAAAGAGGTTTTTGCTTTAGGGCTCCTGCGCTGGCTCTTCAGAAGGACAGAGAAAGAAAGAAAGACAGAAAGCGAGAAATCACCACCGCAATCCCTTCTCCTCCATTCTCCTGTCGGGATCGCGGGCGGGCACGCACGCACACGCGCCCCTGCGTGATTTTAAGCCACCGGGTCCGGGGGGTCGACTCCATGGGAGTCCAGCGACATAGCCTTTACACCAACTGCTGGTCCCAGACCCTCCCTTTCTCTTCTTATCTCCTCCCACTCGAAAGTGCTTATTATACATCTTTTCATAGCCAGCATTCTCTAAGATGGGCAGTCTCTCTCATCGGGCTCAACACATTCTAGCCTGGGCACCGTCTTCCCTCTTGTGTATGCCTTTTTCTGAAAAATAGGCTGATTAGTCTGTCCACCACCGTGGCCACTCTGCTTTCTGTGGAAACACTGCATTCCCTGGCGGGTCATAAAAAGAGAATCCTCCTCTGGCTTCCTCTCTCTCTCTCTCTCTCTCTCTCTCTCCTCCCTCCCTCCCTCCCTCCCTCCCTCCCTCCCTCCCAACCAGCCAGGCAGGAGCCAAACAACACCGGGGCGGGCGGAGGGCGGACGGACAGACTTTCCTTTCTGTGTGGCTCTGCCACAGAAGAGCGCGACTGACTTACTCACTCACTGTGCCACCAGCCAGCCTTTCCCCTCTTTCATCTTCCAGTTTTTCCTTTTCCCTTTTTTATCCTTTTTTTTTCTTTTTTTTAACCAACTGAGTTTTATTTACTGCATGAGAAGTCACCCACTATCTTTCAGCTAAAAAGTTACAGAAGGAGGAGCCGGCAAGTGGCATGGTGGCTAAAGGCGCTGGACTCCCACATGGTCGACCACGGTTCAAGTCTCGGACCTGGTGGCTTGCTTTCTCTCTCTCTCTCTCTCTCTCTCTCTCTCTCTCTGACCAAACTGCAAAATAATAATGATAATAATAATAAATAAAGTTAAAATATTTTTTAAAAAAAGTTACAGACGGAATTACAGCCCAATTAAAAATTGGCTTTAGGGAACACAATTCTACTCTACGAAGAAAAACATGTTTACAGACCGTAGTTCCATTTTATCGTGAAAGCCCATCATGCCGTGTGAGCAGGAGCTAGCTCAGGACCCTGACCACCTGCTCTCACACACGACACGGTGTTTTCCTGGGTGGAGCGGGCTGAGCAGGCTGGCGCTCCGGTGGAAGCCGGGGACCTTTCTCTCGGGCTTCCTTTTTTTTCTGGTTATTTTCCCTCACCTCACAGGCTGTAAGAAGCTATCTCTGCTCTCAGCATGCCCCCTACGCGCACGCCTTCCCCTGGCCCGAATCGCCCCCTTCGTGCGCGGGTTTACAGCCGTGCCCGTGACGTGCTTGGTCACGTCCGAGACCCGGCACGTGGGTGGGTGGGTGGGGTGGGTGCTCCTTTTAGAACTGTCCCCACTCCCTTGACGTCTACCGTCTCACCTTCCCCCCCCCCCCCCCCCCCCCCCGTACACTCGCGTGTCGTGTGGCCAAAGGAACCGCTCGCTCCTCCTTCCGTCTTTTCTAAAAGGCCTAGAGAACATAGACTGGCTGCCTCTCCTCTTTCCCTTTCTGTTCCCCATTGCAGTGAAGGGCTGGAAGGTGGCGGTCCCGGACAAAAGGGTGGTTTCTGTGTATTGGTTGTGTGTGTGTGTGTGTGTGTGTGTGTGTGCGTTTAATAATTATTTTATTTAACTTTATTTATTTACTTAAAATTTTATCGGGGGGGGGAGGGAGGGGGAGGAAAGAGAAGAGAAGAGAAAAAGTGAGAGAGCAAGCAGTCAGGTCTGGGACTCAAACCACTGTTGGCCATGTGGGAGACCAGCACCCTTAACCACCACGCTATCGGCCGACCCGTGGTTTGCATTTCCACATCATGTCAAACATAGGGGCTCCCCCTTCTCCCGACCCTCTGCGCCTCCACCCCCCCTGAGTCCTGCATACACAGCTCCTTTCTTCCCTATTCCAGGACTTTGTCCGCGGAGGATCCCCAGTCTGGCGGCGGCGGCGGCGGCGGCGGCGGCGGCGGCGGCGGCTGGCACTGTCGCCCGTGGTGCCACCAAGGGCAGCACCAGCAATGGGGGAGAGGGGAGTATGTGCGCGTGCGCGTGTCCGGTGGCGGGGAGAGGGTCTCATATCCAAACCTCCCCCTTTTTTTTTTTTTTTTTTTTTTTTTTAACAGTGCTGTTTTAATGGTTTTTATATGTCCATTTCACAACCCTTTTTGGCTACGTGTACGGAGAAATCTGTCCTTAAGGTAACACCAAGGGGGGCAGGCACCCCATCGCCCCACATATGGGAGGGGTTTGGCGGGGAGACTGGGAATGACAGGACTGAAAACAAATTCAGAGTCTTGCCCATTCTAGTCCAGTGGTGACTGCTTATGGACACATCTGGTGTAAACTGAGATGAGAAAAGTACAAGGACACGAAACTGAAAACAGACTGTTATGTGCTCTTTTTTTTTTAAATTCTTAAAAGAATAAAATTTAAGGATTTAGTTATTTTTAATTTTATTTACTCATTCGTCCTTCCTTTTTTTCTTTTTTCTTTTTCCTACTCTTTTTTTTGGGGGGGGCGGGGGGAGGGAGAGGGAGGGAGGGAGGGAGGGAGAGAGGGAGGGAGGGAGGGAGGGGGGGGGAGGGGAGAGAGAGAGAGAGAGAGAGAGAGAGAGAGAGAGAGAGAATATGAGTGAGAAAGCAAGTCACAAGTTCTGTCTGGGATTCAAACCGTGTTAAGCCACGTGGTAGTGTCCACCATACCACCTGCTGGTCCACCTGCCTGCTCTTAAGCTGCCCAGTGTAACCATGGAGCTGAAAAGGAAGGGGGGGGGGACGGGGGACGGACGGAGGGAGGGAGAGGGGGGCGACCTTGGCTTTGCATATAGTTCTCATACTCTTACTGGGAGCCCAGGAACACACCTGCCCTCTGGTAAAATTTTTTTAGAAGATAAATGATCAGGACAAATAAAATTCAATATAAAAAGAAAGAAAAAGAGGAAAGAAAGAAAGAAAGAAAGAAAGAAAGAAAGAAAGAAAGGGAGAGAGAAAGGGAGAGAGAAAGAAAGAAACACAGTGAGTGAGCTATCAGCTCATCCTGGTCAAAATGACTTTTGATTTTAAAATGACGACAACGACAAAACGAACAAGAAAAAAGAAAAGCAAGCCAGACAGCCAGACAGCCAAACAGAGCACAAACACAAACAGAATGACAAAGTGTCCTCAGGGTGGTGGGGCAAAAGAGGAACTTCCTTCCTGGGCTGCTGGGCGGAATGGACATCGGTATGGCCATGGTGGAAGACAGTATGGAAGGCTCTCCTACATCTTTCCTTTAAAGCCTAGTTATTGGCTGGAATAAGAAAATGGGGCCAGCCTATGGCCTCTGGGTGAAATGAAGGCAGGCAGGCAGGCAGGCAGGCAGGCAAGCAGGCAGCCAGCCAGCCAGATCCCACGTGGTGGATGGGATGGTTTGAGTCCCAAAACAGTGGCTTGAAAAACACACCAGGGGGGTGTGTGTGTGTGTGTGTGTGTGTGTGTGTGTGCGCGCGATCCCTGAGGAACGGCGAGATCCAGAAGGCATGGTGCTGTGAGCTCGCCCCGTGAGGTCCTTCCTTGCCTTCTCTGTTTATCTACTCTCTCTCTCTCTGGCCCTCTCAGTCTCTCTCCTTGCTTGCCTCCGCCGGGGGCACAGGCACAGGCACAGGCACAGGCTCTGTCTGTTTTTATTTATTTATTTTTTGAAAGTTAAGTTTTTTTTCTTCCTGTTGGTGTGTCTTAAAAAAAAAAAAAAAAAGAGTAGAATATTACATGAGAACTCTACATTTTATGCTCACATTTCCAGTGAACCCAAGACTTTTTTTTTTTTTTAAGAATTATTTAACTTTATTTGTTTTATTTGCTTATTTATTTTAATTTGGGGGGGGGGGGAGGGAGGGAGGGAGGGAGGGAGGGAGAGAGAGAGGGAGAGAGCGAGCGAGCGAGCCACCCAGGTCCGGGCGGGACTCGAAACTGTGATCGCCCATGTGGGAGTCCAGCGCCCTTAACCACCATGCCACCTGCCAGCCCCACCTAAGACTTTTCCATACAATAAAGTCTATATAAAAACAGACGTGGTGCGCGCGCACACACACACACACACACACACACACACACACACACACACAGGAGCCGCCGCGCCCATGTACACAGGCACACACCTCACCTCATACCACCCCGCCCCCACCACTTCTTTTTGTGTGCCTGCCTGCATTGCAAATAAAGCGCCCCCGCCCCCGCCCTCCCGCCCCAGGGAAAACAGAGTTGTGGGCTGGGCTGGGCCCAGCCTGCCGGCCTCCCTCCCTCCCTCCCTCCCTCCCTCCATCCCTCCCTGCCTCGCCTTCTAGAGACAACAGAAGCCCGATGGATATTAGGGGGCCAAAAATAAAACAAACAAACAAAAAAACAGATCTAGACGGTAACAGTTAAAGCAGCAAGGACAGATTTTATTCAAGAAAATGATTGATTGCAACGGGTTGTGGGGGTGGGGGGAGGAAGAGATCTCAGTGTTTGGGGCCTGGGAGTAGGCTCCTCCCCCTCCTTGTGGCCACCCCTCCCTACCTTCCTCAGCTGGGCTCGCTGCCGCCCCAAACCCCCTGTCTAGGGCTGTCTAGGATTGGCTGTGGGAGGTGGGGGGCAGGCAGGGATGAGAGCTGCAGAGAATGATTCCTTCCTTCCTTCCTTCCTTCCTTCCTTCCTTCCTTCATTTATTTAAAAGAATTATTTTATTTAGCTTATTATTTACTTACTTTCCTTCCTTCCTTCCTTCCTTCCTTCCTTCCTACCTACCTACCTACCTACCTACCTTTTTTTAAAAGAAGAAGTTCATCTATTTATATATATATATATATATATATATATATATATATATATATATAAATGTATATAAGCATCCACAGAACGTTTAATTACTGATTAAAGTGCTCCATTGTTTCACATAAGGTGAACAGAAAATATAATATATTTTACCTCCCCCGCACATAATAAAAGCAAACAGTTAAATAAATGTATACCTCTAACAGTTAGCTTATTCAGAAACAAAACAAAACACAACACAACACAACACAACACAACAAAACCATGTATTGCCCAAACTCACGCTTTACTCAAAACTGTACTGATGGGTCATACATCTTAATCATAAAGGCTTGAGTTTTGACTACACTGCACAAGTTTATTTATACGTACTTTTTTTTTTTTTTTTTTTTTTTTTTTTTTTTTTTTTTTTTTTTTTTTTTTTTTTTAGAAAAGGAGAGGAAATATCACAATGGCTATAAAGAGCTTTCCAAACATCGGAAGTCATCTATCAGAGTTAATTAGTGGGGGGAAGCATATTAAATGAATCCACAGAGTAACGGGCATTACACTAGTATGGCTTACGGAAGGAAAGGAAAGAGGTGAAGGTTTGGATCGAAAAGAAAATTTGGCCTTTTTATGAAAAGAAGCAATGACAACATCAACAGTAGAAAAACCCCCGTCACGGAGACTTAGAACTCTGTGAGACAAAGATTTAGGCTCGTATAACTATTAGCCATTGTTAGAGAGAGGAATCATGTCATGAAACGCACAACATCACAACACGGATGCATGTAAATGAAAGGCATACTGTTTATCGTTCCGCATCGTTCCGCAAGTGATAAGAAAACAATACTGCAGCCATTCTTGAGTAAGAGAGTTTTCAGTGACATGGGTAGTTCCACAAGGATTACAGGTGCAGATAGTCTTAGTACCAGAGATTTAGTAAATATCAGAACATTCAGTGGTACCACTAAGCTAATTAAATTCTCTATCTATCTATCTAACTACTATCTATCTATCTATCTATCTCCCTCTCTCTCTCTCTCTCTCTCTCTCTCTCTCTCTCTCTCTCTTTTAACTGGGAAGGCAATCACTTCCCTGCCTTCATATGTGAACTTAAGATCATTTATAAATGGAAATGGATGTTTAGAATATTACATTCGATTTGTACATTCCAATATATACAGCCACACACGTTCAATAGACTCCACCACTGACCTATCCTGTCGCCGCACATGTTTATATTTACGTATATGTTTACAGCTCCAGATAGATGCTTTTTCTCCTTTAGGCAGACAGAGAGTAAGCCTCAAGAGTTTAAGTTTCTTGGGACCAGCAGTTAGCGTCATGGCTATGTCGCTGGACTCCCACGTATTCGACCGCGGTTGGCGTCCCGGACCCGGTGGCTTAAACTCATGCCGCCGGGCGCGTGTGCCCGAGATCCCGAGAGGAGAATGGAGGAGAAGGGATTGCGGCGTGGCCATCCCCCCTGGGGGGGTGATTTATCACTTTCTGTCTCTCCGTCTCTCTCTGTCTGTCTGGCGAGCGCATGCGCCCTATAGCAAAAACCTCTAAAAAAAAAAAAAAAAAAAAAAAAAAAGAGTTTAAGTATTTTAGGATTTTAAGACCCGAATGTCTTACATAAGGAGTCAAAAAAGAAAAAGAAAAAATGCAGCTATACCTGCCGACCTTTTCTAAGACACTTGAGATATCTTTCTTTAGGAATAATAATCTGTTGAAGATCATTACTGATCTGAGAAATTTCACGAACCACACAAACAAATAGGAAAGTGCTGACCGTGATGTCGAGCTTAGGATTTCCGGGTGTGAGTCCCGAGAGACCCCTCGTGTCTGCTGCCGGCCATGTGTGATACTGGCAAATAAGCAGCTGTAGTGAAATTTTTCCCGACAGACCGACCGAGCGACAAATGAACTGCAAACTGAACGAACATATCCAGGAATGTTCCTTATTAGGGTGTAGTTCATAATCATAAACCACACGGTGACCGAGGGAACAGAGTAATAGAATTGATAGGGCCGATCCATAACTATGCTTCACACTACCGCCAGGAAATGGAGATGAAATATGAAAGACCTGACATACTCTACAGATTCCAAAGTCTCCTCTGATCCAAAAGTACCCTGTCTGAAGTAAATAGGCGGCAACCAGAACTCGAATGTGCGTGTACCAAACCAAAATGTAGATCTTTGGGATAAAGAGAGATGAAGGTGTATAAAATTTATTTTCCTTCATAAAACAGATTGGCGCTGGGACCAGCAGTTAGTGTAATGGCTATGTCGCTGGACTCCCACGTAGTCGACCGCGGTTCGAGTCCCGGACCCGGCGGCTTAAACTCATGCCGGGCGCGTGTGCGTGCGTGCCCAAGATCCCGAGAGGAGAATGGAGGAGAAGGGATTGCGGCGTGGCCATCCCCCCTGGGGGGTGATTTCCTGCTTTCTATCTCTCTGTCTCCCTCTGTCTGTCTGGCGAGCGCACGCGCCCTATAGCAAAAAAAACCTCTCAAAAAAAAAAAAAAAAAAAAAAAAAAAAAAAAAAACAGATTGGCGCTGTCGCACGTATAGTACGCCACGATTGGATGGGGCCGAGTCCGCAGGAAGACCGTGGAGGTATTTCCAGTAAAAAATTCTTATCGCGACACACGTTCGTGAGAATCATTGCACTCTCGTGAGAGCCCAGAAACATCGCTAGTCTTGGCCAATTTTTCTTAAGAGTGGATTTTATTCTGAGAGAGTGCTTCATGACTACCCTCGTGTATCTCGATGGGTCACGCGGCAGCTCCTGCTAGGGTCACGTGGGGGTTTGTGACAGAATCCTCGGTCCGAACTTGTGGAACCGTGAACTTCTGGATGCCATAGAAAAGACACTGTTTGTTACTGACAGGGTCTTATGTTCAAAAGGAATGTTTTCATGCTTATTTCCCTCTTCTTTGAATTGGGGATGAATTATTTTTACAAAAGGATAAAATAATTGCCGAATTCGGGAATCTCCAATAAATGCAGTACGCTTCTCTACCAGGCAGTTCTCTGCCTCACTGATTTTGTATTTATGTGTCCTACAACTAGGAGGTTGCCAGACTTTCTCTCCGAGAAATCTGCCACCTGAGAGAAGGTATTCACATGAATCATTGTCTCGGTAGCGGCGGCGGGAGGCCGGGTGGCACGCTGCTGCGACCAGAGCAGCAGCATGGCCACCGGCGCCAGCACCTTGGCGCTCCTCACGCCCAAGTAGTGGCGGATCTCCCGCTTGCCCAGGTTGCAGGCCGGAGCCGCCATCTTGGTTCCTCCATGACCACAGCGCGCGGCCGAGCGGGGAAGGGGTGCCGCACGGGGGCGGCACTGGGGCCGCCGCTGCCACCGCCGCCGCTGCCGCCAGGCGGGGAGCAGGGGAGGAGCCGCCAGTCCTCGCGGCCGCCACCCGCACCACCCGTCCGTCCGGGAGCCTGACCCCGCCAGCCACCGCGGGCGCCGCCGCCGCCCTCCCCCCCCCCCCCCCCCCCCCCCCCCCCCCCCCGCCGCGGCGCACCTGGCCTCCGCCTGCCTGCCTGCCCGCCCCTCGTCTGCCTCCGCCTGCGGGGGGGTGGGGGGTGGGGGGTGGGGGTGGCCTGGCCTCCCCACAGCCCCGCCGCCCAGCATTTCTTCCAAACATCGGGCACGGAGTTTGGGCAAATCTCTATGGTTTTACTTTCTCTGTCAATCAAAAACCTCTTGAAAAAACTACCGAGCGGCAAAATTCTTTGCCTCAGTTTTCTGCTCCAGGTAGACGTGCCAATTACAAAATCGTAAGAGGTAATATTTAACAGCAAGTGACGCATGAAGAATTTACACAAGTGGCCTGAAGAACAGAATTGGACAGAATTGAACCAGTCATGTCTAGAATGACTCAACTGAAACTCATATAGTAGGTACATCTAAAATAAAATTGGAGATTATGATTGGTATTTAGAATCAAATTTGAAGCTTTTTTTGGGATTAAAATATAGATACTTTTTTTTTTTTTTTTCTTTCTCCAAGGTTTCCTCCAGATGTATTAAACATAACATCTCTATACAAAGTGACCTGGACCTGCTGCTTGAAAACATAATCCTTGGGACCAGCAGATGGTGTGGTGGTTAAAGCGCTGGACACTCCCACATGGCCGACCATGGTTCAAGTCCTGGACCTGGTGGCTTACTAACTCACTTTCTCTCTCTCTCTCTCTCTCTCTCTCTCTCTCTCTCTCTCTTTCTCTCTCTGGTCAAATGAAAATAAATGAATGAATAAATAAAATTAAAAAATAAAATAATTATTTCAAAAAAAAAAAAAAACCATAATCCTTTCTTACTAGCACAGTATCTTGATAAGTCAGCCCACAGAACGTTCAAAAGCAACTCTAAAATAAATAGAAAACAGCCCAATCCAATGCATCTTAAATGAATGGCCTAACTACCACAAATGTCAATCATTTCAGTCAGATAATTAGCACAGGATCCAGTCCCTCTGCTAAACTGCAGGAGAAGTGATAAAGGACGTCAGACAGGAGGCCATTTTATGCACTGCAACTGTCATGCCATCCATGTTTCTGGATCGTCATGTTCCCGTGATCTGATTCTAGACGCGCCACAGGAATATCAGTGGGGTTGGTAGGTTAGCTTGGCTGCTTGCTGGGCTAAAACAGGTATCGCCCCAGCATGCTCATCTGACAGTGTCCCACGGCAGACCGGATTAAGTCCTTGTGAATCTGGTCAGGGCGCGCGCGCGCGCACACACACACACACACACACACAGAACTCCAACGACGGATGGATTTTTCACTGTGTTCCCCAGGGGTTGCAAGGTCGCCTCCATCCCGGCCGCCCACCTTCTACCCCACCGCGGGGCAGCAGCAGCGCCTAGCTAAATATGTCCTTTTAAAATTGGAAATGCAGCTATCAATTGATGGAGAACTGGAGACTCATTAACCCCTTCTACACGGATAAGGAAATAAGTGACAAAGTCTCTTGCACCGAAGTGATGTCTTTTAACAGCTTTACATGTCATATTAAAAACACTTTAAGTGCTCTTCTCCAATGTAAAAATCTAAAGCATTCAAAAGGAAGGCATCGCTCAGTATCTGAAAAAGTTACAGATTTACAAACTGTCTATCTTCTGTCATGAAAAGTCCACACCAACATTATACCCACTTGGGAAAAAAGACAAACAGGATATATTACAAATTTATGCAGCAATAACTTAGTTCACACCATGCCATAAAAAGTACATTAATCAAGATACACAAGCTTCTGTGGGTTCTAAACTGCAGGATTATCTTCTTCTTTTTTTTTTCTTTTTTTTCTTTTCTTTTCTTTTCTTTTCTTTTCTTTTCTTTCTTTCTTTCTTTCTTTCTTTCTCTCTTTCTCTCTTTCTCTCTTTCTTCTTTTTTTTTCCCCTGCAGAATCCTTAAAACCCGTGGCATTTAATATTTGTTAGCCTTTCTTTTTTTCCTTTTTTTTTTTTTTTTTTTTTTTTTGAGAGGTTTTCGCTATAGGGCGCGTGCGCTCGCCAGACAGACAGAGAGAGACAGAGAGACAGAAAGCAGGAAATCACCCCCGATGGGGGGGATGGCCACGCCGCAATCCCTTCTCCTCCATTCTCCTCTCGGGATCCTGGGCACGCACGCACACGCGCCCGGCGTGAGTTTAAGCCACCGGGTCCGGGACGCGAACCGCGGTCGACTACGTGGGAGTCCAGTGACATAGCCATGACGCTAACTGCTGGTCCCTTTGTTAGCCTTTCTACCGAGAGGTAAATGATACACGATGATGATGAGGAATGAACAACGTTGACAGACCGGTTGCCTGGTAGGAATCGTTCCGGCTTTGTTCAGCAATGGCCGAAACTCTCTTCTGGTATTCCCATTTGTTTTTGTGATAGAGCTGGCTGTGCTGCCTGGCTCTGGGCTGGACTGCTTGGATTAGGTTCGTCCAACAGAGATCGAATGGATGTTGAGGTAGAAGAAGATAACATCGTGTGTTGGACTCCATCGATTCTGAAGGATATCTAAACATATGCTACCATCGGCATACGCATTTGGATGAAACATTTTGCATACAAACCTAACGGTTGGTGGTTTATCTGGATATTCTTCAGAAAATACTATCACTAGTTTAAAAGTACCATCTTCGAAGCGTGTCCCTTCCGGTCCGAATATAACTGGAGTCCACTGCATGATGTTATTTTCAGATGGTGCACCACTGACCCCACAGGTGGGTCCCCTCGCAATCAATCGCCTGAGATCCTGAATGAGCCTCCTCCGCGCCGGGGTTGATGCTCCCCGGCTGCCCCGTGGTCAGTGTGAAAGAAAAGAGTCCCGTGCAGCACCCCGCCACACACACACACACACACACACACAACACGCACACACGCACACACGCACACCTGGTGCGGTGGTCTACTCACTCTTACTTACGTATTTTAATTTTACCAGAGAGGAGGAGAGAGGGAGAGAAAAGTGAGAAGGCAGGCCGCCAGGGCCGGGACTTGAACCGCGATCTGCCATGTGGGAATCCGGTGCCCTTAATCACCATGTCACCTGCCAGCCCCAACCCCCCCCCCCACCCTATACTTTGAATTCTAATCAGAGGGCCTACTCACCAGCCCTCTACTTAAAAACAAACAAAGAAACAAATAAATAAATAAGGTGCATTCACTTCTATCAATAGAAGTCAACAGCAGATATCAGCAGATGTCACTAGTCTTTTCTGATGCTACCCCTCCCTCTTAAAAAAAAAAAAAAAGAAAAAGAAAAAGAAAAAACAGGGAAAAAGGGTTTAAAAGTGTGACCTCTGGCCTAAGAAGACAAGAATCTTGACACTTTCTTTCTCCCCTCACCATTCCTTAGCATAACTCTGCGCCTCTCCTGCTCTTCAGAGGGCACAAGTTCCTACAGTTTCGCCTGTCGTACAAGAACAGCGTGTGTGGTTCCCATGTGCACGGGTAGACGCTGACTGTCTGTGTGTGTGTGCGCCTTTTCCTTGATGACTATGCCTCTGGGTCAGTGGTTTTGTAAGTGGGCCTCAGGCCTATGTCCTTGCACCCTGTAGACGTGGCCTAGTGATTAGGGTAGCCCAAAGCAACTCTGCTCTTCCAGAAGTCACAGCCAAGGGAACTCAAGACCTGACAAGCCGGCCCAAAGAGATAAGAACTTCTTCTCTTTTTTTTAAAAAAAAAATTATTTTATTCAATTTCATTTATTCATTCGTTTATTTTAATTTGACCAGAGAGACATGGAGAGAGGAAAGTGAGAAAGCAACCCACCATGTCTGGGACTCGAACCATGGTCGACCGTGTGGGAGTTAGGTCTAGAGCCTTAACCACCATGCCACTTGCCGGTCCCCAAGACATAGGAACTTCTTTTACCGGTCAGAGTCCTGCCCTCTGTCTGTGAAGTTCAGTTTAACCCATAATTTTAAAAAAGTTATAGTTTAGTTTCTTTTCTGAATTAAGATGAATGAAAGAAAGGGACTTATATAAAATAGTCCCACCTGGGTAGCGTGACTATTCTGTTTTTCTTCTTATTTATATTTTTAAAGAGGTTTTGACTGTCGGGTGCATGAGAGAAAGAGAGAGAGAGAGAGAGAAGAAAAGTGAGAAATCTCCCTCCCCCCCCCCCACCAGGAGGGGATGGCCACACTGCAATTCCTTCTCTGTTCTCCTCCCGAGAGGTTGGACATGCGCAGCGCATGCACGCACAGGAGCCCGGCGTGGTGGTAAAGCCACCAGGTCCAGGCTATGAACCACAGCGGTCGGCCCTGTGAGAGTCCCAGCGACATAACCGCTGCGCCATCTTCTGGTCCCCGTAGTGTTTTTCTAGTGTAAATACTCATGGCCTATTCCGCCCGCCCCCGCCCTCCTAAAAGCAGTCTCTATTTTCTGGGTCAGCAGGTGTGGCGTGGCGATTGAGGTGCTGGACACGTGGCAGTGCCCACAGTTCCAGGCTCGGACCTGGTGGCTTGCTTGCTCTCTCACTTTCCTTCGCTCTGTGTGCCTTTCTCTGGTCAAATGAAAACGACTGAATGAATAACTAATGATCTTAAAAATAATTATTTATTCAATTTTATCTTGCCGCCAGGTCCGGGACTTGAACCGTGGTGGTCGGCCGTGTGGGAGTCCAGTGCCCTTCACCACCAGGCCACCTGTCTGTCTCCCCCCCTCCCCCATCAGGAGTGAAACTGGCGCCCCTCCATCTTGTGGCGCGCCTCCATCTTGTGGCGCGCCTCCATCCTAGCGAGGGGGGGGGGGCGCGACACCGTACCCTGCCCGGGCGGCGGCGGTGGGCATCACCCGCCTTCAGCGCGTTCACGCCCCTGGTCCTCCCTGGGTTCTCGGTGCGGGTCTGTCCGGGCAGTGGACGACGAGAAGTGAAGGCGCTGTGGTGGCAGGTCCTCCTCGCCCTGGCCGGCCCGGCCTCTCCGTCTCCTTGCGCTCTCTGCGGTTTGCATGGGGTGCGCACGACAGAGGGCCTCGCCCACCCGTCATTCTCGTAGCACCTGCTGCGTCCTCGCTGAAGTGAGAGTGACTGACTTGCTCTTACGTGCCAGTTTCCTGTCACGTCGTTTGCTTCTTGAATCTGAGGAACTGGAACAGTGCCCTTCCCCGCTTTGACTCCGTGACATCCCTTGACCCGCTTTGTGTGTGGGAGCGCTGTCCCCCCACCCCCGGGGGGTTTTCCAGGACCGCGCACAACAGATACACGCCTGTCTGCAGACAATATCTTCTTCCTTTAGGCCTGCGAGACCCTTCACAGGGAAGATGAGTGAGGGAGTTCTTTATATTCTGTATAAAAACAAAATCAAATTTATATACTAAAATCATCGTGTGTCCAGAAAGTTAAGTTGTTTTCCAATCAAAATTAAAATGCATTTCTGATGAAAACAAAACAAAACACTAAGATACCGGCTGGCTGGCTGGCTGGCTGGCTGGCTGACTTTTTTAAGAATTATTTTCTTGGGGACAGCAGGTGGTGTGGTGGATAAGGGCGCTGGGTTCCCACATGGGCAACCATGGATCAAGTCCTGGACCTGGTGGCTTGCTTTCTCACTTTCCCTTCCTCTCTCTCCTCTCTCCTCTCTCCTCTCTCCTCTCTCCTCTCTCTCTCATCAAATAAAGAAAAAAATAACAATAACAAATGGAAATAAATAAATAACTCTTTTAAAAAATTATTACGCTGGGAACCAGCAGTTAGCGTAATGGCTATGTCGCTGGACTCCCACGTAGTCGACCGCGGTTCGCATCCTGGACCCGGTGGCTTAAAACTCACGCCGGGCGCGTGTGCGTGCGTGCCCAGGATCCCGAGAGGAGAATGGAGAAGGGATTGCGGCGTGACCATCCCCTCTGTGGGGTGATTTCTCGCTTTCTGTCCTATAGCGAAAACCTCTCCAAAAAAAAAAAAAAAAAAAAAAAATTATTACATTTAACTCTACTTACTTACTTATGTATTTTTAATTTGACAGGGTGGGGATGGCGGTGGGGGTAGTGGGGACAAGCAGACAAGCAGCTAGGTCTGGCACTCGAACCTCAGTCGGCCGTGTGGGAGTTCAACACCCTTAACCACCACGCCACCTGCCAGCCCCCCCCCCCCCCCCCCGTCATGCATTTTTAAAGCCTCCTTTTCGCTCTTAGAGCTTGTGTTTTCATGGCCACGTTTCAGTCGCCTAAAGCCTTTTTCTGGAATTTCTTACTAACGGCAATCAATGAATTATTTCAGACGTGTCCCGTTAGGGCTTTTTCTCTCAGGTCTAAAACTCTACTCTACACGCCTTTACACATAACTCATGCGTCACTGTGGCTTCTGGGGTGCGGAGACTGACTTTTATACAATGAATGGACGTGTCACCCGAGGTTCTATGCGAATTGCTGTATAACATTGACTTTCTTTACTTGTTATTTGCACTACATGCCAGTCGCCTGTCTAAGGGGAGTAGACTTGGGAACCGGGGCCCGAGTCAGCTACATACTTTGTCAAATAGGACGAGAGATTTCTACCATTTCGTATTCACTTCGTATCCATTTGGGTCCGTATTCTTTATGTCTTGACAGTGCAGATTTCCTCACCTGCTTTCTCTAAATGGAATGAGAGACTTTATGTGCGGGCGGGCAGACTGACTCGTCGTTCCCGTGCACGGCGGTGATACGGTGGTTTAAATCATACTGTCCTTCCTTCGAAAGGAATGAGTTTTACGGTCTCTTGACTATTGTTCTAAAATCAGAGCGATGATTCTTTGACTCTCTATCGTGGGTGTGTACGCGTAGGTATAATGCATTGTATTTATACATATATTTGTCTATATATGGTACGGAATCTATTGAAATGTGGAAGGAGAAGGAGAAGGAGAAGGAGAAGGAGAAGGAGAAGGAGAAGGAGAAGAAGAAGGAAGAAGAAGAAAACAAACCGCCAGGTTCGGGACTCGAGCCACAGTCGACCATGTGGGAGTCTGGCGCCCTTAACCACCATGCCACCTGCCGGCCACACCCCAGTTAAACTAATTTTAAATGACTACATGTAAATTAAAATGTCTTCAGAATTTTTAGCATGGGAATCAAGGACCCAAATGGCCTCTGTCCCAAATGGCCATTGTGGGTGGGTGCCACATAGCCCGTTGGGTGACCAAAAACCTTAGAACACATGCAGAAACCCCTCTTGTGTCCAGTAATTCCCTCTTTACATAAAAGAAGACTGGGGCTGGCAAGTGGTGTGGTGGTTAAGGGCACCGGACTCCCACATGGCTGACCACGGTTCGAATCCCGGACCTGGTGGCTTGCTTTCTCACTTTCTCCCTCTCTGGTGGTCCAATTAAAACAAACAAACAAACAAACAAATAAATAAATAAATAAACGAAGTTAAATAAAATAATTCTGGGGGGGGGGAGAAGTTGCTGGGCGTGTTGTATCTGTCCCTCACTCGTGGAATCAAAACCTTCAGAAAAATAAATGAATAAATAAATAAAAGTAGACTAACTAATAGAGGGATAGCTTGGGTTTCCTTGCCTTCAAAGGAAAACAATGCCAGTAGCCTTGCTTTCCTAAATAATTCAAAAAGAATGATGAAGACCAAATGCACGGGATACATCTAAATAGAGTCCATACTTATCATTAAACCTGTCATCCTTTTGTCACTTTTCAAAGTCGTTTACATGATAGAGACGGACTCTGTTACGTGAACTAATAGGAATGAGATGCTGGAATTTTTCCTGAGTCTTAAAATATTACTTATGAAGTCAAAGTTTACGTGTCCATATTTTCGATGCAAGAAGGCGGTGGCACGGGGGTGATCAGGCCCACCCTTGTAGCGAGTGACACACGGGCTTTCGTCCCACACTCAGGAAGAATTAGAGTCGCGGACGCAGAGAGTAGGTAGAGCAAAGCAGGGGATCGCTTCATAGAGAGTGGAGGAAAAAGAGAACTCGAGAAGGGAGGGGTCCCGGAAAACAGGTTGCCATGAGAGAGCTGTGGAGAGGGCACTTTGATTGGTGTCAGGAAGGAATCCGTACTTGCCTGGACTTGTTTTCGGTGGTCCTTGAGCCTGCATTCCCCTCCTGGGGGGGAGGGGAGGAGCCTATGCTGGATGGCTCCCATTATTTTCTTATCTTCTTCCTGGAATGTGGTGGGGCTTGGAAAAAGCCTTTGATGTAGGCCTAAGTCGTGCTGCCTAGGTCAATCACGGAGCCACCCCCTACCTCCTTCTCAAAGCTGAACACTTTTGTGATTCCATTTTGGGCCCAGACCCTAACTTTTATTTATATATTGTTTTACTTTATTTATTATTGCTAGTGTTTTTTGTTTTTGTGTGTGTTTGTGTGTGTGTGTGTGTGTGTTGTTACCAGAGAGAGACAAGAGAGAGAAGGAGGGAAAGCGAGAAAGCAAGCCACTGGGAGGTCCAGGACTCAAACTACAGTCAGCCATGTGGGAGTCCAGCACCTTGACCACCATACTACCTGCCCCCGCTGCGCCGCCTCCACCCCCCCCCCACCGTCCCCTACCTCATTTTGACATCGGATTACATTTTCAGTGTCTTATTTCTTTTTAGTTTTATTTATTATCATTATTCTCCCATTTTTGAGAGTGAGAAAGCAAGCCACTGCCAGGTTTTTTTTTTTTTTTTTTTTTTTTTTTTTTTGCGTTCTTTTACCTATTCATTGTCATTACTTTTATTTTTTATTTTTTATATTTTTTGAAGTTGAACAGAGAGACAAGTAAGAAAGCAAACTTCCAGGTCTGTGAATCACACTGAGGTCAGCCATAGTGGGAGTCCAGCTGCCTTAACCACCATGCCCGATGCCAGCCACTCTGGTGGCATCTTAATGTTGACCTTGTAAATTCTGTAGCAACAGGGACATAGGCCACGTCGCATCAACTCCCCCCCCCCCCCCCAAATCTGGGTTGTGTTTAATCTAAATGTCAAATCAAATTAAGAGGAAAACAAATTGCTTTAGGTAGTTCATTCTCCCCATTGATACCATTTTAAACTTTGGTTGCAAAGTTTAAGTGCTTTATTTCTGTCATTACTTGTGGTTGTTACTTTACAAACCAAGTGAACCGTTTAACATTTTTTTAAGATAAATGAATTATGTTTTTGTACTAAGTGGAAATTTCCAACATTAAATAAATCTATCTATACCCAGAAAAGAATTGCTCTGTTGAAGTTTACTGATTTATTTTTTTACCCATCTACCTATCCACTTCAATTTTGGCCATAGGGGGAGAGAGCAGCAAGTCGCCGGGTTCGGGACTCAAACTGCGGTCGGCCATGTGGAAGTCCAGCGCCCTTAACCACCACGCCACCTGCCAGCCCCGGTTTTCTTTTCTTTTTCTTTTTCTTTTTTCTTTTCTTTTCTTTTCTTTTCTTTTCTTTTCTTTTCTTTTCTTTTCTTTTCTTTTCTTTTCTTTTCTTTTCTTTTCTTTTCTTTCTTTCTTCTCTTTTTTTTCTTTTCTTTTCTTTTTTTTTTTTTTTGGTAAAAGATAATGATTTATTCTATTTAACTTTCTTTCTTTATTTAAACTTAACGAGAGAGAGCCGCCAGATCCAGGGCCGGGACTCCAACTGTAGTCCGCCATCATGTGGGAGTACAACGCCCCAACCCCCACCCTACCACAACACCCCATCTCCAGTGGTAAGTGCGCCAGAAGCCAGAGAAGCCTTCTGGGTGGGGACTGGGAGGTGGGGGTGGGGGGCGGGGGCGGAGGGGAAAAAAGAATACATAGAAAGGTCACTGGCCCCCGCCACTGCCGACGTGAAAGGCAAAGGCGCCCCCAAGCGACCAAGGAGTCCATATCGCTCCTCGTCACTCCACCACCTCTTGGTGTGTAGCCGGAGTGGCTGATGGGTCTGAGGAGGGTAACAGGGCTACCTGAGCCACACCCACCGCTGTCCTTGTGACCCGATGGCGTGAAGAGTTCTTAGGGGAAAATAGACATCGGTAACCCTTCTTCTCGCCACTCTGTCCCTGTGGAAGAAAACCCCTGAGCTCTGCCATTGTCTGAGCACTGAGGAGGATGACCACGACAGCCGAGTCTCTGCCCTCCACCTCCTTCACCTGAATCGACCTTTCTCTTGCTTACTTATTTCTGTAAAAATCACTTCTGTTGTTTGCAACTAAGCTTGTGAACGCTATGTAATGGAAATGCACAAAAGAATATTGTTGGGATTTTTAGTTAGATTTAAGTCAGAGACATTCCGTAGTAGTAAGGAATCCTTGCGTGTGAGTATTCCAGAAATGTCTCTAAGCCATCTGATCTAATGAACAACTGTCTCAGAATATTACGTTGCTTAAGAAGGTGTGGGCATATCATATATGTGAATTAAACTCAGATTTCCTCAAAATAAGCCCTAATTCAAGAAACGAAACCGTATTCAAACTGAAGCGATTTGAATACAAGTTCCTTTTCCAGGAGAAATAATAAAGGAAACAAGGCATTTTGTAAAATGTGATCGATCCTGGGGGCTGGCAGGTGGAGTGGTGGTTGAGGGCGCTGGATTTCCCCCATGGCTGACCACGGTTTGAGTCTTGGGCCTGGCGGCTCTCTCCCTCTCCCTCTCCCTCTCCCTCTCCCTCTCCCTCTCCCTCTCCCTCTCCGGTAAAATGAAAATCAATCAATCAATCAATCAATCAATCTTTTAAAAAAATGGGTGAGTGACTGAATAAATAATACCATACAATAACATAAAACATATACTCAACTTTCAGCTCCTCAACTCAGAGGCTACTTTCTGTTCCTGGGCCTTGGAAACAAGGTGAAGAACTACCTCTAAGCAATCTCCTCAGTCCGGTGGGGTGGGAGGGGGTAGTGCCGCCACCAAGACAAAGCTCAGGCAGTTGAACGTGGACACCGTAAAAGGATCCGAGGGACCGTGACCAAAGCATCCAAATTCTATTTTTTATAACGAAGCAGCTCCTTCCGAGTAGCAGTGGGCTCCTGGGGCCTGGCCCAGCCCTGTGCTCACTTCTGTTGTGCTCCCGGGCGGGGCGGGCGAGAGCCCTGATGCTTTTGCTCCGGGAGACACCTTTCTCTCTGGGGGATCGGTGTCCAAGGAGGGCTTCCACTGTGTCAAAGAGGCAAGCTCCTACTCCGTATCGGTATTTTTGGTAAGGCTTTTTTTCTTTGGCCATAGCGTGCATGCACTCATGGCTCCACCCGCTCCTCCCCCTCAGCTCGCCCCGCCCCTCCCCCCGCCCCCAACCCCCACTCCCCCGCCCCGCGGGCCGACGCGGTGCCGGCGTTGGTCCTGGGGCGGCACCTAGCGGCCACTGTTTTAGGGACTGGCGGGGGCGGTGAGGGGCTGAAGGACTGGTGGCCGGAAAGATGCCTCAGGAATGGCGACAGGCGGCGAGGCTTTGGCGGGGGGGGGGGGGGGGGGGGGGGGGGCCTGGTCCGACCTCCTCCCACAGAGCCGGGTAGCACTGGCAGGCTCCTCACAGCCACGTGGCATGGCGTGGCCAGACGGAGCGGGTCTGCGGCCGCCGCGGCGGTAACAGTCCCGTTCCCCTGTCGCCCCCAGTGAAAGCCAACCCTCCCCTTCCTTCCTCCCTCCCTCCCTCCCCCCTCCCCTCCCACCCCCCCGACCCCCCCCCCCTCTCCCCCCCCCCCGTGTCTGGCTTTCTCGTGCAGAGCACTTAACGGTTCTGTCGTTCTTTGCCCTAGGGTGGCCTGTGTGCGAAAGAGACAGACACGGAGAGAGGCCCTCCTGTCACTCGGTCCAGGGTGGATGGCCCCGCTTGCTCGCTGCAGCCCCTTCTCCTCTGCACACACGTGCGCTGCGAGCCGGCAGGCAACTGGCCCCTTCGCTGTCATTGTCCTAGCAGGGGGTGGCAGGAGCTCTGCACGCGGGGGTCCGTGCACCCTCCTGCCACGTTGGACTCGTCGTCCTGTACGCGTGCCCGGTCCGAAGTTGGTGCGGTGGTAGAGAGCGAAGCTCTGGGACCCCCAACGCCCACCCTGCCCTGGGTGGGAATGTCGTTTTCCTTTGGCGGGCCTCCCTGTGAACTCCCTGGGTATTGGAGCTTGAAACGTAGTGTAGGATGCTGATGTTCTGAGAGACGCGGGTCACTGCTGCCCCATGGGGGGGGGGGGGGAGCGGTTATGTGATTAGGGTACAGCCTGGGGAGCCTTTGGCTTGGAGGTTAAGGGATTCCACATGGCGGATGGGGCAGTTTAAGTCCTGGATCTGGTGGCCTGAAAACCCACCATTTGGGATTAGCAGTTGTCATGGTGGTGAAGGGCGCTGGACTCCCACATGGCTGACCTCGTTTCGAGTCCCAGACCTGGCAGATTGCTTGCTCTCTCTCGCGCGCGCTCGCTCGCTCTCTCTCTCTCTCTCTCTCTCTCACACACATGCACACACACGCGCGCGCGCGCTCGCGCTACCACTCTCTGGGCAAATTAAAATAAATAAATGGATAAGTAAAGGCTAAATAAAATAATTCTTTGGATAAACTGACCATTTTATTGTGTGTGTGTGTGTGTGTGTGTGTGTGTGTGGGTGGTGTGGGTTGTGTGTGTACACATGTTCACGCACACATACCTGAAGTCCAAAAGAGGAGGAAGGGATGGAGGAGAAGGGGTTGCAGAGTGATCGAGTCTTATGGTGGGTGGTGCTTTTTCCTTCTTTCTCTGTGTCTCTCTCTGTTCCTCCCTGGGCAGCACATGTGTCCCATGTAGCAAATTGGAGGAAGGAAAACAAAAACAAACACAAACACAAAAACAAAACACAAAGAAAGAAAGAAAAGGAAGTGAGGAAGGAGGTGCAGCCACTCTCAAAAGTAGCCAGGCGAGCGAGGCAGCCAGGTGTGGCTCTCCTTCTTTCTCCCTGTGTGTGTGTTTCTGTACTTATTTCTGGGAGGGAGGAAGAGAGGGAGGGGAGGGAGAGAGAGAGAGAGAGAGAGAGAGAGAGAGGAGACACATGCTGCCCCCAACAGGGGCTCAACCCCAAGATCACGTGGCACATGCCCTACCTACGAAGGTGTACGAAGAAGCCTCCGGGGTGAACTGGGAACCTTCCCACATGGGCTCTGGTGGCAGAAGGTGGGTGCTTTACCGACTGTCTGCTAGAGGTTTTGTAGCATCGATGATGCAGATGCTCTGTCAAACCTGTGGACTGGGCTCTGCCATCCTGGCTGAGTGACACACAAACTAGGACAAATGGCAAGTTACCTACAAAGAATATTCCATCAGACTAACGGCAGATCTCTCATCAGAAACAATGCGAGCGAGGAAAGAATGGGAGAATATATTCAAAGCATTAAGGGAAAAGCAATTTCAACCGAGAATTCTGTACCCAGCAAGATTATTGTTCATTTGGGAAGAAAAGACACGAACATTCCTAGATAAACAAGACCTGAAAGAGTTTACCAGCAGCAGACCAGATCTCCAAGAAGTTCTTAAGCGAGTGCTATGTCAGTAAAATTAAGGAGGCCAATGCCTTATCCATTAGGCGACTGGGGCTTCTGCTATGTCAGTAAAATTAAATGCAGACACACAGAAATAAGAGTTCAGAAACTAAGAAAATGAGCATCTTAATTGTAGGGACAAAGTCTGGAGTTGAGTTTTATATCCCAGAGTCCAATCTGGAAAATCGAACCTCAACAGAAACAGAAGAAAATTAAGTACATGAGACTGAACTGATGAAACTGCATTCTATGACTTGACTAAAATATTGGTGCTTTTCTTCTAAGCTTTGTTGTCCAGTTTTAAGGATTTTTGTCCTGTCTTGAGCTGTCAATGGATTCATGTACCTACTATTTGAACAGAATACTAACCTGTTTCTAGGCCTTAAGTTTCAAGGAAATATCCTTACCAGTTCAAAACTGCTTTTCTTGAAACCATCAGCTGAATTTGCTATTGTAAGTAGATTACTTATGATATTGTGTGATCAACGAAATGTTGGGGGAAAAGGAATTTAAGACAACTGTAGACAGCAGAGATAGTGTAATAAGAGAGTGGAATAGGGCAGAAGATCAGACATGGGGTAAAAAACATATACACATGAAAGTAGAAATGGAATATTATGGATGGTAACATGCATGATTAATCCACTATCCAGTTTATTCTAGATGTGGAAACACATTTTGTATGTTGTGATGATGCTCAGGGAATAAATGTAAATTAATAAAATTTTTTTTTCAAAAAACAAAAAACAAAAACAAAAAACAAGCATATATGGGAATAGTCTTAAACTCCCAAACATGAGCAAAAACCCTTGAGACCTCTGTGTGAATCTCACTCAATATATTTAAAAGGAAAGGTAATTTGAAAATTAGAGAAACATTTATTGAACTTAAAATCTGCCCTTTGTTACCACAACTGCTCCTGTAGATCAAGGCCATTCTTCCTGTCCATCTCCATCTTCTGCCAATCCATTTGTGTCTGTTTTTATTTCTCCCTCTATTTCTCTCCTAGTTAACTTTCACTCTTTTTGTGTCTTTCCAAGTCCATTGTTCTTACCCACCTCATTGTCTATCTCACCTTTTCTGTTTGCCCCCAACTCTTTCCTCCCTCAGTATCTTTGGTTCTTACCCAATGAGCCTCTTTTCTCTTCTCACCCTCCTACCCTGACATTTCCTGGGATGAAATAAAAATGCCTTGTCCAGGAAAAGCACACATCATACCAGGGAATATGAACATGCTGTGGCAGGACAGTCTGTGGGATAGGGTTGAGACAGGACACTGAGTGTTGCAGGACAGGGCCAGTAACTTCCCCAGAACTAGTCTTAGGGGCATCTCTGGGCAGTTATTTCCAAGGGGTGGCCTCTTGACGATAGGCTTTACTTTGTGCAGAGAACAATAGGCTTTCAGGAGTGGAGTCGGTAGTCCCAGCACCACTGGAGGCACTGGATTCCATGGCTGCTATTGAATGGTGAGGCTGGGAGTGCAGAAAGATTGCTCATTGATTGATGAGTTGACCTGGCATGAGGTAGGATGGGTGATGATGAGGGTTTTAAGGAGGAAACAGATGCATACAGCATTCATGTGTACCACAGCAAAGTCCTAGACAGTATCAAACTGAGGAATCTGAATCAGAAACATCCTGGAACCATGAGTGAGCAGTACAGCATCCCAGGAAGATCTCAGGGCAATGTAAGAATTTCTGCAGAAAGGTGGTGTGAGCTGGGGGAAGGGCATGATGTTCACAGCGACCCCTGGATCCAAAGTGCACTAAATATAGCAACGTGGGAGACCACAAAGTACTACTTGAAAATGTATTCCATTCCTGAAGAGAAGCTCTTCTGAAACTGCATCTGAATGGGCAGGAAACTAGGAGACAAAGGAAAGGTCTCCCAAGGTATGGGCATGACCATGTTGGTGTGGCCTATAGAAGGAGTGACAGGCAATAAGACAACCAACTGCAGTGGATAACATCTGCTGTTACCTTGTTAGCCCCCAATGGCCTGGAACTTATTGACTCCCCCATCATTCCTGGAGACAGGAAAAGTGTTCTCACAAAACAGCCCATGCTCAGTGCTGAAATGTCTTCCTACACTTTCTCCTCCTCTCTTTTCAGTGTCAAGTCCCTGAGGATCTGCCCTACACATTTTCAGTATCCAGGAATACCCACCATCTACATGTTCAATCATCTTTGCTTTAGAACATTCACCTTCTCCCCACTTCACAGACTGAATGGTATCTCTCCACTATGCCTACCTCCACCACTCAAGGGATAAAAGTTATTCATCAAGTTGTAGTTAAGGGGTACCCCTTCGTTATTTGCTTGGTGCTAGACACTTATAGGTACAGAATAAATCTCCAAATAGCATGTTTGCTCCTTGAAGATAAGTACTATATTTTACTCATTTTTCTAGTTCTAATTCTATGCAAATGCATAGTAATTGCCCAATAATTATTATAAATGTTATACACATAGTTCCTAGCATCCCCTCAGGAAGCAAAATGATACCTATTTAGATAAATTTGTATAACACATTAGTAGAAAATGATAGAAGTAGGGAAATGGCTCTTCCAGTATAACAAGAATTTTAATTATACAAAAAATGTTTGATGTAAAGACATTGCTCCACACATGCTGTCCAGCTCACCAGATTTTGAGATGAGACAGAAGAGAACTCAGGAGGCCACACTGGTATCCACCATCTCCTGGCTTAGATCTGGGTTGGGCTTCTCCTCAATTTGTACCCTAGGAGAGTCCACTCTTGTGTCAAAGGGCCAATAAGACACCATAATGCAGGGTACATAGGCTTTTACACATTCTTATCATTTACAGTGACACATGCAGCTTGAATTTACTTTGGTGTTTCTGATAAATTTTATTTTTATTCGTAGCATATAAATTGAATAAATGTAAAGGCAAACAATAGAATAAAAGGAAGTGTTTCCAAGTTCATTTTTTAAAAAGTTTTTTCCATAAAGCATGTTCACTCACCAGAGAGAGACTGAGGAAGCAAGAAATTGCCCACTAGAGGTGATGGTGAAGCCACAGTTCTTTCTCCTCCATTCCCGTCTGAGGATTATGGGCCCACACACACATATACACCCATTGTGATTTTCAGGCCACCAGTTCAAGAACTCAAACCACATTCAGCCTTGTGGGAGTCCAATGCCTTAACCAGCACACCACCTGCTGGCCCCTAAAGTTCATTCTTTCTGGGAAAAAAAAAAGTCATCTACCTAATAAAGGCTAGCATCTAGAATATAAACAGAACTCCCAAATTCAACAAAAGGAAACTCTATCTAGTAAAGACTAATATCCAAAATATAAACAGACCTACCAGATTCCCCAGAATAAAATAAAAAATAGACTTAAGAGAAGAGAAAGCCATTTTACTGAGATAAAATACAGATGTCATATAAATTTATTTATTTATTTATTTTGAAAGGTTTTTGCTATAGGAGTGTGCACTCCACAGAAAGACAGAGAAGGGGAGACAGAAAGCGAGAAATCACCCCCCCCCCCCCCCCCAGGGGAGAGGGTCACACCACAATCTCTTCTCCTTCATTCTCCTCTCAGGATCTTGGGCACACACAGACATGCATCTGGTATGAGTTCAAGCCACTGGATCTGGGACTCTAACCATGGTCAACTACATGGGATTTCAGTGATGTAGCTACTACACTATCTGCCATTCCCTAAACATGTGTATTTGATATGCTTTAATTATCGGCCATTTATAGAATGTACAGTAAAGCAATGAGATATCAATACACACCTATCGGAGTGGTTAAAGTTTAAAAAATGAAATAAAGTCAATTCAGGAAAAAAAACTGAAGACATGGTCACTAATCCATTGATGATGAGAATGCAAAATGATATAGCCCTTTTGGAAGTACAGTTAGGCAGTTTCTTTTTTAATTAGCTAGAGTGAGCTTATGATCACCAGAAATAAACACAGAGAAGGAAATCAAGAAATTACCCACATGGGTATGGTCACACAACAATCTCTTCTCAATTTCTCCCTCCTTTTGGGGTTATGGGCATGCACATTCTGAGAAATGGACTTCTTGCAGCCAGTCATGTGGAATCCAGCAGCTTTAACCATGATGCCACCAGCTGGCAACTGCTAGGCAGTTTCTAATAAAACTAGACTTATACCTAACCCTGTCATCCAAAAGCTGTTTGCTACAAAGTTTCCAGAATAATGAGAAGCATTACTATTACACATAGACATAGACAGTGTATATAACTGATCACTGTGGCTTTTTCATAATGGTCCAAAATTAAAATAATTGATTAGTTGATTGTATGTATACTCAGACAGGATAGTGTATCTACACCATGCAAGATTACTCAACAGAAATAAAGGTAACAAATTATATGACTATTTGAATGACTCTCTAGAAAATGATGAGAGTTGGAAAGTCCAATCACAAAATATTAGGTAATTTGTGATCCCATCTATATATTATCCAATCTGATAAATTTATGGAACTGGAAAAGAAACTTGTGGATACAAATAATGATGGCCATAATGGTGAGCAGAAGGAAAGTGAGATGTTGTTACAGGACAGCAGGAGATAAATTGTGTGATTAAAAACATTTGTCCTAAATCAATAGGGAAATAAACCTACATCTGGAACAAAATACCAAAAAATGACTACATACATATACATAAACATATGCAAGAAAGTACTAATAAAACCGATGAGATAGCTATAGGTTGGTAGATTAATTCTTGTCAACAATGCAGTTATATTTTCATGTATTTGTACTTTACTATAGATTTATACAAGAAAATCATAAGCAAGAGAAAGCACAGCTCTTTAGCAACCTTTCCCACAAGGTCAGCCCTGGGATTGCACTTTCCCTGACTTGACTGAGACCTTGAAATAACCCCGTGTGCTCATTTTCTTTTACCTCAATTTTCACAAGAGAAAACTGAGGCCCAAAAGGTGAAGTGACCTTCTTAACACACAGCTAGCAAGTGGTCAAGGTGGCACTGTACTGTAGGATAGGGAGCACATACCTTTGAAACAGTAGGACCAGTTTGTTGGGAGGTGAGAAACTTTGGGTAGGTGCACAAGAAGTAGGTAATGTAGAAGGGGTTGTCCTTCTGGAAGGCTCCAGGTGCTCTTTTATGCCCCCACATATGCCTGTCCTAAAGGTATCCACCTGCATGTCATCCAGAATCTGGACTGATGCTCTTTCCTACTTGGGTGGGATGATAGAGGGATGGTTAACTCAATATGATCCCCAGGCACATGGAAACACTGGTACTCATAACATGAAGGGAAAACAAAATACATAGTATTTTTTCACATATTTCTACAAAAACATGTAGACTAATTTTGCAGAGCCCACCTGCAGACATGAGGAAGGCTCCCAGAACTACACTCACAGCTGGATCCTCTTTTCAGGGTTGTAACATGGACAAGGCATTTTGCCTCTCAGGGCCTCCCACATCTGCCCACTTGCACAATGGAGATAGTTCTAGCTTCTGCTTTTAGGGATGTCACCAGGTATATATACCTGCAATGCCTATATAATAAATGGGCTGGTACCACAGGTAGCAAATCCACAAACTTAGAGATGGAAGTATTACAGAAAGGGTAAAATGTAGCATGAAATACAGCTTCAAACAGCCTGAATTCTAGACTGCAATATATGAAAAGTCATTTTTTTAAATTTTTTACTTCCTAGTCTACACCATAGGAAGGTTAAAATTAACTGAAATTTAGATATTGACTCTCTGATATAAAACTTACCAATTTTTTTTTATTAGATTTAGATTTAGAAGGGTTGACAGGTGCATGATGGTTAAGATGTTATTATCACACATGGCCAATTGTTCAAGTCCTGGAACTGGCAGATTTTTTTTCTCAGTCCTCTTTTCTCCCCTTGTCTTTCTGGTCAAAACATAGAATAATAAACAAAATTGAATAAATAATTTTTTTTGGAGAGGTTTTTGCTATAGGGCACATGCGCTTGCCAGACAGACAGAGAGACAGAAAGCGAGAAATCACCCCCCAGGGGGAATGGCCATGCCGCAATCCCTTCTCCTCCATTCTCCTCTCAGGATCCTGGGCACGCATGCACACGCGTCCGGCATGAGTTTAAGCCACCGGGTCTGGGACTCGAACCATGGTCGACTATGTGGGAGTCCAGTGACATAGCCATTATGTTAACTGCTGGTTCCCTGAATAAATAATTCTTTAGAATTACAGCCTTGCACCTCATGTTGGCCTATGGAATTATGGAGTTCTAGGAAACTCCATCATTGCTCCTAGCAATTCCAGCTTCCTGGTACACAGATCCTAGTGTAATGACCTCCTCTCTGGGTTGGACTGCATGTAGTTACTAGCTTTCGAGACAAAAAAAAAAAAAAAAAAAAAAAAAAAAAAAAAGCCCAAAAACAAACAAAAAGAAAAAAAAAAAAAAAAAAGGATTCCCTATCAAGAATGTGTTGTTTGTGATTTCAGTCTGGCTCCCTCTCTTCTGTGTTTATTCTGTCTATCCCATCCCTGAATTTTGGGAATCAAGCTCAGAAATTTCACCTACTTTATGAAAAGCCTTCAGTGGCAAAGAATAACAGAAGTCCCAAGCCAATAAACAATTTAGACCCCATTCCAAACTGAAACCTGCCAATAACTCATGATCTCAGAAACTGATCCTGCTTCATGAAGGCCTCAGCTTAGACCACAGCCTCATCCTCCTGAGAGACCTGGAGGCAAAAACAACTAGCACAGCTGGGCCTGGATTTTGGTCCACACGGTCAGATAATACAAGTTGTAAGTAAGCTTCAAAATTTGGGGTAATGTCTCACAGAAACGGAGGCCAGTAGAGATTTTCAGGCCCTAAGGCCTGGCTCTACCCTGCTCACTCCCTCCTTTCTCCTTCTAGACTCCCTTTACCCACACTGGCTGTGTTATAACTACCTCTCTGTCCTAATTTACCTCTTCCTCCTACTCTCTGGACAACTGTGCTTTACACACAAACATTCCTCATGGACATGAGTATGGTTAGCTTCATTTATCTTCCTTTGAAGCAAAACTGTCACCTCATTGAGGCCTTTCCCATCTACCCACCAAGTGGTCCCAAGCTCTCCCTCACAACACCTGCTTAGTTTCACTTGAGCGCTTTGTGTTTTTGTTCAGCTCATTTCAGACAGTAAGCTCCTGCAGGCAGAGATTGTGCTTTTTTAGTGCAACACTCAGGCTTAACTCTGTCCTTGTACAAGATAAATGCTCAGGACACAGTTGCTGAAGGAGTGAAATTATCTTGGTACTTTGTTACTACCTTTGAGCAGCTCATATTATAGAGATGGATAATCATCACAGAAATGGCAGAGTGGGGCAGGGGCAGGGCATAGCCAAAATGAACTCCAGCTCACTACTCAGCAGAGCACAGTAGGCACGATTTGCCCTCTGGAGGTCACAGACAAAACTACAGTCCCAGGCATGAAAACCAAAAACAATACACACTTTAATTTGGCAGTCCTCAAGGCAGTGACTCTCCAGGGCTAAAGTAGGTAAAAGAGCAGGATAAGAAGGTTCCAGGGAAACTTAAGATCCCAGGAGCCTTCTTTTCTTCTCTCACTGACTCCACTGTTTTAGACAATTCAATTCACACAAGGCCTCACTCTAGCCAGACCCTGGATGAATGGTCCCATGTTCAGCCACATTCTGCACTACCCCATGCAATACCCCAAGCCCGAAGGCTGTTCTCTACTTCTGAGAAACCCACAGTAGAAAACATTTCCAAGGATCTCAATGCACAGTGGGTCACCAGTAGATAACCAAGTCCAACAGTCACTTGTCTGAGCATATGCAGTTCTTCAGGTCACTCAGTCAATGCATCACTGTCTTGATCCATTTTCTGTTTTTATATCTGACTGTCAACTGGGCAATTTATTTTAAAAGGTGTTTATTTAAATAACATTTCAGGAAACTGAGAAGCCCAACACCAATGTGCCAGCATCATGTGAGGACCTTCCTGCTCTCATGACATGGTGGGAGGCATCTCGTAGTAAGAGGGTAAGCATGTGTCAGCTCAGTTTCTCCCCTTCCTACAAAGTCAACAGTCCCACTATGAGGCTCTCACCCAGATATCTATGTCTAATTCTAATTATGTCTCAGAGGCCCACCTCCCATTACCGTAAACATAAATTTGGGGTTAAATTTTCCACACATGTTGGCTAAAAGCACTGGACTCATACATGGCCATATGCGGTTTGCATCCTAGACCTGACAACTTGCTTTCTCATGTTTCCCTTTCCTCTCATCAAACTGGAAAATAATAATGATAAATAAAGTTAAATAAACAAAATTTTGGGACTAGCAGTTAGCTTAATGGCTATGTCGTTGGACTCCCATGTAGCTGACCATGGTTTGAGTCCCAGACCCAGTGGCTTAAACTCACGCCGGGTACATGTGCATGTGTCCCAAAATCCTGAGAGGAGAATGGAGGAGAAGGGATTGTGGCATGGCCATCTCCCCTGGGGAGTGATTTCTCACTTTCTGTCCCTCTGTCAAGCGCACACACACTGTAGCAAAAAACTTCTCCAAAAGTAATTAAATAAATAAATAAATGAAAATTTAAAAATATATCACCACTCTCCAAGTCAGGAAGGAGTACTTCACTAGATGCCTGAAACTCAAGGGGGTACAGGAAATGTGCAAACATTCAATTGATAATCAATCAATAAATAAATAGAAATAAAACAAAAATCCAAACCAAACCAAACAACAAAGAATATCTCACTTCCAAAGAAACACACTAACTCCACTCTAACGAGTAAAATGCATAAAATTACATAATTGTTGAAAGCCGAATTCAGGATATTAATCATAGGAAAACTCAATAACATGCAAGAAAATTCCATGAAGTGAAAAAACCAATGAATGACATGAGAAAAATCCAACAGAGAGACAAATAGTTTTAAAATAATTTAAAAAGAGAGTAAGCAGGTGGCATGCAGGTTAAGTTGCTGGATCTGACATGGTCAACTTTGTCATTCAAATCCTGGACCCAGTGACTTATAAATCGCACATGTCCACGTATGCTCAAAATACTGTAAAGAGACTAGAAAAGGGAATGTGCTGTGGCCATTCACCTGGGGGATAATTTCTCACTTTCTCTCTCTCTCACTCTCTCTGTGTCTGATGAGTACATGCACACAATAAGAAAACTAAGAAGAAAATCAAATGGAAATCCTTGAGATGAACAGTACAATATAGGTAGTAAAATATTCTGTACTGTGCACTGACAAAATATGCAAAAGAGTTTCTGAGCTTAAAGATACAACCTTTCAAATAGTACAAAGTCTGAAAAAGAAAATTAAAAATGATGACAAAAAGAACAGTAAGTAGCATTGTGATTAAGGCACTGGATTCCCACACCAACTGTGGTTCCAGTCCCAGACCTGGCACCTTGAAACTAATGCCAGATGCATATGTGTGTGAGCCCAAAATCCCAAGAGGGGAATGAAGAAGGGCTTGCACTGTGGCCATCCTCCATGAAAAATTACTTTTTCAGTTTCTACCTGTCTCTCTGGTGAGCACATGTGATCTATAGGTGAGTGACTGGCTGGACTAACAAGCTCATGAATCTGGACACTCAGTTAATTTGGTGTCTTTAACAAAAATAACAGAACCTTCATCCAATCTATTAAAGAAGGTAGAATTTGGGGCTAGCAGGTGGCATGGTGGTTAAGGTGTTGGAATTCCCACATGGCTGACCATGGTTTGAGTCCCATACCTGGTGACTTGCTTTTGTTCTCTCTTCTCTCTCTCTCATTCTCAGGCAAAACTCATATAAAAATAAAGAAAGAAAATAACTCTTAAAAAAAGGTAGAATTTAAGAGGTTATCATTTTGGGACCAGCAGTTGGCATAATGGCTATGTTGCTGGACTCCCACAAAGCCGACCGTGGTTCAAGTACCAGATCTGGTAGCTTAAACTCATGCTGGTCACATGTGCATGCATGCCCAGAATCCGAAGAGTAGAATGGAGGAGAAGAGACTGTGGCATGACTATCCCCCCTGGGGGGTGATTTCTCGCTTTCTATCTCTCTGTCTCTCTGTCTTTCTGGAGAGCGTACGTGCTCTTTAGCAAAAAAACTCTCAAAAAAAAGAGGTTATCATTTTGATTAATTTGATAGCTTGCCTTTGTCATACTAGAATACCATTTAAAGTTTTTTTTTCCAATCATTCAAGATAATCAATGATTGATCCATCTGACCTTTGTTTCTATTGTTGAATTTTACTTCAGCATTCCCTGGGAATAGTTATGGTATAGCTGTATCAAGAACTTTTCTTAAGAGTCAGTCTTGTTTTCATTCTTCTGAGTTTTTATTAAAATCTATAGCATAGTTTTAATTACCACGTTTTAGCCATTCTGGGGCACTCTCTTGATACAACCTTGAGCCAGCTGATTAAGGTCAAAATATCTAGGCTCACAGGTTTAGACGTTTAAGTCAAATTCCCTAGCAACACATATGAGTCCCCAGTTGGTTTTAAAAATTTATTTACAATATTAGTGAGTTCAGTTTTGCTTCATGGGTTATATACTAAGGCTGGTTCTGCTCTGTGATTGCCTTAACTTGAAAGGGTAGCCAAATTAGAGTGGTTAGAGAATGGCACTGGAGCCTGTTTTATTTTCTTTTGTGGGGGTGGAGATGGAGTTGAAAGGTAAGAGTTCAGGGTGTGGAAGATTATACAGAAGAGCATAAAGAAGTGCCAGAGAAGTTGTGGAAGAGTAATTGGAGTAGGAAAGCCCTCTGAAATTTTAATTCCAAAATAGTTTCTGATAACTTTTTATTGATCTCCTGAAGAAAAGGTGATTCTACTGTATCTTAGGTTGCTTCTAGACATCATTGAAAGTAACTTTCCTGTTCAATTTGTCTGGTTCTCTAACCAACTTTTTCCAATTATGCATATAAACATGCCATTTGTAAATTTGCTTTTATTTCCTGGTAGCACCAGGCTCGGATCGCCTGCGCTCTTTCTCACAGCTGCTACCCAGCTCCCAGAGACAGCCCACACCATGGGTTTTGGAGATCTGAAAAGCTCCACCGGCCTCCACATGCTCTACAATTACCTGGCGGACCAGAGCTACATCAAGGTGTATGTTCCATCACAAGCAGACGTGGCAGTATTTGAAGCAGTCTACAGCCCACCGCCAGCTGACTTGTGTCATGCCCTCCGTTGGTATAATCACATCAAGTCCTATGAGAATAAAAATTCCAGCCTACCAGGAGTGATGAAAGCTTTGGGCAAGTATGGCCCTGCCAATGTGGAAGATACCTCAGGAAGTGGAGCTCCTGAGAGTAAAGACGATGATGATGACATTGATCTCTTTGGATCTGATGATGAGGAGGAAAGTGAAGAAACAAAGAGGCTAAAGGAAGAACACCTTGCACAGTATGAGTTGAAAAAAGCCAAAAAAACAAACAAACAAACAAAAAAACACTAGATGCCAATTGTCCCATCTTCTTAGAATTGAAGCCTTGGGATGATGAGACAGACATGGCAAAATTAGAGGAGTGCGTCAGAAGCATTCAAGCAGATGGCTTGGTCTTGGGCTCCTCTAAATCAACTCCAGTGGGATATGGAATTAAAAAACATCAAATACAGTGTGTAGTTGAAAATGATAAGGTTGGAACAGACATGCTGGAGGAGCAGATCACTGCTTTTGAGGACTATGTGCAGTCCATGGATGTGGCTGCCTTCAACAAGATCTTAAATCCATCCTGGATAGTTGCACTTAAATAAAAGCTTGAAGGATTAAAAAAAAAAAAGAAAAAAAAGGAAAGAAATTTCAAAGGACTTCCATTTTTTGCCAGTGAAGGTTGGGGTCATTTCAAATTTTGTGGGCCCATTTTCCTAAGTATTTGCAAGGTGGGGCAACCAAGGCCTCACACACAAAGCCAGGTGATGTTTCTAATAGGGCTGTCCCTTATGGAAAATTGCTTACGATGAATGATTTCTAATAACTTAAAAGCTTTTTCAAAAGTGACCAAAAATGGGGGAAGTCTACTGGATCAAAATATATCGACCATGGTTATTGCACAAGATTTTAATCCTCAGTATATTCAATCCTTTTATGTGTCTGGAAATTGAAGACACTAGGTAGCAGTTGAGTGCTAAGAATATCAAGCGATAGGTCTTTTGAGTATCTTTCTGGTTAAGCAAAAACTTTCCCTAAAATGTTCTAATGGAGAGTTCCTTTAAGACTGCTTCAAACCATGAGAGAAACCTTTAAGATAATCCTAAATGTTTTAAGTTTCCTAGGGACACTTTTCATGACAGGGAGACCAAGTGTCTAAACTTTTGGGTGGAGATAACACATCATGGGTTTTTAAACTCTGAAAACTAAAAGAGTTTTGGTTACAAATAAAACTTGAAGTTTTCTTCTAAGGTGCATGCTAGGCTCCTAGCCCAATGAAAATTATGTACCAATGAAGCATGGTTGGGTCTCTCAACAAAGGTGGGCAGGATGGCATAATATGTTAAAATAAAATTTGTTCTGGAAGAAACTTCCCATGTCACTCTCATTATGGGCCTTTCTTAGAAGACTTAAAAGGCTTTCAAAGATAAACAAATTTGAAAGAGGAGAGTCTATAATATCGAAGTGTATCCTGAGAAGGTGGTGGGGGTGAAGATGAGGAAATGGGAGAAGGACAATAGTCACTGTCTGAGCAGATGCTCTCTTTCAAGGAACACTCAGTTTATTCTGGGAACATTCTGGTAATACTAAAGCATCAGTTTGTTTTTGTTTTTATTTTTGTTTTACTTTAGAACAGATTGGCATAATTAATTCAATGTTATTCCTGTTACTGGAATAACATTGCTCATTAATTTGCCAGTATATATATCAGTTCAACAAGCACCATAAATTACATACTTTTACATACTGGTGTATTTATTATTTTTTGTTTATTTGAGTGAAATATATACTACATAAAATTTACCATCTTTCCTCTCAAGGTTTTAGGACCATCACCACCAGCCATCTTCATGATTCTTTTATCTTGTAAAACTGAACAATCTACAACCATTATACAATAACATAAAATATTTCCAGTTCTCCCACCTGACCCAGCCTCTGGCAAACACTATTCTTTCTGTACTTGTTTTTACTACTCTGAACACCTCATAACTGTTTATATAGTGGAAGAAAGTCCCATAAAATTTGCCATTTATTTAAAGAAATTGATTCAGTGACACTGGTTAAATTGGGGTAAGTAAAACTTTATTTTGAACTATCATGGTAAGCTTACAGCTCACTGTGATGGGAGTTTGCAGTGAGGAAGAGAGACTGGGCTCAACTTCAAATATAGTGCGAGCAGTGGAAACAGCTGAGGTGCAGTGTGGGGATCATCACATGGAAAATTACCAAGGAAACAGAGATATGAGAGATTCTGGATAAACTGAAATAAAAGGGTTCTTGATGAAGACAGGGTGATCTGACATCACCTTGGAAGTATAGGATAATAAGAAATCTAAACACTTATTTAAAATGATCTGATATTTAGTGTGGGGCTTCTTGAAATCTACCTTAGCAGGGTTCTTTACAAGGAAGTACAAAGAGAAAACTAAAAGATTGAGAGACCTGACTAAAGTTTGATCAAGCCCAAACTTTGACACATTTTAATGATGTCTACATATATGGAATTTAGTACTGTTCAGTATATTTATATTACTGTACAACCAATCTAGTTTTACAAAATGAAAAGAGTCATCTGAACAGCAATAATGCTTGCTAGACAATGTGAATGCATACAGTGAGTATGGTCATCTCACTTCTAGCTCATGGTGACTTCCACTAGTGTTTTCCTGTCACCACTGACCTTACATTCCACCCGCTATGGTTTGGTTTGGTCTACCTGGGCAAACTAAAAGCAGCCTAATACCAACTCACCTTGGGTTGCTTTCTAGGCCAGTGGGTGTTCTGTCTCAGAACTTCCTGCCTAATACTGGCCGGAAAGGCTGTGATCAAAATCCAAAGAGGATCTTGGAAATTTAATAAACACCCATGTGCTATTCCCCAACACATGCACACCCTTCGCTTGCCTTCTGTCCAGTCTAGATCAGTTCCATTCTCAAAATAAACTTGGACGTTTCACCAGAGGTACTCGTACAGACCCTTTTCAGTACATATGAGTGGTTCTCAGCCTATGGAATTTGTTTACTTTGTTTTAATAGACATTATGATATATTTTATTTTTAAATTTTATTTTAAATTTTAATTTATTTTATACATTTAATCACTATACATCACTTAGCTTGTAAGTTGAATTTATCTAAAATGAATACACTTCCCAGAGTCCAGTTGAGAATACAAAACGCATTGTCAACACATTATAATTCATTTCTATATTCCACAAATGTCTTGCCAGTTTTCTTCCTTAATTTCTTTCCTTACACGCTCCTCCTTGTCCCATTCATTTTCCACATTGTCTCTAGTGTTTATGGCCATTTTCAATGCTTATATGTCCTCTAATTTTTCAGTTACCACTATGCTTTGGAACTTTTTCTGTTGTCTTGCATATCGTGGCCAGAATTGGAAGCTAAACAAATTTCTATATTCGTTTCTATTTTTGCCCAAATCAGTGGTTATATTTTGTTGCATCTTTACACATCAAACATGGGTCTCAGAAATAAATTTTTGCTGGGACAAGGAGATGGCATAACCGTTATGCCACAGGACTCTCACATATTTGACCACAGTTCAAGTCCCAGAATCAGCAACTTAAAACTCACACCAAGCATGTGTGCATTGTGCCAAAGATCTCAAGAAGAGAATGGAGAGGGGATTGTGGCATAGCCATCCCCCCGGGGGTGGTTTCTTGATTTCTGTCTCTCTGCATCTCTCTGTCTCTCCAGAAAACACACACACCCTATAGCAAAAATCTCTTAAAAAGAAAAACTTGCCAAAATAAGTGTTTGACTTTTGTCGTTAGAAAACTCTTAGATCTTCTTCTGAAATGTTCCCTTTTTGTAAACATAGATATCATCTCAAACTTTCTTATATTCTTAATTTTAACTAATGTGGCATGCTGAATCAAAGCTGAATTTGAAAAACAGTCCAATGTTGTTACCTTCAGAGATCAATTCAGATTTTTAAATAATGGTTCAAGAATGTATAGCACAGTTTATATTACTGAGGATTTTTTCCCATTTGAGTTTACTGATGTATGGTAAGCTTTGAATTCTAGTAAAAAAAATTTCTTCATTTTTCACATTCATCAGATTTCTGATCTGAGAGTTCTATGATACACAGTGAATTGAGGATTCTTGAAGAGGTTTTACTACAGTTCCCACACTTACAGAGTTTCTCTTCTGTGTGAGTGCTCTAATGTAGACTATGAAATGACTACTCTGAAAATATTTTTCTACACAATTCCCATTTATAAAACTTATTTCTATGTTCTCTGATATACAGTAAGGGCTGACTTATAGTAGATGGAAGAATTTCTACTGCTACATTTACATTCACAGGGTTTTTTCTTTTGTAAATTCCCTGTTGTACATTGAGGGCAGACTTATAAATAAAAGGCTTTCTATACTCCCTACATTCATAAAGTTTCTGCCCAGTGTGAATTTTCAGATGCTTACTAAAATATAGTTTCCAAGAGAAAAAATTTGTATATTCTCCACATTAATAAGGTTTCACTTCTGTGTGAGTCCTGTGATGTAAAGTGAGCCCTGCCTTCCAGTAAAATGTTCCAACACTGTTGGCATAGCATTTCTCTCCACTGTGAGTTCTCTGATGTACAGTGAGTGCTGACTTCCAGGGGAATGTTTCCCTACAATGTTCAAATTTATAGGGATTCTCTCCTGTGTGAGACATCATTTACATCCATAGGGTTTCTCTCCTGTATGAGTTTTCTGATGTGCAGTTAACTGTGACCTCCATAAAAATGTTTTCCCACATTGTTCACATTCATAGGGTTTTTCTCCTGTGTGAGTTCTCTGATGCTCCTTGAGGTTTGACTTCCGGAAGAACATTTTCTTACATTGTTAACAATCATAGTGTTTCTCCCTTGTATGACTTCTTTTATGTACAGTGAGGTATCCCTTCATGGAGAATGTTTTCCCACATTGTTCACATTCATAGGTTTTTTCTCCTGTATGAGTTTTCTGATGCTCATTGAGATGTGACTTCTGGGAGAACATTTTCTTACATTGCTCACAATGATAGGGTTTCTCCCCTGTGTGAGTTTTGTTATGTACACAGAGGGATCCTTTGGTGGAGAATGTTTTCCCACATTGTTCTCATTCATAGGGCTTCTCTCCTGTGTGAGTTCTCTGATGCACAATGAGCTATAACTTCCAGCAGAATGTTTTCCCACATTGTTCACATTCATGGGGTTTCTCTCCTGTGTGAGATGTCCAATGCACAGTGAGTTGTGACTTCTGGGAGAATACTTTCCTACATTGTTCACATTCATAGGGTTTCTCTCCTGTGTGAGTTCTCTGATGTGGAGTGAGCTGAGACTTCCAAGAGAATGTTTTTCCACATTGTTCACATTCATAGGGTTTCTCTCCTGTGTGAGTTCTCTGATGTTCAATGAGATTTGACTTCTGGGAGAACATTTTCTTACATTGTTCACATTCATAGGGTTTCTCTCTTGTGTGCGTTCTCCTATGCACAGTGAGGTTTGACTTCGTGGAGAACATTTTGTTACATTGTTTACATTCATAGGGTTTCTTTCCTGTGTGCGTTTTCCAATGGCTATTCAACAGTGATTGGGGACTTAAAGATTTTCCACATTCATAGGATTTCTCTCCAGTGTGAGTTTTCTGATGCACAGTGAAGTGTAACTTCTTGTACAACATTTTTCCATATACTTTATTTTCAAAGGTTTTTTTGGTCAACTTTTTATTTTTATTTTTATTTTTTTATTTAAATTTGTTTATGTTCATTCACTGTACATCATTACAGCATACAAAATGAGATTTTCCATCCAGAGTACACTGTATATTGTCTCAATCAAGCACATCAACATACATGTTATTGTCAACAAATGATTTTCCATTTCTTGTTTCTGTATGTTTTGCTTTTTCTCCCCCCCATCCTTGATTCCCTATCTCTTACCCTCAGCCATTTCCCATTCTCTTCCCACACTGTCTCTGGTATCTATGTTTACTTTCTATACTGTTTTCCCCCATTTTTTATTGAATTATTAAAGATCTTAATTAATCTAAATATTTTCATAGCAAACACAGCTGATATATACATTTCCATGAACACAAGTCTAACTTTAGGCATCCTATAAAGTAGCACCAGCTGGGGCTATATATCTTAACTGCGGTCATCAAATGGATTATTTTTTTTTTCTAAAACTTTTCTTTTCTTGTAACTTAATTTACATTCTTTCCCTAAGCATCATCACAGCATACAAAATGTGATTTCCCATCCAGAATATACTGCATAGTGACTTAATCATGCATATTATTATCCAAAATTTTCCATTTATATTTCCTAGAATTTTTTACCCCTCTTTCTGACCCCCTGTCCTTTCCCACCCTCTTCTCCCACTGTCTCTGGTGTCTACAATTGTCTTCTATTCCTTTTCCACCCACATTGTATTGATCACACAATTTCTTAAATAATCTAGCTACTTTCAATGGTAAGTTCAGGTACTATTAAGAAAACCAGTTTTAACTTATAGAAATGCTAAGGAACTTTTCTTAAAACCAGAAAACAGGTTATGATTCTGTTCAAATGGTAGGTGCATAAACCTATCAGTCTCATGTACTTTATCTTCTGTTCTGGTTCCATTTTTCCTATTAAATTCTGGGATATAATATTCAACTCCAGACTTGTCCCTATGATTAAGCTGGCTGCTTTATTAGTTTTTAAACTCTTCTTTCCGTGTGTCTGTATTTAATTTTCCTGGTATAGCACACCCTTGAGAATTTCTTGGAGATCTGGACTGGTGCTGGTAAATTCTTTCAGGTTTTGTTTATCTGAGAATGTTCTTGTCTTTTCTTCCCACATGAAAGATAATCTTGCTGGGTACAGCATTCTCGGCTGAAATAGCTTCTCTCTTAACACTTTGAATATATTTTCCCATTCTTTCCTCACCGCATTGTTTCTGATGAGAGATCTGCTGTTAGCCTGATGGGATGTCCTTTGTAGGTAACTTGATGTTTTTCTCTTGCCAATCTTAGTATCTTGCCTTTGTCTGTGGTTTTGGTCAACCTGGCTATAATGTGTCTTGGAGAAGATCTTCTTGGGTTGATTCTATTTGGTGTCCTTTGTATTTCGTGCAACTGGATCTTTGAATGCCTCTCTAGGTTTGGAAAGTTTTCTTGTAGGATTTCATGGAATAGATTATCAATGCCCTTATGGGTCTCTTCACCTTCTGGAATGCCAATTATCCGGATGTTTGGATGTTTGATGGTATCTAGTACTTCCTGTATACTATTCTCAAATTTTGGGGCCATTTTCTCAGTCTTTGTGGTGGATTTTTCCAGGCCAGCAATTTTCTCTTCTACATCTGAGATTCTATTTTCTGTATGATCTAGTCTGCTTTTAATACTTTCAAGGGAGATTTTGACTTCCTGTATTATAGACTTCATTTCTAACAGTTCCGTTTGACTATTTTGTAAAGTGTGTAATTCCTCTTTTAGATCTTGCAAGAATTTCCTCACCTCCTGGAACTCGCCAACTTCTTTCTCTTTTCTCTTTAGTAGTTCATTGTTTCTCTTCTCTTCCATCTCAGTTAGCTTCACTATTATGAATGTTCTAAATTCTTTATCAGGCATTTCCACGATTTGCATTGAACTGCTTGTGGATGAAGAGGAGTTATTCTTTTCACTTGGAGGAGAGGTATTTTCTTGCTTTCCCATATTTCTTGTGGTCCTGAGGTGATTTCTTCTCATCTGATGGATGGTGTGTTTCTTTCGAATTCTTGAAGTTCAATCTGAGTGTTCAGGAGCAAGCAGAAAGAGGTGATCTGGAATCTCTTTGCCATTCTGTTTTGATCTCTGGTGCAGCAGATTCAGTAGATACTGAGGAATATGTTAACCCTAATAGTATTTCAATGTTTAGCTACAATGCCCTTAGATCCAGCATGCTAGCTTTGTTTGCTGGAGGCTGAATTACCAGTAGAAAATCTTCATTTTTCCTGTCCCCTGAAATGACTAGTTTGCAGGAGCCATGAGGAATCCTCTTCTGAAGGAAGGCCTCAACTCTCCTCTATTTTCATAGGTTTTGTCTCCTATGTGACTCTTCTGATGTTCAGTGAGATCCAAATTCTGGGAAAATGTTTTCTTGTATTGTTTACATTCAGAGGGGTTCTCTCCTGTATAAGTTTTTTTTTTTTTTTTTTTTTTTTTTTTTTTTTTTTTTTTAAGAGGTTTTCGCTATAGGGCGCGTGCGCTCGCCAGACAGACAGAGAGAGACAGAGAGATAGAAAGCGAGAAATCACCCCCCAGGGGGGATGGTCACGCCGCAATCCCTTCTCCTCCATGCTCCTCTCGGGATCTTGGGCACGTACGCACACGCGCCCGGCGTGAGTTGTAAGCCACCGGGTTCGGGACGTGAACCGCGGTCAACCACGTGGGAGTCCAGTGACATAGCCATTACGCTAACTGCTGGTTCCCTCCTGTATAAGTTTTCAGATGGTTAGTAAAGGGTGTGTTCAGACACAGTAAATTCCTATATTGTTTTATCTATCTTTTTTCTCTCCAGTAAAATGTGTCTCATGTATGACAAGATTTCAAAGATTTCATAATTTATACACATAAGATTTTACATCTCCAGTAAAACGTGTCTCATGTATAACAAGATTTCAAAGATTTCATAATTTATACACATCATAAGATTTTACATCTCTGTGATTTCTCTGGTACACCATAATTTTTGACTTCTGGAAAAGGGTTTTTGATGTTCATTATAATTATAGGGTGCTTCCCTTGTGTGTATTCTCTGATGAAAAGCTATATTTTACTTCTACAGTAAGGATTTCTCTTATTTACTTTATATGATAGGAATCTTCCAGTTTTTTGTTTAAAATGTACTCTAAAAATGATTTTTTATTATAATTTCTCACATTTACTACATTTATAGTGTGCATCTCCTGTGTGTATGTTCTGGCTTTTTGTAAAATGCTTCTTCCACACCTGATCTCTATCCTGGGCAATAAGGACTGTCTTAACACAGGCTTTCCCATATTCAGTCTATTTACAAGTAGTCTCTCCCATATCAATCCTCTTTTGTCAGAAAAAGACAACCATTTTCATAAATTATATCTAAGAATTTTTTTCTACACTGCACAAGTATATTTCAAATATTGGTACTGATCTACAATAAGAAATATTTTCTCTTTAATAAGTTATTGTAACAATTTACATTAATATTTTTGAAAGTTGAGTGGTTTTATTTTTGCTCCTCTATGTTTCCCTTTCCTTTAATACCTTTAAAAATATTCAAAAATATCTTTCTGTCTTGCTGTAATTTTACACTAACAGATTGCCATCTGTGATTTGTTTTCCCTGTTCTTTCTCTCTTTTCTTACAACCGTGGGTATTGTATACTGTTTCTTTGCTAATGTCAACAGTTTTCTAGATCATCTATTTGCAGAAACCAAAAGAACTCTTGTCACTTAAGCAGAAATATGACTTAGAAAGGACTTGTATATAATAAAAATACACACTAATCACTCTAAATATGTCTTCCTTTAGGACTCTTTCAAAAATAATATAACCCATTTTTCCACACTCTTATCCCAGTAAAACCATTCTAGATTTTTTAACCTCACCACTACTAACATTTTGGGTTTTTCCCACAATAAAATATAGTGTCTTTTAAAAAATTACATTACACTCATTCCTGACAAGTATGCAGTGGCTAACCTGTGAGGCTCTGGTTGGGAAGTTCTTCTAATATCCATGGCTCTCCTCCTTGCTCCAACTTGAAGATCACTGCAGGTTTGGCATTGCACTGTCCTATTAATGAAAAGCAGTGTGTAATTTTGCCAAATCATTCAGGTAAGCTATCCAAAGAATAATAAGTACAGTTTTATCAGCTGTACAATAGATGGGTTAATGTGGACATTTTGTTAAAGAGGAGCGCCACTCACATTAACCACAGAATAAAATTTCACTTCTAAATAGTGTGGAACATTATGAAACTGCTGAACATTTACTATGAAAGGAGACTGTAATTACTTCAGGGAGCTACATGGGCGTTCCACTAACCCAAAAACACCAGGTTGCTGTACATTTCCAGCATCACATCCTTGTATAGAATCTTCTGAGCATCTTCCAGGTCCTGCCACTCCTCCCAGGTAAAGTATATAGCAACATCCTTGAATGACATGAAACCCTGTAAGAATACAATTAACCTCATCTGCCTAGAGAAATAGAGCATAAATGGGAAATTTACAATTTAGTTTCTCTGTATGTTTGCATGTTTGTTACTCTGTCTGTGAACTCTCTGTAAAGGGAGGAAAAAAAAGTAAAAACATTCAAGCTCTATGCTAAGCTATTCATTGCTAAAAATATTACAAGTATTCCCCTACATATCTCCAGATGTTTGTGCTGCTAGGGATGAAAGCATAACAGATATTCTGATATGTCAAGATGCTTATGATCTCATACAAACACATAAGTATAAAAACATATTTGGAGTAATATGTTAGATTAACTAACTTAGACACAAGTTTATGGTAACCAGTCCAAAATAAACAAAAAAAGAACAAAAGTTTTTCCTTTTTCTGTATTATCAAGTTGTACTTCAAGTCAAAAATGTTAAGACTCTGTATGCAAATTTTTTTATAAAAATGAAGCTGTAGCAGTATTTCTATGAAAGCAGAAAGTATATTCTTAATATTAATAAAAGTAGAAACTGTACATCTAGGTAAGTACTCCTGGTCTGTGATAAAAGACAAAGGCAGTAAAGGTGTTCAAGGAATTGATTACAAAGTGATTTTATGTTTATTAAATACTTACCCTAATTCTAACAATATTTCATGAGCATACCATTAACTGCTCATAGGTTGTAGATAAGTATATCTACAAGAATCTTTATATGAATGTCGTGCATTCAGAAATACTGATAGTATCCACATAAAGATGAATATCACCTATTCACTAAAGCACAGAACCAAAATAATAAGAGTCCAAAAAAAGTGACACATTATATAACCAGATTTGCAGTTAAACAGATATCCAAGATTGCAGACTGAGGATAATCTTAAGAGATATAATGGGGTTAAAACCAAGTTGAGACATGACCACCTATATCAGGTCATAAAGAAATGTGAATATCAAATAGGAAACTCATCCAAAAAGAAAAAAAAAGGCAGAAAAAATTTCGTACTGGGAACCAGCAGTTAACATAATGGCTATGTCGCTGGACTCCCACATAGTCGACGCGGTTCACGTCCTGGACCCGGTGGCTTAAAACTCACGCTGGGCGCGTGTGTGTGCGTGCCCAAGATCCCGAGAGGAGAATGGAGGAGAAGGGATTGCGGCATGGCCATCCCCCCCGGGGGGTGATTTCTCACTTTCTGTCTCTCTGTCTCTCTCTGTCTGTCTGGCAAGCGCACGCACCCTATAGTGAAAACCTCTCCAAAAAAAAAAAAAAAAATTTGGCACTAATTTGTTTGGCAATAAAAACCAAACAGAAAATTAATTGAATGTTTTCTAGTTAAGTAGGCATATAGATATGGGTGCAAAAAATTAAAATTTGGAAAAAATAAGCACTAGACTGATGAATCTTGGGCACATCATCTGAAATTTCAGTCACCAAATATTTAGGAAGCAGCAGAAATTCAAGTGGTGACTGAAGCTATTCTAATCAACAAAAGTGGACCTGGGCTCAACTGGTAGATGTAAGAGAATTCAAGATTAAAACAAAACAAGACACTACAGAGTCTCAAAAACAAAACAAATATTTACTGATAGGGAAAGAGAATCAAACCATGGAAAACAATAAACAAATTGTTAAAAATTTTTATAAGAGGGTTCATGTGTTTGCTGGAAGGTGAAGATGAAAAGCAAAAATTCAACCCTATTGGGGAATGTTCATGACAGAATTTGTCCTCCATTTCTTCCTTCTTTCAGGATGTAGGTTATGTATGTACATGTGTCTACTGTGGTTCTGAAGCTACTGGGTTCAGGAATCAAACCATGCAATTTTCCATGTGGGATCCAGCTGCCTGGGCTGGTCTAAATTTCTTTCCATTTTTCTAGAAAATGTTTTTAAAAGACTCAATGCTAATATATTTTATAATATTCAGAGCTCTATAAAAAGAAATTCTGTGTTCTATCCACAGAGAATATATTTAGAAATACTGATTTATATTAAACAGTCTTAATAAAAGATTTAAGATGTCATTCTTTAACTTACCACATATACATCTTGGTGTAAACAGCAGTATTATAGTTAATACAGAAACACTGAAGGATAAAGATGGTCTACCACAATAACTAAGCAATCTATGTGAGGTACTAGTCAACTGAAATTAAAAAGATACATTAAAAAATATATGGGGGCAGAGGGACTGACAGGCAATGTGCTGATTAAGGTGCTGGAATACCACATATCTGACCATGGTTTGAGTTCTGGAGCTGGACCTGGTGGCTTGCTTTCTGAAACCCTTCCCTCATTCCCTGATGAAAGTGTATGCCCTATAGAAAATTAAATAGCAATAATAATTGAAATTAAATAATTTATATAAATATGTTTATATATATATAGAGTGAATGAGTGAGAGAGCAAGTGAGTGCACAGGTGCTAGCAGGTGCATGGAGGTTAAGGCAGCTAGATCCCAAATCTCTGACCAAGCAGACTTGGAGGCTTGACAATCACATCAGATTAATGTTCATGCATATCAAAAATCCTGAGAGAAAAATGGAGAAGGGATTTCAGTGGAGCCATCAGCCCTGGAGGATAATTTTTCCCTTTTCTTCTCTTTCCTTCTGGCAAGTGAATATGTTCTATTGTAAAAACTTTTGTAAAAAAGTGTAGGGACCAGCAGTTAGCGTAATGGCTGTATCACTGGACTCCCATGTAGTCCACCACAGTTCAAGTCCTGGACCCGGTGGCTTAAACTCATGCCGGGCGAGTGTGCGTGAGTACCCAAGATCCCGAGAGGAGAATGGAGGAGAAGGGATTGCGGCATGGCCATCCTCCCTGGGGGGTGATTTCTCACTTTCTATCTCTCTGTCTCTCTTTGTCTGTCTGGCGAGCACACGTGCCCTTTTGCAAAAACCTCTCAAAAAAAAAAAAAGTGGAAAAAGAGTCAGGCTATACCTTATAAAAAGACTATATAGGGACCAGCAGTTAGTGTAATGGCTATGTCGCTGGACTCCCACGCAGTCGACCGCGGTTCGAGTCCCAGACCCGGCGGCTTAAACTCACGCCGGGCGCTTGTGCGTGCGTGCGTGCCCAAGATCCCGAGAGGAGAATGGAGGAGAAGGGATTGTGGCGTGGCCATCCCCCCTGGGGGGTGATTTCCTGCTTTCTATCTCTCTGTCTCTCTCTGTCTGTCTGGCGAGCGCACGCGCCCTATAGCAAAAAAAAAACCTCTCCAAAAAAAAAAAAGACTATATAAAAACATATGAAAATTATAAATACTTATGTAGTCAACATCAAAAAGAAGACTGCTAGATATGAACAGAGACTTATTGTGACATAATAATTCATGTGGACTTCAACACCCTACTGTCACCCCTAGAAAGATCATTTAGGAAAAAAAAAAGAAAGAAAAAATAGACACAAAATATAAATAATATCATAAACGAAATGAACGAACCAACATATATAGAACATTTTACCAAAGACATCAAAATACACATTTTTCTCAGTCACACATGAACTAGTTTTGAAGACTACTGAACACGAAACAAATCTTTAAAATTTAAAAGAACAAAAATTATATATAGCCACGTTGTTGTTGTTATGTATAATAAAATTAAAGTCAACAGAAAGAGCTTTCAAAAATTTACAAAACATGAAAACTACATCATTTACCTCTGAACAACTTCAAAACTACTGAATAAATTAGGAATAAAAATTAAAATTTCTTGAAAGAAATAATAATAAAATCACAACTCTCCAGATGCATTCAGATACATCAAAAGCACTCTTTTTTTTTAATTTATTTATTTATTTTCCATCCAAAGTACACTATATATCATCTCAATCAAGCACATCAACAAACATGTTATTGTCAGTAAATGATCTTACATTTCTTGTCTTCTGTATGTTTTGCCTTTTTCCCCCCATCCTTGATTCTCTATCTCTTACCCTCTGCCATCTCCCAATCTCCTCCCACAGTCTCTGGTATCTATGTTTGCTTTCTATACTGTTTTCTCCTCACATTTATTGTATCGCCAAAGACCCTAATCAATCCAAATACCCTCATAGCAAACACAGGTGATACCCACATTTCCATGAACACAAGTCTTACTTTACGCATCCTATAAAGTAGCACCTAGCTGTGGCTACATATCCTACTGCAGTCATTAGGTATATATATATATTTTTTTTTTCTGAAACTTTTTTTTTTTTTGTAACTCAATTTACATTCCTTCCCTAAGCTTCATCACAGCATACAAAATGCAATCTCCCATCCAGTACACACTGTATAGTGATACACTCATGCACATTACAAAAAATTTTCCATTACTAGTTCCTAGAATTACTTCCACCCCTCTTTCTGACCTTCTGTCCCTTCCCACCCTTCTCTCACACCACCTCCGGTGTCTACAATTGTCCTTCATTCCCTTCCCACCCACATTGCATTGATCACACAATTTCCTACATAATCTAACTACTTTCAGTGTTGAGTTCACTCATTACTACTAAGAAAACCAGTTTTAACTTGACTCAAAGAAGTGTCAAGGAACTTTGCTTAAAGCCAGGAAACAAGTTAGGATTCTGTTCAAATGGTAGGTGTATGAACCTATCAGTCTCATGTACTTTTATCTTCTGTTCTGGTTCAATTTTCCTGATTAAATTCTAGGATATAATATTCAACTCCATACTTGTCCGTATGATTAAGTTGGCCACTTTCATAGTTTTTGGACTCTTATTTCCATGTGTCTGTGATTAATTTTCTTGATACAACACACCCTTGAGAACTTCTTGGAGATCTGGTCTGGTGTTGGTAAATTCTTTCAGGTTTTGTTTATCTGAGAATGTTCTTGTCTTTTCTTCCCACCTGAAAGATAATCTTGCCGGGTACAGTATTCTTGGCTGAAATTGCTTCTCTCGTAACACTTTGAATATACTTTCCCATTCTCTCCTCGCTCGCATTGTTTCCGATGAGAGATCTGCTGTTAGCCTGATGGGATGTCCTTTGTAGGTAACTTGGTGTTTCTCTCTTGCCAATCTTAGTATCTTGTCTTTGTCTGCGGTTTTGGTCAACTTGGCTATAATGTGTCTTGGAGAAGATCTTCTTGGGTTGATTCTATTTGGAGTCCTTTGTATTTCCTGGGACTGGATCTTCGAATGCCTCTCTAGGTTTGGAAAGTTTTCTTGCAGGATTTCATGGAATAGATTATCAATGCCCTTATGGGTCTCTTCACCTTCTGGAATGCCAATTATCCGGATATTTGGACGTTTGATGGTATCCAGTACTTCTCGCATATCATTCTCAAATTTTTGAGCCATTTTCTCGGTCTTCGTGGTGGATTTTTCTAAGCCAGCCATTTTCTCTTCTACACCTGAGATTCTATTTTCTGAATGATCTAGTCTGCTTTTAATATTTTCTAGGGAGATTTTGACTTCTTGTATTATAGACTTCATCTCTAGCAGTTCCGTTTGAGTCTTTTGTAAAGTGTGTAATTCCTCTTTTAGATCTTGCAAGAATTTCCTCATCTCCTGGAACTCGGCAACTTCTTTCTCCTTTCTCTTTAGCAGTTCATTATCTCTCTTTTCTTCCATCTCTGTTAGCTTTGACATTACGAATGCTCTAAATTCCTTATCAGACATTTCCATGACTTTCACCGAACTGCTTGTGGATGAAGGAGAGTTACTCTTTTCCTGTGGAGGAGAGGTATTTTCTCGTTTTCCCATATTTCTCGTGATCCGGCGGTGATTTCTTGTCATCTGATGAATGGCGTGTTTCTTTCAAATTCTTGAAATTAAGCCTCAATGTACAGGAACAAGCAGACAGAGGTGTTCTAGAATCTGTTTGCCGTTCTGTTGTGATCGCTGGTGCAGCAGATTTAGTAGATATTGGGTAGAGAGACAAGAAAAAGGAAAATGAAAAAGAGAGAGAGAAACAACAACAAAAAGAGAGAAAAACAGACAAAAAAATAAAAAATTGTAAGTACTTTTCTTTTTTTTTAAAGAAAAAAATCGGAAAACAGAAAACCGCGCGGCGCGCTTGAACTAGAAAAATCTAGTTCCCAGTAGCCATGAGGAGTCTGCTCAGAGAAGGGCTCAACTCTCCTGCCTGGGAGGAAGAAGCAGAAGGGATTATTAACAAAACAATAGGAGGAGCTGGGAGCCAGAGAAAAACTTTGCCTTTAAAAAAATCATAAAAAGGAAAAATTACCAAAAAAAAAAAAAAAAAGAGGAGACAGGAGCAGAGAGAGACAGAGACCTCAGAGACACAGAGACAGAGATAGAAGGCCAGAGGGGCTCCCTACCACACTAGCTCTGCTTGCTGGAGGCTGAATTATGAGTAGAAAATCTTCATTTCTCCTGTTCCCTGAAAAATCTAGTTCCCAGTAGCCATGAGGAGTCTGCTCAGAGAAGGGCTCAACTCTCCTGCCACACTAGCTCTGCTTGCTGGAGGCTGAATTATGAGTAGAAAATCTTCATTTCTCCTGTTCCCTGAAAAATCTAGTTCCCAGTATCCATGAGGAGTCTGCTCAGAGAAGGGCTCAACTCTCCTGCCACACTAGCTCTGCTTGCTGGAGGCTGAATTATGAGTAGAAAATCTTCATTTCTCCTGTTCCCTGAAAAATCTAGTTCCCAGTAGCCATGAGGAGTCTGCTCAGAGAAGGGCTCAACTCTCCTGCCTCTCAAAAGCACTCTTAAGAGAAAAGTCTATAGCAATTAGTACTCACACACATGTTAAAAACAGATGAGAATTAACCTAATAACTTATCCCACCAAACCGAAAAAGTGGGAACAAGATATCCCAAAAGTATTAATAGTAAAAGAAACAAAATAATAAAAATTAGGGCAGACATAAAACAGATAATAAAAGAACAACTTAGGGGCAGCCAGGTGGCATAGTGGTTAAGACAGCTGGATTCTACATGACTGACTGCACGATTCGAGTCCTGGAACTGGCACTCACTGGGTGCATATGTGTGCATACCCCAAATCTCAAGAGGAGAATAAAGAAGAAGGGAATGAGGTTTGGCCACTCCACAGGAGGGGTGATTTCTTACTTTCCAACCTCCCGTCTCTTTCCAGAAAGTACACACACCCTATAGCAAAGACTGAAAACAAATTCCAAGAGCTGGGGTTTTGTGAAAATAAACTCAACAAACCATTAAGTAGAAAAAGCAAAATAAAAAAAATTTTGAAAAAACAGAAAAAATAAGGCATGAAAAATGTGATATTACCACAGACATCAAAGAAATAGAACATATTATTATAGAATGCTTTGAGTGACTATACACTAACAAATTGAAAAACTTAGAGGAAATGGACTAACCTCTGGACATATAAAATATACCTGGATAGGGACCAGCAGGTGACATAATGTTTATGTCACTGGACTCCCGCATTCTGACCAATCATGGTTAGAATCCAGAGTCTTAAAACTCATGACAGGCATGTGTGCATGTGTGTCTAAAATCCTGAGACTAAAGAAGGCATTGTGGTGTGGCCATTCCCTTGGGAGGGGTGATTTATCACTTTCTATCTCTCTGTTTCTCTCTCTCTCTCCAGCAAGCACACGCACTCAAAAGGAAAAAAATTATATATACCTGGATCATATCATCAAATTGAAAGCCTAAAGAAACCAACAAGACACAATGAAATTAAGCAATAGTTTCTCAACAAAGGTAGTCCAAGTCCTAATGGTTTCATTTCTAAATTCTACAAAAGATTTTTTTTTTTTTTTTTTTTTTTTTTTTTTGCTATAGGGTGTATGTGTTTGCACAAGATGGGGTTGAGGGGTAGAAAGAGAGAGAGAAGGGAAAGAATGTGAGAAACCATGCCCCTCCCCCCTCAAGGGAATGGCCATGTCAGTCTCTTCTCTCCATTTTCCTATTAGGATTTTGGACATGCACATCCTCATGCCTGCTTGTCTCCACAGCCATTGGATCCAGTACTCAAATTGTCAAGTTGGCCATGTGGTTATTCAGTGTCCTTAACCACCATGCCACCTGGCTGGCTTCTGCTAAACTTTTAAAGGAGAATTAAAAACAGCTCTCATCAAACTAGTTCTAAAAATCCAAATAGAAGAAAACCTCCAAAATTCATAAAGCAGACAAAGGCACAAGAAAAAATAAACTACAGACCAATATCCCTGATAAATGCAGAAGCAAAAAAATCCTCAATAAACACTTGCATATAAAATCAAACAGCACATGAAAAAGTTTAATTTTTCATTAAAATGAAATAAAATAGAAATTATTTATGAAAATACCTCAGATACAGCATTGAAAATAAGAATATAGAGAGAACTAAAGCTGCTCACTCATAAAAATACTAATAATATAACTTTACAATGGGCAACTGGTCAGAACAGACAATTCTTGAAGACATGTGAATGGATACAAATCATATGAAGAAATGTTAACATCACCTATAATAAGGGAAATGCAAATCCAAAGTACACAGAAGTATACATAGCTCCAGTCAGAAAGGCTATGATCAAAAATACAAAGAACAAGAACTGGTGAGTTTATGTTTAAAAGGAAGCCCTCTAAACAATAATCAATCTAATTAAGAAAAGGGAAAATGAGCTGAACAGACAACTCTCTGAGGAAGACATATGAATGACCAAAAAGTATATGAAAACATGCTCAAAATTTCTGACCATAAGAGAAATGCAAATCAAAACCACAATGAGAGACTACCTAAACCAGTCAGAATGGCTAAAATTTTAAAAATACATAAATAAATAATGGTAAGTACTGGTGAGGCTGTGGTGAAAATGTAAATTAGCACAACCACTATAGAGTATAATATAGAGATCCCTCAGAAATCTACAAATAGAACTACCGTATGATACAGTAATTCCACTCTTAGATATTTACCCTAAGGATAGGAAAACCCTCAGTTACAAAAACTTGTTTATTACAGCATTATTTACACTTGCTAGGACATGGAATCAATCAAAATGTTCAAAAATAGTCAAGTGGATTTAAAAAATGTAACATATATATACTCTATGGAATATTACTTAGTCACAAAAATCAATGGAACTCTGACATTTGATACAAAGTGGACAAACATGGAAGCCTGAATGTTAAATGAAGTAAGCCAGACTATGAAAGACAGACAGACTTGGTATGTCCCTGGTTAATAGATATTGAACATCTGCACTCTACAGTAGAAACTGAAAGATTGGAAGGTTTAATAGCAGGGAGGGCAACTATGGGTAGTAGAAATAATGGAGCAATAACAGGGAGTGGAGAAGGGGGAAGGGAGAAAAATGGGGAAAATACATTTAACTGACACAAAAATAGAGTTATTTGCTAATAATAACATATAGGACAATGTCTTTGTCTTGATTTATTCACACTGTATTCATGCTGAAATGTTGAGAAAAAATACATGTTTTGTACACTGTAAAATGTGTTTGTGTGTGTGTGTGTGTGTGTGTATACTGTAAAATTATTTTTAAAAAAGAAGGGTTCCCTCCTGCATTGTTGGTGGGAATGTAAATTAATACAGTGCCTATGGAAAACAATATTGGAGGCATCTCAAAAATTTACAACTAGAACTACCATATGATACTTGAAACCCATTTCTCAGTATTTATTCAAAGAGCAAGAAATGAGAGATGTTTACACATTCATATTTATTGCAGCATTTACAATATGTAAGACAAGGAATCAAATATTTTTTTAAAATATTTTTGCTAGGGGGTGTGGGCACTGGAGAGACAGAGAGAATCACCCTGGGGATGATGGCCATGCTGAAATCCCTTCTCCTCCATTCTCCTCTGAAAACTTTGGGGATGTATGCACATGCACCCAGTGTGAATTTAAAGTTGTGGGTCCAGGACTCAATCTGTGGTCTATCATGTAGGAGTCCATTGCCTTAACCATAATGCCATCTGCTGCACCCCAGCTGTGTTTTTTAAATTATTTTTTTCCTTTTTTCAGAGGTTCTTACCTTAGGGTGCGTGTACTCCAGTGAGAGAGAGTGAGAGAAAGACAGAGACAGAGAGGTAAAGTGAGAAATTACCCCCCCACCAAGGACAATGGCCACACTTCAATGCCTTCTCCTCAATTCTCCTTTTGGGATTGTGGGCATGCAGACACATGCTCCTGGCATGATTTTTAAGTCATGTTGTCTAGGACTGGAACTGCTGATGGCTACATGGGAGTCCAGCAACATAACTGCTACATCAGGCTGGCATGCTGGACCCCAGTAACGTTCTTTTTTTTTTTTTTTTTTGTAGAGGCTTTTGTTTTAGGGTGGGTGTGCTGACCTGCGAGACTCAAATGGCAGTTGGCCATGTGGGAGTCCAGCGACTTAACTGCTATGCCATCTTCTGGCTCCCCAGCCATGGTTTTTGATCTGCAGCAGTCTCTGGCCCAAACAACACAACTCAGCCCCCTCCCATCCCCCTCAGCCACCAGCAGCACAAGGGGCAGTGGCAGCCGGAGGGAGTTGGCTTTAGTGGCCAATCTTGGGGAACTGCATGTAAAGGGAGAAATGGCTGAGGTGTTCCCCATACTTTGTGAAACAAGAGGCAGAGTGGCACCTGTGGTGGTCATGGTGGTGGAGGCAGCAGTGGTAAGAGTGGAAACGGCTGCCCTAGTGAGAGAGGTAGTGGATTCAGCCCAGAAGGAGGGAGAAGCAGTGGAGACAAAGGAAAATAGTTGGACAAAAGAAATGAGTACTATTTCCACTAAGTCTTAAAACTGCCTACTATACAAATAGTTCTAATTAGGCAATACAGTAATGGCACCTATTGACTTTCAGGTTTTATATAACCTGCAAAAAAATTTCCCTGAGTGCCTAAAGTTGTTGTATCTCAGTGCATGTTACAGAATAGTAATAACCTGGATGCCTACTGTGCCATTCTCTTTCAGGAGAGTACAAAGTATCTTTATGGTGAAGGAGATTATATCTTAGTTTGTAGAAATGCTAACCTGGTAAGAATATCTTTGTCCACTTTATGGCAATGGGCTATATGGATAATCTATGCTTACAATGTAATTTATGATTGTAGGGCTTGAGTCATGAGGGTAAAGCTGAATGTGGGGATGTATAAGAAAGTGAAAGAAGTCACATGGGTGAGCAACCATGTCTATGTAGACAAACCTTAAACTCTGAACAATGACTTGGATGAGATTCTCATGCTTTCAATATCCTGTGGGTACTGTCACTCATTGTTGTTGGGAGAAATAGGCAATATCAACAGAATTCTATTGAGAGAAAACAATTGGAAACTTGAGCAAATGACCCATAGACTCTACCTTATACATCTTATTCCCTGGTGTATTTCAGTGGATTCTTGCATAATAATATAACAGTGAGAATAAAAATCTTCCTAGGTTCATAATTGCCTCTAGAAGTTACCAGCCTCAGGTGATTTTGGGGATCTGTTCACCTTCACTTGCACACATACAATTGGTACCAAAAAAATCATGGTCTTAAGAGATAGCCAAACATCATACAACAAAAGACAATACAAAGACAACTACAGGAAGGCATATAATAGCCAAACTGTCACAAATTAGAAAATTTTATATAAATATCTGGTAAGATACAAGCAAGAATATTGGAAATGAAAAATAAGTGAGGAACCATATAAATTTCCCATGTTTTGAATCATTTAAAAAAGATATTGGCTGGGATCAGCAGGTGGTGAGGTGGTAAAGGTGTTGGACTCCCACTTGTCTTAACACTGTTTGGGTCTCAGACCTCGCTTTCTCACTCCACCCCCCCCCCCATAAGTGTGAGTCGCCGTTAGCAAATTAAAATAATAATAAATAAAATTAAGTAAATAATTCTTTTTTCAAAAAAGGCATTTGCCATTTGAAGCAAAATATGGCTATGGACTAAATGGAAATCTATGCTTGCAATGTAATTTATAATTGCAATTTATTATGATGTAGCCATGTGTTTAAAGCTGAGTGTATGGATGTATAGGAAAGTGAAAGAAGTCATATATTGGGTTTAAAGTATGTACAAGTAAAATGCAGGATGACATGGTAGAGAAACTGAGAAAAGTGCAAGTACACTATTATAGAGTTCTTGTACACAAGGTTGTATAATGTAAATGTTTGAAGGCACATTAAAATTCAAATGTGAATATTGTGAACCACAAACAACCATTTCAAAAATGTTACACTTAAGGTAACAAAAAGTTCATGGACCACATATAAACAGGAAGTACATTAAATCTATCATGCAGGCATTATATTACTTATTTTGTATAATTTATAAATGACTTTCATGAAAGACAGACTTGATTTATGTATTAAAAAAATACTAGACTTGCAAAATTTGAAACAGTCCAGGGTAGAGAAAAATTAAGCGACAATACAGAAGAATTAATTAATGGAAGAAAATAGATACTAGCATATGAACAACTTAAAAGTAACAAGGCACATGAAATAATGGCAAAGAATTTACCAAAAGAACACTCTTCAAAAATAAATATATATGTTCATATATAATACACACAGACACACACACATATGAGTGTGTATGTGCACATGTTACATAAAAATGTACAACAGAACCATCTGAGGCACTAAAGAATAGTTAAAAGAAGGCGGAACGTGGATTGAGAGAATTCTTAAAGAACAAACTGTAAACTTCAGTCATTTTACTACAGGGAACTCTCCAGTTTGTATACAGATCGAGAAAGTAAAAGCTACACATTTACTGGCTCAGGTTATCAGAAAGTAATATTCAGGGAAGAACAGACAACCAGAAAGTTGGGGAGATCATAAGTCCTGGAAAAGAGGAAGCCAAAGAATATAATCCCCAGGATTTACATATAAAACACATCAAAATTGCTGGTGAACTGCTAAATAACACATATACAGAACTCAGAGGGACCTATATAAAAAAGCAACTATTAGAAACGGAAAGAAATGGAGAATCAGCTCCTTATCACTACAAGAAATATGGAATTTGGAACTTCAATCTAACTAGTTAACCAACTTGTAGAACAAAAATTAATCTTTTCAGATATATTCACAAGCTCTATAATGTATAATTTACAATATCCAGGGTAGAATACAGTGTTCACATTTAGTAAAATAAAAGCAAAATGTGACCCATATTGAAGAAATAAAATCACTTAAGTAATACAGATATTTCAAGTAGCAGAAAAGAAGGGTAAACTAGAGACTCCCATCTTTCGACCCCTGGGCCAAGAACTTTGAGGGAGGACTGCCCCCCGTAGCTTCAGCCCCAGGACTGCCAAGCCAGACACCCCTCTTTCAGCCAGGCATGCCCTCAATCCTACCACTCCCATCTTTCGACCCCTGGGCCAGGAACTTCGAGGAAGGACTGCTCCCCGTAGGTTCAGCCCTGGGACCCCCAAGTCAGACACCCCTCTTTCAGCCAGGCATGCCCTCAGTTCTACCACACCAGACTCCCATCTTTCAACCCGTGGGCCAGGAACTTTGAGAGAGGACTGCCCCCCGTAGCTTCAGCCCCGGGACCCCCAAACCAGACACCCCTCTTTCAGGCACATACACTTTTTGGGTTTTTTTTCCTTTCTTTTTCTGTCCCCTTCCCTCGTATTTCATTTGTAAATTTCTCTCTTCTGATTAACACATAGGAACACCCTCAGTTCTACCACACCAGACTCCCATCTTTTGACCCCTGGGCCAGGAACTTCAAGGAAGGTCTGCCCCCCATATCTTCAGCCCCGGGACCCCCAAGCCAGACACCCCTCTTTCAGCCAGGTACACTTTTTGTTTTTTTTTCCTTTCTTTTTCTGTCCTCTTACCCTCCTCTTTCATTTGTAAATTTCTCTCTTCTGATTAACACATAGGCATGCCCTCAGTCCTACCACACCACACTCCTATCTTTAGACCCCTGGGCCAGGATCTTCAAGGGAGGACTGCCCCCTGTAGCTTCAGCCCCAGAACCCCCAAGCCAGACACTCCACTTTCAGCCAGGCATGCCCTCAGTCCTACCACACCAGACTCCCATCTTTCGACCCCTGGACCAGGAACTTCGAGGGAGGACTGCCCCCAGTAGCTTCAGCCCCAGGACCCCAAAGCCAGACACCGATCTTTCAGCCAGGCACGCCCTCAGTCCTACCACACCAGACTCCCATCTTTCGACTTCTGGGCCAGGAACTCATAAGAGGGAAGTTCATAGCAGTTAGTGCACATAAGAGGAAGATGGAAAGAAGGCAAATGGATCACTTAACATCATGCCTCACAGAATTGGAAAAACAACAGCAAAAAGATCCAAAAAACTCCAGGAGAAAGGAAACAATAAAGATACAAGCAGAAACAAATGAAATAGAAAATAAACAAACTATAAAGAAGATAAATGATAGCAAAGGCTGGTTCTTTGAAAAGATAAACAAAATTGACTCGCCACTAGCAAGACTTCTTAAAAAGAAGAGAGAAAAGAACCAGGTGAATCAAATCTGCAATGAAGCAGGCAAAATAACAACAGACATAGAAGAAATAAAAAACGTTATTAGAGGATACTATGAACATCTGTATGCCAAGAAACAAGATAATTTGGATGAGATGGACAAATTCCTGGACATGTATAATCTACCTAGATTGCGCCAGGATGATATAGAAAGTCTGAATAGGTCCATAACAAGTCAGGAGATCAAATCGGTTATAAATATCCTCCCAACAAAGAAAAGCCCTGGCCCTGATGGATTCACCTCTGAATTCTACAAAACTTTCAAAGAAGAGTTAACCCCCATTCTGCTCAAGTTATTTGTAAAGATCCAAAAGGGTCAATCTCTCCCTAATTCATTCTATGAAGCCTCTATCACCCTTATCCTTAAAACTGATAAGGACAGTACAAGGAAGGAAAACTATAGACCAATATACCTGATAAATATAGACGCGAAGATTCTCAACAAGGTACTAGCAAATCGTATACAACAACTTATAAAAAAGATTATACATCATGATCAGGTAGGCTTTATCCCAGGAATGCAAGGTTGGTTCAACATATGCAAAACCATAAATCTAATACACCATATTAATAGGAAGAAAGATAAAAACCATATGGTCATATCGATTGATGCAGAAAAAGCATTTGATAAAATACAACATCCCTTCATGATCAAGACTCTTGGCAAAATAGACATAGAAGTGTCATTTCTCAACACAATAAAAGCTATCTATGAAAAACCCATAGTGAATATCATTCTCAATGGAGAAAAGCTGAAAGCTTTTCCACTAAAAACGGGTACAAGACAAGGATGTCCACTTTCTCCACTCCTCTTCAATATAGTACTAGAAGTCTTGGCCATTGCAATCAGAAAAGAGGAAAAAATAAAAGGCATTCAAATAGGAAAAGAAGAGGTGAAACTCTCTCTATTTGCAGATGACATGATTGTATACATAGAAGACCCAATGGTTTCCATAAAAAAATTTCTGGAAGTAATACATGAATACAGTAAGGTTGCAGGATACAAAATTAATATCCAGAAATCTATAGCATTTCTGTATACGAACAACAGGCAGACTGAGATAGAACTGAAAAAAGTTGTTCCATTTACCATAGCCACAAAAAGTATAAGGTACTTAGAGATAAATTTAACTAAAGAAGTTAAAGATCTCCACAAGGAAAACTTTGAGAAGATAAAAAAAGAAATTGAAAATGATACAAAAAAGTGGAAGGACATTCCATGTTCCTGGATTGGAAGAATTAATATAACCAAAATGGCAATTTTATCCAAATTAATCTACCTATTTAATGCAATGCCAATCAAAGTACCAGACACATTCTTCACAGATCTAGGAAAGATAATCATAAAGTTTGTCTGGAATCATAAAAGACCCCGTATTGCCAAAGCAGTTCTGCACAAGAAGAGTGGAGTGGGCGGCATCTCACTCCCTGACCCAAAAATATACTTCAAAGCTGTGGTAATCAAAACGGCATGGTACTGGCAGAGAAACAGACAGGTGGACCAATGGAACAGAATAGAGTCCCCAGAAATGAATGCTCAAACATACAGCCAACTGATTTTTGACAAGGGGTCAATCCAGTGGGAAAAGGAAACCCCTTCAGCAAATGGTGCTGGCAAAACTGGATCCCCACTTGCAGAAAGATGAATCTGAACCTCTACCTCTCACCTCTGACAAAAATAAAGTCAAGGTGGATCAAAGATCTAAATCTAAGACCTCAAACTATAAAACTGCTCCTGGAAAACACCGGGGAAAATCTGGGAGATATTGGGGTAGGGAAAAACTTCTTCAATAAGACTCCCAACGCACAGTCTATGATCCCTAAAATAGGCAAGTGGGATTACATCAGACTAAGAAGTTTCTGCAAGGCAAAAGACACAGTGATTAGTGTGAACATACAGCCCTCAGAATGGGAAAATATTTTTGTAAACTATGCATCAGACAAGGGACTGATAACCAGAATTCACAAGGAACTCAAGCGGCTGTTCCAGAAAAAGACAATCAATCCTATTAAAAGATGGGAGAATGAGTTGAAAAAACCACTCTGTAAAGATGACATATGAATAGATAAAAGGCATATGAAAAAATGCTCAACATCCCTCATTGTAAGAGAAATGCAGATCAAAACAACAATGAGATATCACCTAACCCCAGTCAGAATGTCTAAGATTAAAAAAACAAAAAATGATAAGTGCTTGCAGGGGTGCGGTGAAAAGGGAACTCTCTTACACTGCTGGTGGGATTGTAAGTTGGTTCAAGCACTGTGGAGAACAATTTGGAGATTCCTCAAAAATCTACAAATAGAACTACCATATGATCCAGCAATCCCACTCCTTGGTATCTACCCAAAGGACAGAAGAATACTTAATCGAAAAAGTGCTTGCACATCGATGCTTATTGTGGCACTTTTTACGATTGCTAAGTCATGGAAACAACCTAAATGCCCACGAACTGATGAATGGTTAGAAAAACTGTGGCACATATACTCAATGGAATACTATTCATCCATAAAAAAACAACAAAACCCTGGCTTCTGAAAGGAAGTGGATGAATATGGAAGACCTATTGCATATATATATATATATGTATGTATATGTATGTATATTTGAAACCATACTGCTTCTGTTGTTATAGAGTCATAAAATTATACAAAATTTTAAGACATATTTTGAACATTATCTTTAAAATTCAGTATTTTAAAGTTTCAAAAGTTGTTTGTAAACTGTCAAGAATTATGGAGTATGAGCTAAAATTTTTTGCTATGTAAAGTAAATGTTTGTGGAAAAATGTAAAAATAAATAAATGAAAGAAAAAAAACAAAGAAGGGTAAACTATCCATAAGCAAATTCATGCACTTAAAAGAAATACACAAATGTTACAAATGAGGACTGTTGGTAATAAAATAAATTTTATAAAAAGGATTTTCAGGAACTTCCTAGAATGCTTGTTGAGAATTAGAAGAGTAATGGCTGCCTGAGTTGTCAAAAGCTAAGTGGCTCCTACTCTAGCTTCAGCCCTTTCACTAGCAGTAGGAAAGGGTAACAGAAATCACTTCCTTTGATGTATTAGGGGTCAGATACAATGCCACCAAGGAAAAAATAGAAAAAGGCTTACTGGAAGTTGGTTTTGGGGGTTGCTTTCTCCTCTACTCCTCTCTGTCTCTAATGAGTGAATATTCTCTTAAGAGGAAGACATTTGGGAATTAAAAAGAAGTCAAGATAACTCATCACCAATAGACCTACATTAAAAGAAAGCAACTTCTCCAGGATTAAAGAAAATGAAACCAGAAACTAATATAAATGTACAAGATTCAAGAAACACCAAAATAGCACATGTCTATTTAAGCATAATATAGGCCATATCTCATGACTGAAACCAATTTAACAATATTCTAAAAATATTATACATTATCAACAGGTAGGATTTATTCCTGAACTACAAGGATGGTTCAACAAGTATAAAACAATAAATGTTATACATCACATTAAGAAAAAGAATGACAAAAATCATATGATCATATTAATTGACATGTAAAAAGCATTTGATAAAATATAATAGCCCTTTATGATTAAAACTCTCAACAAAATAGGCATAGAAAATATATTACATAGCCAAATAAAAGCCATATATGACATTTCTGCAGCTATCATAATATAGAATGGGAAAAAATGGAAACTATTCAACTTCAAACTAGAACAAGACAGAGACATCCACTTTCTTCTTTCCCATTCAACATAGATACTGGAAATACTAGCTAATATAGTCAGATGAAAAGACAAAATAAAACTCAAATACATTGAAAAAAAATTAAATCCTTCTCCATTTGTAGTTGACATGATTATATAATTGTTCATCGGAAAAGTCATGAGGCATTTTTCTATGTTTTTCTACAACCCAATACTATAATATATATATAAAAAAAAAAAAAAAAAAAAAAGTCAGCTGGTGGCATGGTAGTTAAGGTGCTGGATTCCTACATGGCTAACCATCTTTCAAGTCCTGAACCTGATGGCTCAAAAATGACAACAAATAAATAGATAAGTAAATAAAATATATATTTTTTTAAATACTGTATTTTACAAAGGTATATAAAGATTACTTGTAAACCAGGAATCATAATTTCAAAATAGAAATATTTGTATAATTATATTTATATGTATATGTATATTTGTGTGTGTGTGTGTGTGTGTGTGTGTGTGTATACACACACATTTACTGATTATAATCACATGGGTGTACTTACATGCAAATCGCAGCACAGTAGATTTATTTACACCAGCATTACCACAAAAATGTGGATAATGGGTTACTCTACAAGGTTATGACAGCTACAACTGCACTACGTTACAGAAATTTTGGAGCTTCATTATAATCTTCTTGGACCATATTAATGCATCCAGTACATCACTGAAATGCTGCTATGCAGCGCATTATTATATTAGTCAGGAAATAAAACTGGGCAGTCTGTGGCATAATCAGCACATACATACTAGATGAGAGAACTTCATGGAGAGTTCTTTAAGAACCTGTAGTAGATCTCTGCCACACATTCCAGATTTAAACTAAGTATCAAGTGGGTACTTGTAAGAGCTGTCTGGGACCATGCTATATTTGCAGCTCTAGAAACAGCTACTGACTGGTTTGTGTTTTAGCAATCAGTAACAGTGATCACTGTAGAACACTGAGTGCTCATTTCCAGGTTAGTTGTAAAACACTGTCTACCATGTCATCTATGTGACCAATAAAGACTATCTCATGATTCATATTCCTTGAGAATTTAGCATGCTCTCCCCTTAGAGTCAATTCAAACCATGTAATAAATGTAGTTTTCCCATGGTATCAGAAAGACTAGAGACCAATTTGTACTCATCTCACAGGGCTCCAAGGTCTTATAACCTTCCTATTTCACCACGGTAATTTTATCTTGCTTTTTTTATGCTTTTCTCATGCTGAATTTTATCTAGTTTTACTTTTCATTTTAATTTATGAGCCCTCACAAAGTTTCTAAATACAGTGTAAAATAAGTGGGGAAATCAGTATTACTTACCAGAAATTGATTCATTTTCCTAATCCTGGACAAATACAGAGGTTTCTAAAATTAAAGCTGAAAGAGAAGGTGAATGAAGTAGGTCAGAGAAACAGTGTTGCTTGTTCCAGGATTTCCCTATGTAAAGCTCTCTACAGATTAAAGAAAGCCTCCCTGTGGGAGAACAGTCACTTACATATGAGAATGGGCTAAAAAGACCTTGCTGAAGGAGCAATCACAAATTTATTCACTGATAGAAATGAAAGACAAATATTAAACTTCAGTCAATTAAAATACATATTTCCTATCGACTTAGTAAAAATGTTACTGTAGGGAACAGCAGATGGCATAATGGTTAAGTTGTTGGACTCCCAAGGACTTGACTGTGGTTTGAGTCCCAGAACTGGTGGCTTAAATTCACTTTGGGTACATGTTTATCTATGCCCAAAATCCCATGAGGAGAATGGAGAAGGGATTGCTGGGTGGACTGGCAATCCATCCTGGGGAGCAATTTCAAACTTTCTGACTCTCTATCTCTGTCTCTCTCTGATGGCCACATATACTCTAGAGCAAAAATCTCTAAAAAAAGAAAAAAAAAAAAAAAAAAAAACCAGAAAAACTCAGGTACCAGCAGATGGCGTAATGGCTTTGTTGCTAGACTCCCATGTAATCAACCACAGTTCAAGTCCCAGAATCGGTGGCTATAACTCACACTGCGTGAGTGTGTGTACATGCTCAAGATCCTGAGAGGTGAATGGAGGAGAAGGGATGGCAGTGTGGCCATCCGCCCAGGGGGTGATTTCTCGCTTTCTGTCTCTCTGTCTCTCTCTGTCCTTCTGGAGAGTGTGTGTGCCCTATAGCACAAATCTCTCAAAAATAAATAAATAAATAAATAAACAAACAAACAAACACCTTACACTGGAGACCAGCAAATGGCATAATGGTTAAGTTGTAGGACTCCCAAGTAGTCAAACGGTTCAAGTCCTGAATCTGCCAGGTTAAAACTCATGCCAAGTGCATATGCATGCATGCCTAAAATCCTAAGAGGAGAATGAAGAAGGGATTTAGACATGTTCATACTCCCTGGAGGGTGATTTTTTTTTCCTTTGTTTGGAGAGGTGCTTTGCTATAGGGCACGTGCGCTTGCCAGAGAGACAGAGAGACAGAAAGCAAGAAATCACCCCCCGGGGGATGACCATGCAGCAATCTCTTATCCTCCATTCTCCTCTCAGGATCTTAGGCATGTACACACACGCACCCGGTGTGAGTTTAAGCTGCTGGGTCCGGGACTTGAACTGCGGTCAACTACATGGGAGTCCAGAGACATAGCCATTACGCTAACTGCTGGAGGGTGATTTCTCACCTTCTGTCTCTCTGGCATGCATGCGCACATGCCCTATAGCAAAAATCTCTCATTTAAAAATATTAAAAAACTCACACCAAGCACAAATGTGTACATATCCAAAATCCCAAGAGGAGAATGGAGGAGATGGAATTGCCTTGTGGTCATCCCCTCTAGGTGTCATTTCTTTTTTTTTTTTTTTTTTTTTGGAGAGGTTTTCGCTATAGGGCGCGTGCACTCGCCAGACAGAGAGAGACAGAGAGACAGAAAGCGAGAAATCATCCCCCAGGGGGGATGGTCACGCCGCAATCCCTTCTCCTCCAATCTCCTCTCGGGATCTTGGGCACGCACGCACACGCGCCCGGCGTGAGTTTTAAGCCACCGGGTCCAGGACGCGAACCGCGGTCAACTACGTGGGAGTCCAGCGACATAGCCATTACGCTAACTGCTGGTTCCCTAGGTGTCATTTCTTACCTTCTGTCTTTCTGTCTCTCTCTGTCTCTCCAGCAAGCCCACACACCGTATCACAAAAATCTCTCTTTTAAAAAAAGTGACTGTGAAAAGTAATCTAAGTGTTTAAGAATGGTTATTTAAATAAATTACAGTATCCCAAAAAAAGAATATTGCTTTCTCTAAAATTTATTATTAGAGAAAAATTCTTGGTCAATATTAATTATATTCTTATTAATACAGACATTTCATATTACTGTTTTCTCCAGAACACTTCTTGCATTTATATGACTAAGCCCCAGTACACATCTTGCAACCTAATATTCTTGGCACGTGACCATAAAAGAAAACATGTACATCATGAATATTAACGGCAGTACAATTTTCCCGTAATGTTTTCCAGGGACAAATCTCTCTGTACCTATACTGGATACAGGAACATTTTTTTTCCCTTAGGTTTTTGTCATAGGGTCCATGTGATTGCTAGAGTGAGAGAAAAAGAAAGAAATCACCCCCAGAGGGGCTGGTCATGCCACAGTCCCTTCTCTTCCATTCTCCTCTTTCTATTTTGGGCACAACACACACATCTGGTGTAATTTTCAAGTCACTAGGTCTAGAATTTGTGCATGCAGTGTGGTGGTTAAGATGCTGATCTTCCATGTGGTCAACCATGGTTTTATTCCCAAACCTGGTAGCTTGAAAATCATGCTGGGCTGGGGCCAATAGGTGGCATGGTGGTAGAGGGCTGGACTCCCACATGGCCAACCATGGTTCAAGTCCTGGATCTGGTGGTTTCCTCTCTCACTTTCTTTCTCTCTCTCTGGTCAAACTGGAAAATACTAGTACATTAAAGTTAAGATTAAAAAAAAAAAAGAAAAAAACCTCTTAATAAAAGAAAAAGAAAACATGCTGGGCACATGTGCATACATGCCTAAAATTCCAGAAGGAAAATGGAGGAGAACAGATTGTGGCATGGCCATCCTCTCAGCAGGATGATTTCTTACTTTACAGCTTACTGTTTCTCTGTCTCTGCACACACATCCTATGGCAAAAACCTTAAAAAATTTATCAATTCAATAAACATTGCAGATCTTTTTGTGTACATGCACAAGCTGAGTCACAAAAGTCCAATATCTCAAACATGCTGTTGATAAGAAACAAGATGTGGTATGGGAGGTGACATGGGTTAGGGCCCTGGATCCCAAATGGCCAACTGCATGGTTCAAGTCCCAGACCAATCACAATGGGTGAGTGTGCATACATGCCCAAATTCCCAACAGGAGACTGGAGGAGGAAGAGAAGATATTATAGTGGAGCCATCCATCGGGGGTGATATATCTCTCTTTCTCTTTGTCTTGACAGCATACATGTTTACATGTTATATAGCCAACGAGGGAAAGAGAGAGAGAAAAGGAAAGAAAATGAAGATCTCATATCTCCACAGGATATCAGAGCATTTGTTGAGGCTATGGTTGAATAGACCCCACGGTATCAGCAGAAAGAGACAAGTGGCACAGAGGCAGTAGCTAGAAAAAGACTGATGCATGTTGCCTGGCTAAGGAATGCCAAAGCTTGCCTTGCACAGCTATTTTTAACTCAATGTTGCAGGGTCAAATAACATGTATTAATAGAAATTTAATAGAAAGAATATAGACAACATTTCAACACTTTTGCCTGCTTTGGACCATCACTCCCACCACACTCCTCACCATAAGGTGCAAGACCCAGTGGCAGTGAGGAAGAGTGTTCATAAAAGGACCACACATCTTGAACATCTTGCAGCTGCCTTTTTTCCAGAGGTGTGCTTGGTCCCTCCCTTACCTCACCTTCCTGCACCCCTCTGCCATAAGCCCCCACAGTGCAGGAGTCAGTTTCAAGGAGAAAGTGAGCACAGAAGACAGTGCATCTCAGACTTCTTGCTGCTGCCTTCCCTCCCCCACCATGCCACCCCTGCCCTGGTGTGCACTGAATCCTCTCCTCTGTGCCACTCAGCCATAGGCCCCCAAGGTGTAAGTGCCACAGCAGCAAGAGAGAGAGGGTGTCCCTCCCCCATAAGCCATGCATGGCATAGAAGTCAGGGTCTCAGAGAGAAAGAGAGAGAGAGAGAGAGAGAGAATAGGAAGACCACATTTCTCAAACTTCTTGCTGCTGTCTTTCTCACTGGTATGCTTTGGGCCCTCTCCATCCCCCCAATCCCTCTGCCTTAAGCCCTCATGGTGCAGATGCCAATGGCAATGAGAGAGACAGTGAGCACAGGACAGTGCATCTCAGACTTCTTGCTGCTGCCTTTTACACTGGTGTGCTCTGGACCCTCCCCCCGACATGCCCCTCCACCTTAAGCCCCCACTGTGCAGAAGCCAGAGGCAGTGAGAGAGTGAGTGAGCTCAGAAGGACCACATGTCTGACTGACTTCTTCCCGTTGCCTTTTGCCCACAGAGATTTGTGTTGGTACCTTCCCCTCTCTGCCACTCCATTATAAGCTTCCATGGTGCAGGAACCACTGGCACTAAAAGAGAGAGCGAGGATGAAGGGCTGAGAGTCTCAGGCTTCTTCCTGCTGCCTTTTGCCCATGCAGGTGTGCTTTGAACTCTCCACAACCTGCACCCCTCCATCATAAGCCTCCAAGTTGCAGAAGCCCAGGGCAGGAGGGGGACAGAGAGACAAAGTGCAGAAGGACAATGTGTCTCAGACTTGTTATTTCTGCCTTTTGAAAGCCCAAATGTGTTTTGACCCCCCCCACCACCACCACCACCCCACCTCTCTACCATAAACCTCTATGATGCAGGAGTCAGTGGCAGTGAGACAGAGTGAGTGCAGGACTGTGTATCTCCAACTTATAGCTGCTGCCTTTTGCCAACACAGATCACCTTTGGAATCTTCCCTCCACCCCCTCTGTCCTAAGTCCCCATGAAGCAGGAGCCAGCAGTAGTGTGTGTGAGAGAGTGAGACAGACAGAGACACAGAGAGAGTTGTCACAGGTCTCAGATTTCTTGTTGCTGCCTTTGGCAAAGGCTGCTGTGCTTTGGAACCTCCCCTGTCCCTCTGCCATAAGCCCCTGGGGTGCTTCCTGCAGCCAGCAGCAGGAAGAGAGTGAGTGCATGAGGACCACACATTTCAGTCTTCTTGCTGTTGCCTTTGGCCTGAGCATGTGCGCTCTGAACTCTCCACACACAGCACCCCTCTGGTATAAGGCACCATGGTGCAAAAGCCAGAGACAGAATGAAGGCAGAATTGCACATCTCAGACTTCTTGTTGCTGCCTTTTGCCTAAACAGGTGTGCTTTGGATTCTCCCCTTACATACCCCTAAACCATAGGCCCCAATGGTGCATGTGGCAGTGACAGTGACAGTGAGAGAGAGAGAGAGCAAAAGGACCATGCACCTCAGATTTCTTACTGCTGCCTTTTGCCTGCTCAAGTGTTCTATGAACCCTTCCCCATGCCCTGCACCCCTCTGCCTTAAGTTCCCTAGCTCCCCTGTGCTGAAGTAAGCTGCACTGAGAAAGAGAGAGAGAGAGAGGGAGAGAGAGAGAGAGAGAGAGAGAGAGAACACACAGGACTCTGCATCTCAGAAGACTTGCTGCTGCATTTGCCAGTGCAGGTAAACTTTGGATCCTCCTCTCCCTGCCCTCCCCTACACCCCTCTGCCATAGCCTCCATAGTAAAGGAGCCAAAGGCAGCAAGAGATAGAGAAAGCAGGACAGTATGTCTCAGATTTCTTGCTACTGCCTTTGGAACCTCCTTGTAAACCCCAGCCATCTGCCATAAGTGTCATTGGTGCAGGAGTGAGGAGAGAGAGCGGGCATAAGGACCACACATCTAGACTTCTTGTTGCTGCCTTTTGTCTCCATGCAGTTGTGCTTAGGAAATGGCCCCCTCCACCCATACCCCTATGCCATAAGCCCCCACAGTGCACTGCCAGAAGCACCAAGAGAGAATAAGCACTTAGAATGACCACACATCTAGATTTCGTGCTGCTACCTTTTGCCTGCACAAGTGTACATTGGACCCTCTGCCATCTGTGCCTATCTGCTATTCCCCCATGGTTCAGGAGCCAGAGCGGGAGAGAGAGAAAGAGAGAGAGACAGAGAAAGGAGAGGGAGCACAGAAGGACTGTGCATCTCAGACTCCTTGCTGGGGCCTTTAGCCCAGGCAGGTATGCTTTGGACCCTCCTCTCCACAAGCCCTTCCACCAAAAGCCCCTATGAAGCAGGAGCCAGCTGGAGCTAGAGAATGAGAGGGAGAGAGAGCACAAAAAGAAGGCCACACAGCTCAGACTTCTCGCTGCTGCCTTCTGCCCACACAAGTGTGCTTTAAACCTCCCTCACTCCCCAGACCCTCCATAATAAGCCAACTCCTGTGCAGGAACCAGTGGCAAGGAGTGAGAGTGAGCACAGAAGAGAATGTCTTAGTCTTCTTGTTGTTGACTGCCTGCACAGGTGTGCTTTGAATACTCGAGGGTCCCCACATTCCTCAGCTTTTAGCCTCCGAGTTGCAGTAGTGAGTGGCAATGAAAGACAGACAGAGACACAGGGAGGTAGAGAATGAACACAAAAACCACTTATCTCAGACATCTTGCTCCTGCCTTTTGCACTGGTGTTATTTGGACCCTCCCCACCACACCCCTCTGCCTTAAGCTTGCACTGTGCAGAAGCCAGTGGCAGAGAGATGGAGGACAGCTGTCTCAGAATTCTGGCTCCTGCCTTTTGCCCACGTAGGTGTGCTGTAAACCCTCTCCCCAGTTACTGCACCCCTCTGCCATAAGACCCTATAATAAAGGAGCCAGCAATAGCAATAAAAAGTGATCATAGGAGATTGTGTGTCTCAGACTTGTTGCAGTTGCCTTTTGCCCACATAGTTCTGCTTTGGAACCTTCCCATCTAGGCCCACTGCCATAAGCCTCCATGGAGCAAGACCCATCAGCAGCGCATGCAAGAGAGAGGCAGAGTGAGCACAGGAGAGCACAGTTCAGATTTTTTCTTGCTGCCTTTTGCAAGGGCTGATGTGCTTTGGAACCTCCCCCCATGTCCTGCCTCTCTGCCATAAACCCGCACAGAGGAGGAACCAACAGCAGTGAGAGTGAGAACATGATGGCTACACATCTCAGACTTCTTGCTGCTGCCTTTGGCCTGAGCATGTGTGCTCTGGACCCTCTGCACAACACGCCTCTCTGCCACAAGATGCCACAGTGTAAAAGGCAGCAGCAGCATGGCAGAGAGAATGAATGCAGAAGAACCGGGTGTCTCAGACTTCTTGCTGCTGCCTTTTGTCTGTGCAGGTGTGCTTTGAACACTCCACTTACCCAGCACCTGTTCACCTTAAGCCCACACAGTGCAGCAGCCAGCAGAAGCAAGAGAAAGACCAGAAGGACCAAAGTATAGGACTTACTGAGGCTGCCTTTTGCCTAGGCAGGTGTGCTTTGAACCCTTCCCTTCAACTGCAACCCTCTGCCTTAAGCCTCCAAGATCAACCAGCCAGCAGCACAGAGAGACAGAGTGCATGCAAAGGACCCTGAGACTCAGACTTCTAGCTACTGTTTTTGTGCTGGTGTGCTTTGAACCCTCCCCACCACATCCTTCAACCTTCAGGCCTGATGGTGCAGATGCCAATGGTAGAGTAAGAGAGAGAACGTGCATGCAGGATAGCATGTCTTAGGCTTCTTGGTGCTTTTATGGCAATGCAGGTGTGCTTTGGACCATCCTTCTTGCCCCTGTGCCATTGCATCACATGCCCCCATTGTGCAGGAGACAGTGGCAACGAGAGAGCAAGAAAGACCGAGTTAGTACAGGACAGTGCAACTGCAGTGCAACTGCAACTGCATCTCAGATTTCTTGCTGCTGCTTTTTGTCCAGAGTGGTGCGTAGGCCCTCCCACCCCTCGTGTCCCTGTGACTTAAACCACCATGGTGAACAAGTCACTGACAGTGAGAGAGACAGAGTGAGCACAGAAGGACTGTGCATCTCAGACTTCCTGCTGCTGCCTTCTGCCTGTGCAGGTGTGCTGTGAACCCTTCTCTCCCAAACACCTCTGCCATAAGCCCCATGGTGCAGGAGACAGTCACAGCAAGACAATGAGTACAGAAGGGTGGTGTGTTTCATACATCTTGCTGCTGCCTTTGGCCTGCAGAGATGGGCTTTGGACCCTTCCAACCCCTGTGCCTCTGCCATAAGCCGCTAAGGTACAGGAACCTGTGGCAGCAAGAGAGTGAGTATGCGCAGGAGGACTGCATGTCTCAGACTTCTTCCTACTCCCTTTTGCTGTGCAGGTGTGCTTTGTACCTTCCCCCTCTGCACACTTCTGCCATAAGCCCCCATGATGCCAGAACCAGTGGCAGTGAGAGAGAGGAAACAGAGAGAGAGAGAAAGTGCAGAAAGACTGCATATCTCTACTTCTTGCTGCTGCCTTTGGCCTAGGCAGGTGTGCTTTGAACCTTGTACACCCCTCTACAAACTTTCCCACATAAACCCCCATGGTGCAGGAGCCATCAGCACCAAGAGTGAGCACAGATGTTAACACAAATCTCAGACATTTTGCTGTTATCTTTTGCTGAACAAGTGTGCTTTCGATCCTCTCCCTCCACCCTTCTTCACCTTAAGCCCCCAGGGTGAAGAACCCAGCAATGGCAAGAGAGAATGAAAGTGAGCCTGGAAGGATCAGGCATCTCAGATTTTTTGCTGCTGCATTTTGCCCACAGCTGTGTACTCTGAACTCTCCCCACACAGTGTTCCTCTGCCATAAGGCACCACAAAGCAAAAGCCAGTAGCAGGAAGTCAGAGTGAGTACAGAAGACCTGGGTGTCTCAGACTTCTTGCTGCTGCCTTTTACCTGCACAAGTGTGCTTTGAACACACACACACGCATACACACACAGCCCTACACCATAAGCTCCTAAGGTACAAGAATTAACAGCAGAAGAAAGAGAGAGAGAGATGTAAAGACTGCATGTGTCAGACTTCTGTTTGCTGATTTTTCCTTCACAGGTATGCTTTGGGCACTAACACAACCCCTTAAGCCTGAAGCCACCATGGGCCAGAGCCAGCAGCAGTGACAGAGACAGACAGAGAGGAAAAGGACCCCACGTATCAGACTTCTTGCTGCTGCTTTCTGCCTGGGCAGGGGTGCTCTGGACACCTCCCACACAAACTATGACCCTACACCACAAACCCCAATGGTACAGGTACCAGTGGCAGTGAGAGAGAGCACAGAGGGACCACACATCTGACTTCCTGCTGCTGCCAGTTTCTTGCACAGGTGTGATGTGGTCAGCCCCCTCCCACCCCCAGCCCTGTCCCTCCACCATAAGGCCCCATGGTGCGGAAGCCAGTCAGAGAGTGAGCACAGGAGGACTGCACATCTCAGACTTATTGCTGAGGTCTTTAGTCTGCACAGTATGCTTTGGACCCTCCTGGCCACAAACCCTTCTGCCAAAAGCCCCCATGGTGAAGGAGCCACTGGCAGCAAAAGAGTGCACACGAGAGAGTGAGCAGGAAGTACCTCACATCTCAGACTCTTGCTGCTGCCTTTTGCTGGTGCAGGTGTGCTTTGGAACATTCCTGCCACCACCCCCAGCACTGGAGACCCTCCAGCATAAGCCAACCCCTGGGCAGGAACCAGAGGCAAGGAGAGAGAGACCACACAGGAGCACATGCTGCTGACTTGGCCTGCACAGGTCTGCTCTGGACCTCCCCCATCCCCCCTCACACCTCTCAGTAAGCCCCATGCTATAGGAGTCAGTGGAAGCAAGAATGAACTCAGAAAAAATGTATGTCCCATAGCTCCTGCTGTTGACTTTTGGCTCCACAGGTGTTCTTTGGACCCCCACACTCCTGCTACCCTTCACCTTTAGCCCCCAAGGTGCAGAAGCCAGTGTGAGAGAGAGAGAAAGCAGGACTGTGTGTCTCAGATGTGCTGCTGCTGCCTGTGGCACACGTTTCAGTGCTATCAACCCTCCCTCTGGCATCCCTCCCCCATAAGCCGCCATCCTGCAAGAACCAGCAGTAGCAAGACAGTGAGCTCAGGAGTGCTCATCCCAGGCTTCCTGTTGTTGCCTTTTGGTTGCACAGGTGTTCTTTGGATGCCCACACCCCTACTCCCCTCTGCCTTAAGCCCCCACAGTTCAGGAATCAGCTGGAGAGGGAGAGGAAGAGAGAGAGAGAACTACAAAGCACCTCAAGTTTCTTGTGGTTGCCTTTTGTAAATGCAGATATAGTTTTGAAACTCCCCACCACCGCACCGCTCCACCATAAGCCCCATGTTGCAGAAGCCCGGGGCAGCAAGAGAATGAGTGCAGTAGGACCATTCACCTCAGACTTCTTGCTCCTGCCTTTTTTCCACACAGGTGTGATTTGGATCTTACCCCACCTTGAGCCCTTCTGCCATAATCCCCCACAGTGCAGGAGCCAGTAGCAATGAGAGATAGAGTGAGTGAATAAGGGCTACATATCTCACACTTCTTGCTGCTGCCTTTTGCCTAGACAGGTGCTTTGACCCTGTCCTTCTGCCCTTTTCCACCTTAAGCCCCCAGGGTGCAGGACCCAGCAGCAGCCAGAGTGAGTAAGAGTAAGCCCAGAACGACCAGGCATCTCAGACTTCTTGTTTTTGCCTTTTGCCCATGCAGGTGTTCTCTGAACTCTCTCCACACAGTGTTCTTTCACCATAAGGTGCCACAAAGAAAAGCCAGCAGCAGAAAGAGATCGAGTGAGCGCAGAAGGACTGGGCGTCTCAGACTTCTTCCTGCTTTACTTGTGGAAGTGTGCTTTAGATAACCCCCTCACACACAGTCCTATGCCATAAGCTCCCAAGGTGCAGGAGTCAGTGGCAGCGAGAGATGGAGAGAGTATGACATAAGAACTGCACATCTCAAACTTCTTTATTCTGCATTTTTCCTTCACAAGTGTACTCTGGATATTCCCTGCACTGCACCCTTACACCTTAAGCCCCCACAGTCCAGGGGCCAGCAGCACTGAAAGAGAGACAGAGAGAGAGAGAAAGGGCCCCATGTCTGAGACATCATGCTGATGCTTTCTGCCAGCATAGGTGTGCTTTGACACTTCTGCTGCATCACCGCCAGCATGCCTCTGCCGTAAGTCCCAGGTTGAAGGAGCCAATGGCAGACAGAGAGCACAGCTGTGCATGCCCAGAAGGACAGCACATCTCAGACTTCTTTCTGGTACCTTTTGCCGATGGAGGTGTGCTTTGGACCGTCCCCACACCTTGCCCCTCTACCATAAGCCCTAAGGTGTAGAAGTCAACAGCAATGAGACAGAATAGAGTGATCTCAGAACCACTGTGCATCTCAGACTTCTTGCTGCTGCCTTTTGCCCACACAAGTGCAAAAGGGCACTTTGGACCCTCTCTCTGCTCAAGACCCCATGGTGGTGTGAGCCAGGGGCAACAGAGAGTGAGAACAGAAGGGAAGAGCATCTAAGACATCTTCCTTGTGCCTTTTGCCCATGCAGGAGTGCTTTAGATTCTCCATATCCCATCCCATGCCCCTCTAGTTGAAGCACCTAAGGTGCAGGAGCTAATAGCAAGCAGCAAGACAGAGAAGGAGAGCGAGCAAGCGCAGAGGATAATGTGTCTCAGACCTCTTGTTCCTCCCTTTGGCAAGCCTAGGTGTGCTTTGAAATGCCCTCCACCACTCTGCCCTCCAATATAAGCCCCTATGGTGAAGGAGCCCATGGCAGTGTGACAGTGAGAGTGAGCACTGACTTTCAGACTTTTTGTTGCTGCCTTTTGCCTTCAGAGATTTGCTTTGGAACAGTCTCCTCCATATCCTCTGCCATAAGCCCATATGGTGCAGGAGCCAGTGGTAATAAGAGAGAGAGTGAATGCAGAAGTACCTTGTATCTCAGACATGTAGCTGTTGCCATTTGCCTACATGGGTGTGCTTTATACCTCCTCCCCCTCCTGCCCATGCTTCCTTAAGCCCACCTAGCAGGACCCTGGAGCAGTAAGACAGAGAGAGAGCATGAGTGCAGGGCCTCATGTCTCAAGAGTTCTTGATGCTACCTTTTGCCTGTACAAGTGTGTTTTTCATCTTTGCCATTCCTTCGTCCCCTCTGCCATCACTGACACAGTGCAGGAGTCAGGGGCATGAGAAAATAAACACTGAAAGACTGGATCGCATGTCTCAGAGTTCTTGCTACTGCCTTTAGCTCAAGCTGGTGTTCTTTAGACTCTCCACCTCAATCCTCTCCACCTTAAGCCCCATGGTTTATGAGTAAGTGGCAGCAAGAGAGACGGGGTTGCAGAAGGACCATATCTCTCAGACTTCTTGCTCCTGCCATTTGCCTACGTAGGTTTGCTTTGAGATTTCAGAATTTGCTGACTTGTACTTCCTCCTTTATTTGAATCTCTCTAGCCCAGCTCCAGAAGACACTGGAATAGAAACCAACACCTAAAACTGGCTGCATACACCCTCCTTGGATTGGTAGACAGGCCCTCTCTCAAAAACATAACTGAGAAATAGAGCTCACCTTCCCCACTAACTCTAAAAAATCAACTCCAAAAAATTAAGAAGGCATATATAATCCATCAGATGATCAAAAACGAGTGCAGAGACACAAAAAATATGAAAAAATATGTCTCCTCATTGTTTTCTTGTTTGCATTGTTTCAGTCAAGAGGTCTGATGGTTAGCCTCATAGGCTAACAATTTGTAAATAATTATACATTTCTCTCTTGCCATTTTTAGAACCTTCTCTTTGTCTTTGATTTTAACCAGCTATGATGTACCATTGAGAGAATCTTAGGTTTATTTATTTGGGATCCTTTGTATTTGTTGGGCCTGATATCTGAATATTTCTCTAGGTTTGGAAAGCTTTCTTCAAGTATTTCATGGGAGAGATTTTCAATGCTATAATCATATTATTCACTTTCTGGAATACTGATTATTCAGATATTTGGATCTTTAACAGTGTCTAACATTTCTGGTAAGTCATCATCATTTAAGGGTCTTACTTTTTCATTCTTTTTGGTGGTTTTGTCTAAGTCAATGGCTTTGTCTTCCAGATCAGAGAATCTATGTTCTGCATGGTCTAATCCACTATTAATACTTTCAAGGGATGTTTTGAATTTTTGTATTACAGTCTATCTCTAGGAGTTCTGTTTAAATTGTGTGTGTGTGTGTGTGTGTGTGTGTGTGTGTGTGTGTTTCTCTTTACAAAATGCCTTTTTTCAGGTCTTGGAATGATTTCCTCATCTAGAGATTGTTGTATTCTCTTACATATCATTTAGTTTTGAAACTTTGAACATTCTGTATTCCTTTTCTGACATTCCTGTGAGTTCTTTTGCACTCTTTGGTTGAGGAGAAATTGTTCTGTTCCCTTGAAGGAGAGACTCTTTTCTCTTTCTTCCTTTTTTTTTTTTTTTATATTTCTTGTGTCTCTGCACTCGTTTTTGATCATCCTCAAGGATAAAGATATACATAGACTAGAAAGTGAAGGGCTGAAAAAAGGTATTCCATAGAAATGGAAATTTAAAAAAAAATGCTGAAGTCACGGTATGATATCAGACAAAATAGTCTATAGAAAAAAAAACATAAGAAGAGTTAAAGAAGGACACCATAGGGCCAGCAGGTAGCATTGTGGTTAAGGTACTGGATGACAATGGTTTGAGTCCCAGCTTGCTTTTCTCACTTATCTCTCTCTCTTTCTGTGTCTCTTGTGAGTACAAGTGCCCTTTAGCAAATTAAATAATAATATAAATAAATAAATCATTCCTTTTCAAAAAAAAAAGTATATATTATTAAAAGGGTTAATTCATTAAGAAAATTTAGCACTTATTAATACCTATGCACTCAATGCTGGAACACTCAAATATGTGAAAGAAAGCCTGCTAGATCTAAAGGGAGAGACAGCAATACGCTAATCAATGGGGATCACAATATCCTGCTGTCTCTTTTGGAGAGAACATCTAGACAAAAAAATGAACAAAGAGACACAAGACCTAAATAATACCATAAATCAAATGGGCTTGACAGATATCTATAGAACTTCCCAACCAACAGCCACAAAATACACATTCTTATGACTCCCATATGGAACATTTTTGAAGATGAACCACATAATAGAGCACAAAACAATCCTTTAGAAACTTCTGACTGAGGAGACACTGGAGGACAGCCTGCAGACAAGGTCTTTACTGGGTGTGTTTGAATAAAATGCTACAGCTATTTCCAACTATATGAACCAGTTGTATCAAGCTATACATTGGATTTATGATGCACAGAATGACTTAAGTGCGGCACCACACTTGACTTCAAAACTTTTAAAAAAATATGAAAAACAGTGTTTTCCTTTGGGGGATATTGATGAAGTTATGAGCTCTACTTTACAACAGTTTTCAAAAGTTATAGATGAGTTTAGCTCTTGTCATGTGGTACTTTCAACTCAATTTGCTGATGCCATGATGTCCCCCATTACCCAGTTTAAAGAAAGAGATCTGAAAGAAATATTAACATTAAAGGAAGTGTTTCAGATTGCTAGTAATGATCATGATGATGAAATTAATGGATACAGCCAATTATCTAAAAAAGAGAAAATGACAAAGTGAAAAATCAAGTAACAGAACATGTGTACACTTCCAGAAAGGAACAACACCAGACCATGAGGCATTATTTTTGTACACTAAATACACTTCAGTACAAGAAGAAAATAGCATTGTTAGAACCTCTACTTAGGTATGTGCAAGCTCAGATAAGTTTTTTCAAGATGGGTTCTGAACATCTCAGTGAACAACTGGAAGAATTTTTAGCTAATATTGGAACAAATGTGCAGAATGTCTGCAGGGAAATGGACAATGATGTAGAGAATGTGCAGCAGACAATAGAGGATTTGGAAGTAGCCAGTGACCCCTTGTATGTGCCAGACTCAGACCCCACCAAATTTCCTGTATATCAGAACTTAACCCGAAAGACTGGATACCTTAATGCTAGAAATAAACCAGGCTTGGTGTCATCTACCTGGACAGACAGTTTTACTTCACCCAGGGAGGAAACTTAATGAGTCAGGCTCGTGGGGACATAGCCGGAGGCCTGGCCATGGACATAGACAACTGCTCAGTGATGGCTGTGGATTGTGAAGACAGGCGATACTGTTTTCAGATCACCTCTTTTGACAGAAAAAAATCTTCAATTTTACAAGCAGAGAGTAAAAAAGACCATGTGGAATGGATTTGCACAATAAACAACATATCTAAACAGATATACTTAAGTGAAAATCCAGAGGAAACTGCTGCATGAGTAAATCAGTCAGCTCTGGAGGCTGTCATTCCTTACCCATCTTTCCAGCAGAGGCATGAGAGCCTGCGGCCAGCAGGACAATCTCGGCCACCGACAGCTCAAACCAGCAGTTCAAGATCCTTAGGATCTGAGTCCACAAATTTGGCTGCCCTCTCTCTAGATTCTCTGGTTGTTCCAGACATCCCAATACAGTTTGACATAATCTCTCCTGTGTGTGAAGATCAGCCTGGTCAGGCAAAAGCCTCTGGCCAGGGAGAACCTGGAGGAGTTCTCCAAACCCATTTGGAGAATCCGGAGGAGTTACAAAATCTGAAACTGAAGATTCTATTCTCCATCAGTTATTTATTGTCCGATTCTTTGGTTCTATGGAGGTGAAATCATATGACCATTCAGATATTGTTTATGAAACAATGCTGCCCAGGCCATCCATAACATCTTCCGTATGACAGAATCACATTTATTAGTCACTTGTGACTGTTTAAAGTTAATTGATCCCCAGACACAAGTTACAAGGCTCACATTTCCATTACCCTATGTAGTTTTGTACGCTACACACCAGGAAAATAAGCGACTTTTTGGATTCGTTCTTCAGACATCAGGAGGAAGAAGTGAGAGTAATCTGTCATCAGTCTGTTATATATTTGAATCAAACAATGAGGGGGGAAAAGATTTGTGATTCTGTTGGCATGGAAAAACAGATAGCTTTGCATGCTGAACTGGACCGTAGGGCAACAGAGAAACAAAGAATAGAGTGAAAGAGAAGCAACAGAAAGAACTCAGTAAACAAAAACAGATTAAAAAGGACTTGGAAGAACAGAGTCGGTTGATAGCTGCTTCCAATAGACCAAACCAAACTAGTGGTGAAGGGCAGTTTGTTGTCCTTAGCAGTAGCCAGTCAGAAGAGAGTGATTTGGGAGAAGAAGGGAAGAAGTGAGAGTCAGAAGCATAAAAATTACCCTTGCTTTTTGATTGCTATCCCCTCCCCCAACCTGGAATATGACAATTTCTGTGGTGACATGGCACAAGGTAACAACTATGTTAAAATAAGAAGGAAACTAGGCTTTAAAAAAAAAAATCCTTTTCAAACTGAAAGGTACAGAACCTATATCCAGCACCTTCTCTGACAACAATGGAAACAAACGAGATTAAATGAAAACCCTTGAAAATACATAAACACATGGACATTAGACCACGTACTACTGAATGACTTCACAACCACTGAAGAAATTAAGACTGAAAAAAATGTATTGACACTAATGATAATAAACACACAAATTTTCATAACCTATGGGACACAATGAAAGCAGTCATAAGAGGTACGTTTATATTAATTAGTTCTCACAAGAAAAAAACTGTAAGGGGACAAATAGACAACCAAATAACACACCTCAGAGAACTGGAAACAATCAAACACGGCACACACACACACACACACACACACACAATAAAGATTCAAGCAGAAATAAATGAAATAGAAAACAAACTATGCAGAAAATAAATGAAACCAAAAGTTGATTCACCAAGAAAATAAACAAAATTGACATGTCATTAGCTAGATTAATCAAGAACAGAGAAAAGAATCAGGTAAATCAAATTAACAATGAAACACAAAATATTAAAACAAACATAACAGAAATACTGGGTTGTTGGAAAAGTAATGACACATTTTTGCACATAAAAACATGAAAAAAATATGTCATGATTTTCCTGATGACTAAATACAAAAGATCATGAAAGAATACTATGAGTGACTATATACCAATAAACAAGAAAAGCTAGATGAAATGAACAAACCTTAAATAAATAAAGAAAAAGGATGGACAAATTTCTGGACACATATAATTTACCAAGACTGAATCAGGAAGAAACAGAAAGCATAATGAGACCAATAAGAAGTAATGCAATTGACTAATAAATATCTCCCAACAAACAAAAGCCAAGTTCTCTTTATTTATGATTTCTACAGAACTTTTAAAGAAGAAGAGCTAACTCTCAATGTACTATTTCTTTTTCTTTTTTTTTTAAGAGGTTTTTTTGCTATAGGGCGCATGCGCTCGCCAGACAGACAGAGAGAGACAGAGAGACAGAAAGCGAGAAATCACCCCCCAGGGAAGATGGTCACACCGCAATCCCTTCTCCTCCATTCTCCTCTCAGGATCTTGGGCACGCACGCACACGCGCCCGGCGTGATTTTTAAGCCACCGGGTCTGGGACATGAACCACGGTCGACTACGTGGGAGTCCAGTGACATAGCCATTACGCTAACTGCTGGTTCCCTCAATGTACTATTTCTAAAGATACAAAAGGAATGAACTCTCCCAAACTCATTCTATGAAGTCTCCATCATTCTCATCCACAAAACAGACAAGTGCATAACAAAAAAACTACAGACCAATATCCCTGATGAATACAGTTGAAAAAATTCTCAACAAGTAACTAGAAAACCATATCCAATGACACATTAAAACCAATATGCACCAAGACCAGGTATGCTTTATTTATGGATGCAAAGGTGGTACAACATATGCAAAACAATAAATGTAATACATCATATTAACAGTAGAAAAGATAAAAATTATATGACTATATCAAATGGTACACAAAAAGCATCTGATAAAATAGAAAAACCCACATATGGGTTTTTATATTGAATGGGCAAAAGATGAAAGTTTTTCCACTAAACACTGGAACAAGTCAAGGCTACCCACTTTCTCCTCTCTTTTTGAATATAGTGCTCGAAGTCCTAGTCAACACAATCAGACAAGAGAATAAAGTAAAAGGTATTCAAATAGGATAAAAAGAAGTGAAATTATCTCTTGATCATATACATAGAAAACCAAAGAATTCACACACACACACAAAAATGATCCTGGAAGTGATAAATAACTACCGTAAAGTAGCAGGATACAAAATCAACATACAAAAGTCTATAGCATTTTTATATACTAATAGGTATTATAGAATTGAAAAAGTAAATCCATTTATGATAGCCACAAAAAGCATAAGATACCTAGAAATAAACATAACCAAGGAAGTCAAAGACCTTTACAGGGAAAATTATGAAAAACTAAAAGGGAAATTGAAAATGGTAAAAAAAAAAAAAGTGGAAAGACACCCCATGCTCCCACATTGGAAGAATTAACATGATCAAGATATCAATTCTTCCAAAATTAACCTATGAATTTAATGCAATTCCGATCAAATTACCAGAGATTTTCTTCACAGAATTAAAAAATAATAAAATTTGACTGGAATCATCAATGACCCCACATCACCAAAGCAATACTGCACAAAAGGAATGAAGTAGGAGGTATCTCACTTCCTTACCTCAAGATATGTTACAGTGCTGTGATAATCAAAACAGCATGGTACTTGCACAAAAATAGGCAAGTAAACCAATGGAACAAAATTAAAACCCCAAACACGCAGAACTGATTTTTGACAAAGGGCACAAGACAAGTCATTGGGAAAGAAAATATCTTCTGCAAGTGGTACAGGGAAAACTGGCTATCAACCTGCAGAAAAATGAAACTGGACCCTTATTTCTCACCATTAACAAATATCAACTCAAACTGGATCAAAGATCAAACATAAAACATCAAAGTATAAAACTACTGGTGAAAAACACAAGAGAACCTGTTGGAGACATCACAATAGGTAAAAACTTCTTAAATAAAATCCCCAAAGCAAAGAATCCTGAAAATAAAGAAGTGGGATTACATCAGGTTAAAAAGCTTCTGTGCTGCAAAAGAAATAATAAGAAAGAATAAAGAGACACCCGTCAGAATGGAGAATATATTTACAAACTAAGGCTTAGATAAAGGACTCAGAACCAATATAGGGAATTTAAGCAGTTTGCCCCTCAAAAAACAGGAAAAGTAAAAAAAAAAAATCTGATTAAAAAATAGGCAAATCAGCTCAACAGACTAACTCCCCAATGAAGACATAAAAACAGCCAAGAAGCATATGAAAAAATGTTCAACATCTCTTATCATAAGAGAGATGCAAGTCAAAACCACAATGAGATACCACCTAACCCCAGTCAGGTTGGCTAAGATTAAAAAAATAATAAGTAATAAGTGCTGGTGAAACTGCAGTGGAAAGGGAACACTCCTAAACTGTTGGTGGAAAAGTAAATTAGTTCACTCACTGTGTAGAACAATATGGAAGATCCTCAAAAACCTACAAATAGAACAGCCATATGTTCCCGCAATTCTACTCCTGGGTATCTACCTAAAGGAGAGAAATACATTCATTTGGAAAAACATTTGCACATCTGTTTTTTGCAGCCTTATTCACAATTGCTAAGATATGGCATCAACTCAAAAGTCTAAGGACAGATGAATGCACTGAAAAAGTGTAGCATATATATACTGTATACTATTCAGCCATAAAAAAACAATGAGACCCTGGCATTTGACGAAAAGTGGACAAATATGGAAGATTTAATGTTAAGTGAAGCAAGCCAGACTATGAAAGTGAGGCATTTGATGTCCCACTTAATATATACTGAATGTCTGCACTTTATGGCATGCACTGAAAGACTGGAATATATAAAACAATGGAGAGCAACTGTGGATACTACAGATAGTGTGGGAGGAGAATGGGCAATGGGGAACAAGAAGGAGGGAATCAAAATACAAAAACCAGTACTTTTAATGGACACAAAAATGGAAAACTATCTGCTGATGATAATGTGTACAATAGTATGTTTGACTGGACTAATATACAGTACATTTATGCTGGGAAAATTCATTTTGTATGCTGTAAAGATGTGCAATATCTAAATGTATAATAAATAAATAAATAAAAGATTTCAACACACATACTAAAAAGAGGCAAATTACAAATAAATACACGAATACAATTAAAAATACAAACTCAATGTAATTAAAGAAGTAAAAAAATTAAAACCAATTCAACAACAGTGCTCTAATCATGCCACCTGACAGCCCCACTCTCTCTTCTTGTCATCTCTCTCCAGTGAACAAACATGCTCCATAGCAAAACTTAATAAATAAATAAATAATAAAGGCTAAGAATTTATTAGCTAATTTAATAGTTTAGAAAAGGGACATTTTACTAAAAGATGAAAAGAAAGAGAAAATTATAAGACATAATCAAAGATCATGAAAATAAACATATCAGAGAGGATTATAAATGCCAAATGTTAGTTCTTTAAAATAAAGAAATTCAAGGAATGGGATCAGCACATGTTGAAATATTCATGTTACTGAACTCCTATAGTTGACCGCATTTTGAGTCCAGGTTCCAGTGACTTTAAAACTCTTGCTGGGGGACCAGCAGTTAGCGTAATGGCTATGTCTCTGGACTCCCACGTAGTCGACCGCAGTTCATGTCCCGGACTCAGTGGCTTAAAACACGCCTGGTGCATGTGCGTGCGTGCCCAAGATCCCTAGAGGAGAATGGAGGAGAAGGGATTGTGGCGTGACCATCCCCCCTGGGAGGTGATTTCTCGCTTTCTTTCTCTCTGTCTCTGTCTGGCAAGCGCACGTGAAAACCTCTAAAAAAAAACAAACAAACAAACAAACAAAAAAACTCTTGCTGGGCATGCCCAAGATCCTGAGAGGAGAATGGAGGAGGAAGGGATAGCGGCATAGCCAACCCCCAGGGAAGTGATTTCTCATGTTCTGTCTGTCTCTGTCTCTCAGGCAAGCGCTTGTGCCCTATAGTAAAAATCTCTCTCAGAAAAAGAAAAAGAAATCTGGCAATTTTGATAACAGAAATATATATTCTTGCAATGATAACATGCATACACAAACATACACCTACAAATACAAATGTTATAAAGTAATAGCAATCAAACAGTGTAAAACTAGAAATGAGATGAATAAATAGACGAGTTGAACTGTGAAAAGAAACTCTTAAAAATACCCCTGGTGGGACCACTAATTGGCATAATGGCTATGTCGCTGGACTACCATGTAGTCGACCATAGTTCAAGTCCCAGATCTGATGGCTTAAACTCATGCTGGGTGCGTGTGTGTGTGCCCAAGATCCAGAGAGGAGAATGGAAAAGAAAGGATTGCAGTGTGACCACCCCCCTGGGGGGGGGGGGGGTGATTTCTCACTTTCTGTCTCTGATTTTTTGGCAAGTGTGCATGCCCTAAAGCAAAAACCTCTCAAAAAAAAAAAAAAATTCGCCTTTTGGTAACTTTTATCAGTGACAGAGACAGTAAAAAAGAATATTTTCCAAAGAACATTAGCTATAATGACATTATTATATCTGTGTAATAAATCATGATGATATGCCTTTTGCCCTGAAACATAACAAATTATTTCCAAAGATATCTTTTAAGAGTTATGCAAAATATTTTAAATAATTTATAAATCAGACTACATTAAAATGAAAATTCTATTCATTAAATGACACACTTAAAAGGTGTAAAGAGAATTGACAGAGTGGGAGAAAATAATGACCACACACCTAATCAAGCATATTTATCTTTTTAAAAGAAAACTTTTTTAAAAAACAGGGTCTTGCAGGGGGTTGGCAGGTGGTATGGTGTTTAAAGGCACAGGATTGCCAACAGTGGTTCAAGTCCTGGACCTGGTGGCTTGCTTTCTTACTTTGCCTTTCTCTCTGTCTGTCTCTCTCTCTTTCTCTCTCTGGTCAAATTAAAATAATAATAACAAATACAATTAAATAAATAACATAAATACATAAAAAAGGTCTTGCTAGTTTATGATCTTCCTGCCTCCCAAGTAGTAACAAAACATTTTCAAATTATTTATTTAATTTTGTTTATCCCTCATTTTTTTTAAATTTGCTACAGACCACACATACTCACCAGAGAAAGACAGACAGAGTGAGGGAGGGAGAGAGAGAAAGAGGCTTGAGACTCAAAATTGTGGTTAGCCAGTGAGGTCAGTCCAGCACCCTAACCACTATGCTGTGCTGGTCCTGTAACTAAACATTTTTAATTAGAAAAAACAGGTATCTCCCCCAAAGAAAAATAGTCAAAACTCTTGAATGAATACTTTAGGTAGATTTCTAAATATTTGATAAATATGTAAAACATGCTTAACATTTTTAATAAATGGAAAATAACAAAATCAAATAAGTAAAACTAAACAGTATCAATAAACACATGGAACCGAACTCTAAGGGGAAAAAAAATAAAGTTGAATGTTAAGTTATCTATATTTTAGGAAGCTGATTCAATAAACTTCCAGATATATATACAACCAGCATAAACACAAAGAAATGCAAGCATGTAAGTAAAATGATAAGAACTCATAGCATTAGTCTAAACATTTGAAATGAAGAGGAAAGAGGAAGTCATTAAGGGAGAAATGAATGGGCTGGTGCAGGGGGAAGTGGTTTCTAGGGGTAAGCCATATTTTAGATCTTATAAGTCCAATTTAATAAATAGTAATTTAATAAATAGTATAAAGCACAAGTTATATGAAGATCACATTTGTGTAATATACATGTATGCAAGTTTTTAGAAACAAATATATAGAGTATATAAGAAAATAAATATTTATACACATGAAAAAATGTGGCTACAGAAATCTACATAAAGAAAAACTCACCTTACAAAGATGACCACTTTCCCAAAATTAATCAAAATGAAGTATTATCTTTGCCTCTGATACAAAATATCCCATCAAAATTTCAGAATATTTTCTTGTCATGGAAAAAGGGACCAAAAATTCTAAAATTTATCCAGAATGTCAAATATAAATACATATGTTAGAAAATTTTTGAATTAAAACACTGGCATAACTGACAATAACATATATTATAAAACTGCAACATAGCAATCATAGACAAAGATCAAGAGACCAGAATACAAACACAATCCAGAAATAAAGAAATAATGAAATAAAAATTGTTAGGCCACCCCGTGGCATGCGGGTTAAGGCAGCTAGATCCCGCATAGCCAATCATAGTTCAAGTCCTAGACGCAACAGCTTGAAAAGCAGGCCAGGCACACATGCATGTGTGCCCAAATTCCCGGGAGGAGAATGCAGAAGAAACAGGTATGGCCATCCCCTATGAGTGGAGATTTCTCCTTCCTTCGTCCTCTCTCTCTCTCTCTCTCTCTCTCTCTCTCTTTCTCTCTCTCTCTCTCTCTCTCTCTCTCTCTCTCTCTCTCTCTCTCACACACACACACACACACACACACACTCACATACATGCCCTGTAGCAAAAACTAAACAACAACAACAAAACATAATGCAGGCCTGGCTTAGAGGAACAGTCAATAGCAATGGTAACTGCAGTCTGAGAAAACATATGGCTGACCATGACTTTGGATCCCCAGGTCAGTCTAAAAACAAGCCTGGTTATAAGTGCACATGCTTCAGATTCTGATGAGTTGAAGAGCTGGGGAAACACAGGGTGATGAAACCCCATATGAGCTTTTCTCTCTTTCGATCTTGTGTGGATGTGCACACTCTGTCATGAATTAAATAAAGCAAAAATAAAAATATGATACAAATCTAAGTTTGAAAAGTTTTTGACTACTAATGTTTCCTTTTCGCCATAGGGAGCATATACTCACTGGAGGGACACAGGGAGGGAAAGTGAGAAATCACCACCTGGGAAAATAGCCACACCACAATCCCTTCTCTTCCATTCTCCTCTTGGGATTTTCAGCACACACGCACATGTGCTCACTGTGATTTTTCAAGCCACCAGGTTCGGTACTCAAACCACAGTTGGCCATTTGGAAGTCCAGTGCCATAACCACCATACCACCTGCTGGCCCCAGTGCTTCACTTCTTGGCAGTATCATTACTGAAATACCCTGAGGCTAAGTTGGTGGAGACATAGGGCTCACCAAGAGTCAGCACAAACCACTAGATGTGAAAGTGAAGTCATCTGGAACCAATCGGACTCTATCGTAGCTGGTTTTTAGAATACTTAGTTGGTTCCTTAGACAGAAAATGCTAAACAATACATTTAAGCCCCTAGCAATGTTTTTAACAATATCACATGAGGGAGAAAGTCTGAAATACATGTCAGATACAGTCAATAGAACTTCACAGCCATGTGTAGAACTTTTGAAAACCTACAGAGCAATTATGTGTACATTAGTAGATAACATTTTAAGGAAAAAAAGAGGCCAGAAGATGGCCTAGCGGTTATATCACTGAACTTCCACATGGCTGATGATGTTGAACCACCAAACCCCGTGGCTTAAAACTCACAGTGGGCAAATGCACATACATGTCCAAGAGCTCAGGAGGAAACATAAAAAGGCATTATGGTGTGGCCGTTCCCCCTAGAGATGATTCCTTATTTTCCCTCTCACTGTCTCTGCCTCTCTCTCTCTGGCATGCACATGCAAACTAAGGCAAAAACCACTATACTCCTCAAAAATTTTTAATTAATAAACAAAACATAAGAAGGATTTCTTACTTATACAAGAGAACTGCATTACATTTTAAAACTTGGTTTGACATAAAAGTGTCATAAATCTAATTTTTCTATTTTACATAATATAAAATAGGCTCTTTTGGGTCATCAGAAGGCATTGTGGTTCAGGTACTGGTTCCCACATGGCTGAGTATGCAGTTCAAGTCCCAGACCCAGTTGCATGAAAACCATCTCAGACCCATGAATGAGTCAGTGAGTCAGTGAGTGAATGAGTGAGTTATGTGTGTGTGTGACACCCAAAATCCCAGGAGAGTAGAGAAGGGATTATAGAGAATGGATTGCAGAATTGGCCATCCCCTGGGGTTTGGGGAGATAGAGAAAATTCTCACCCTCTCTCTGGTGAGTGTACATGCCCTACAGGAAAAATTTCTTTAAAAAAAAGGAAGGAAAAAAGGCTCTTATAAATTTCCTACAATATTTATCATCTTAATAACACATTGGTGGGACCAGAAGTTGGTGTAATGGCTATGTCTCTGGACTCCCATGTAGTTGACCGTCACTTGAGTCCCAGACATGTTGGCTTAAACTCAAGCGAGGCGCATGTGCATGAGTAATCAAGATCCTGAGAGGAAAATGGAGGAGAAGGGATTGCAGTGTTGCCATGACCCCTGGGGGGGGGGGGGGGTGGTTTCTTGCTTTCTGTCTCTCTGTCTGTGTCTTTCTAGCGAGAGCATGTGCTGTATAGCAAAAACCTCTCCAAAACAATAAATAAATAACACATTGTTGTCATTAAGTGGGAAGTTATTGTCTTATTTACCCTTTGAAATCACATGAATCACAGAATGTGCTGTTGAAGATATTGAAAGTAATGTTTGCAATTAACCTCAGTGTCACAAATAAAAAAAAAATTGAAAGTAAACAAATGCTTCATTTGACTGTAATGTGGTAAAAACTGGTAATACTAGCCAAAACGTCAGAATGTCTAGCATCTACCAATAACCTGACTCTGGGAAAGTAACATCACAAATCCAACATATTTCCATTTTTTTTTATAAGGCAGAAATACTTTGGCAAACTCTTCCTAAACTACAATGAAAATCTGTCAAGATATGTAGTGCATTAGCTTTTCTCTAGTTGCCAAGTTTGGTGACAGATCAGGTTTAAGTGAGCTCAGACACAGGAAACAATGATGACAAATTGAAAGAATGGAGCGTTTATGGAGTATTGTATACAGACACCCTCAGTGTGACAGGTTACAACTCCCCAGACCACACACTTTAAGCTTTCTCCAATAAGTAACACCATTATGGCCTTGCCTACCCATCTCAGGCAAACTACCTATGCCTTCAGAAAGACAGTCCAAACCCCTGAACAGTATCCAGTGCTTCAGGAGAAAGTAGTATTATCTAAATTTTGTTCACTCTAGGAAGAACAATGATTACTTGAGCTATGGAAAATTGCCCTTTTTTTTTTCCTCTCCCAGGCTCTTTTGCCTCTGCTCTGAAGTACTAGTGTAGTGCTCAGGCCATAGTGATGTTCTTTCAGGTGAGATTCTTATCTGTACAGTATAACTTTCTAGCTTTGTAATACTTACTTCATTCCAAAGAAAATGGTACCATTCACCAGTACTCCAAGCTCCCTGAGAGAAATCACTGTCACTGGATTCTGAATTTGAATTTTCATAAAATTCTTTTGTTTCCCCCCCACAGGTTTTTGCCACAGAGTGAGTGCACTTGCTGGGAGAGTGACAGAAAGAAGGAATGGGAGTGAGAAATCACCCCATAGGTACAATAGTCACATAATCCATTCTCTTCCATTCTCCTCATGGAATTTTGGGCACAAAGGCACATGTCCCCAGTATGATTTTCAAGCTGCTGGGTCTTGGACTTCAGGAGAGGTTGCTTCTTCCTTTAGCCAAATGGGAGTCCAAAACCTTAACCACCTGATACTACACCACCTGATAGCCCCTAAAATTCTTTAAATTCACCCTAGTGGGCCAGCCAGTTGCATTGTGGAAAAGCAACTGGATCCATATGGCCAACTTTGTAGTTTGATTCCCAGATCCAGTGGCTTGAAAATTACATCAGGAGTATGTTCACGTGTGCCCAAAATCTCAAGAGGAAAATGGAGAAGGGATTTTGGCAAGGTCATCCCATTAGGGGGTGATTTTTTTCTTCCTCCCCACCTATCCTACCCATCTCTGTATCTCTCAGGCAAGAACTTGTGCCCCATAGCAAAAACATTTAAAAAAATTACTTACCCAAGAGTGCTATGCAGGCCAAACAAATGCAGGAGGGGACCAGAGGCTTCAGTCACTTTAAGACACCAAGACACCCCACAAACAGAGCTACCATAGGAACACTGTCTGCAAAGACTCCACAATTATTTCTCTGGGAAACTGAGGGCATTTCACTAGTACTGGAAATAGGCTCATATTACAGATGGGTAAACTTAATGAGATACAGAGTAGCATCCATGATATGAAGTGCTAGGTGTTCAGATACAACACCTGGGCAGGTTCTTGTCTAACGGTCACTAAGAATTAGAAACGTGGACAAACAGAGAGGATAGTAAGCAAAGTTTACTAGAAAAGAGTCAAAGCTTCCAGTTAAGTGAATGGGTCGCCCCAGAGGTGTCAGAATGGCCCAGTTATATGGACTCTGACAAGAGATTAAAAAAGAAACAATGTGGGGACCAGCAGTTAGCGTAATGGCTATGTCTCTGGACTCCCACGTAGTCAACCATGGTTCGCGTCCCAGACCCGGTGGCTTAAACTCACGCAGGGCGCGTGTGCGTGCGTGCCCAAGATCCCGAGCAGAGAATGGAGGAGAAGGGATTGCAGAGTGCCCATCCCCCCGGGGGGGGGTGATTTCTCACTTTCTGTCTCTCTGACTCTCTCTGTCTGTCTGGCGAGCACACACGCCCTATAGTGAAAATTTCTCCAAAAAAAAAAAAAAAATGTGAAAGTTAATTTTTTCTAATGATACAGGAGAAAAAAGACTACTTTCTTTAAAGTGATGCCAGCACAGGTGTTTTGTGCTGCCAAGGACTCTTAAAATAATCACTGCCCTTGAGTTGCACAGGGTGTTCAGGACTACATCTTTTTGTCTATTTCTAGCCCAGTCAGCAAGTGCTCATAAATTTTTTGAAACATGGGAGAAGAGTATATTGTTGAAGGCCTTCCCCCTACTGTTCTCCAGACCAAAAGAGACTACATTTTTTGTTTGGAATGTACCAGTGATGTGAACAATGCTACTTTCAGCTGCCATTATCCCAGCCAGGCTGCAAGCAGCTTTATGTGCAAACAAGTATTGAAATCCAATAATTGATTTCTACTGAGAGCAGTGAATGATTTGTATGAAAGGCTTGACTATACTGACTCCATTTGCCTCCTACCCTCCATTCTGTGGACTCCTGACCCTATCTACCTAACCAGAGATCTTACTCCTCTCTCATTAAAACACTATAGCAGAGCTGGAAGCTGAACTCCTTGCTGTTGGAGCCCCTGGCTCCTGAACCTGAAGCAGGAGAACCTCCATTGTGAACTCTCTATATTGAAAACTTGCTTTCTCCTTTTTGCCTAGAGTAAACAGAGTGATTAACATTCCTATTGTCTTTCTAAATAACCAGAAACTCCCTAACTTAAGAAGTTCTTTTGCAATAAACTCCTTGCCCTGAGCCATGAAGACCATTGTGTTTAGGCAAAGGACTGGAAAGAGCCCTTAGTAATTATTAACCTGCTTGACCTGGCTTCTATAACTGCTTTCCATTGGAATCTCCTCTCCCTTTCCTCTCTACCCCTTCTCTATGGTTACTGTTCCCACCACATCAACCCAAATGTGCTTTTTGCCTTTATAAGCACCCTTCTCCCTACACTTGGAGCTGCGGGGTCTTTGAGAGACACGAGAGCTCTCACAGTCGCTGGTAATAATGACTCCTATAACTTGGCTATGACTGGGTGTCCTCTCCTTTCTCACTGATCAAAATAAAACAAACCAACCCCGTGCCCAGCTTGGACTGGATCAACCCCTTAGATCTTCTGGAGTCCCCTTTGTACACCTGAATGCACACACCCACCTTCTGACAAAGCAGCTACTGAAAGCAAAGCCCAGGTCACCTCTTTCCTCCCTCCGCACCTGCACACCCCGACGCTCCTCTCCTCTCGCTCTCCTCATCCCACCCGGACCAGGGGCTGCACCTTCCCTCAGGCGCCCCTCCTCCTCCGCCCGATTTCCCCCCACGTTTGTACTCCCACCAAGGAAGAGGGGCACCTTTTCCCTACTAGGGTCCTCAAAACCCGCAACCCTCCTCCTCCACACTCAGACTCACCGCCATGGACACTGTGTCTGGCAGAGCACGGTCAGCACAGCGGCAGGTTCTCCCCAGCGACCCCGGCAGGAACTGAGAGCGCCATAGGCGGAGAGAGAATCTGAAAAAGCCGCCCTCCTCGGCCTGTGCTGATGACGTCATCGGAGCAGAGACTACATTTCTCGCAAGGCTCTGCGATCCTGGATTAGGCCCCAAAGTGAAGTTTCCGGTTCTTTCACGTGTAGAATGCTGTTACCAGGAGACCAAAACCTGATGGGAGAGGCACTGTCTTTATCCACGTGAGTGAGAGACAGGATCCTGGCTTTTTATTAAATCCTGGTTTTGATATTTCCAGGATGAGGGGGCAATCTGCTAGTGGGTCACTTAGTCAGTGACTTTAGTAACTAAATGTTTTTGTTGTTCTGATATAGTTATTCCTGTTGCAGAACCACCAACTCTTTTTTTTTCTTGTAGTGCAATCTAAAGTGTGAAAAATATGTTTATGTTTATCAAGAAACAAATGATTAATATGGTAATTATCTTGGAGTCATTAAAATGTTTATCCCCATCCACTAAACTGATTTTTGAGTTTTCAATGGGCATCACAGTTGGAAACTGCTCTAGCATATGAGATAAGATACCAAGATCACAGGGTAGGTGTACTTTATATTCCAAGTATATTTACACTTCAAGTGTCCAATATTTATTTGCCCAAAAGCTCTCATGTTTTATGTAACAAATCTTTAATTATCTGGGGTGTGTCTCTGTGTGGAAAATATACCTGATTTATCTACTCTTTCTTGATTTTGTCCACAAACCAGGCCAGGAGGGATTTCATATACATTTTGCTATCACTAATTTCTTCTCAAACAAAGAACTACCCATTCTGGTTTTGTTTGTTTGTTTGTTTTGTTTTGTTTTGAGAGGTTTTTGCTATAGGGCACATGCGCTCGCCAGACAGACAGAGGCAGAGAGACAAAAAGTGAGAAATCACCCCCCAGGGGGGATGGCCATGCCACAATCCCTTCTCCTCCATTCTCCTCTCAGGATCTTGGGCACGCACGCACACACACCCGGTGTGAGTTTAAGCCACTGGGTCTGGGACTCGAACCGCGGTCGACTACGTGGGAGTCCAGCGACAGAGCCATTACGCTAACTACTGGTCCCAAGAACTACCCATTCTTTAGAAAATTATTTTATTTAACTATGTTTATTATTATTCATTATAATTTGACCAGAAAGAGAGAGGGAAAGTAAGAAAGCAAGCCATCAGGTCTGGGACTCAAACCATACTCAGCCATGTGAGAGTCCAGTGCCTTTAACCACTAGGCCACCTACTGGCTCCAAAATGCCTATGCTGATTCATCAGGTTACTGTTAGACTGGAGTGGTGAAATGACGGGATGGTGGAAAAAGTGGGTTAAGATTGGGAGTGGTGACTGGGGGGTGCAAGAGACATGATCTTGTTCGAGACCTATCCCTGGTTTTTGTTTTTCTTGTTACATGTCCTGCCATCTTCAAATTATTGTATCTTTAATGCTGTAATTGTCTTTCAGTTACTCCATTCTATATTCACAAAGAACTTAAGTCTTCATCTTCACAATACTCCCTCAACCTTCTAGTTTTGAATCTCTTAAACACATATTAGTATGTTATTGGGGGGGGGTGGTTTAAATACAGGATGATTGGCAGGGGGTGAGTACGGACCAATTTTAGTATCTTGTATTTGTCTGCGGTTTTTGCCAATCTAGCTATCATATGCCCCAGAGAAGATCTACTTGGATTGACTATATTAGGAGCCCATTGTATTTTGGGGATCTGGATATTTGAATACCTCTCTAAATTTGGAATTTTTTCTTCCAGTATTTCATGAAATATATTATCAATGTCTTTATTAGTTTCTTCACCTTATGTGATACCAATTATTCAAATGTTTGGGCACTTAATGGTATCCGTTATTTCTCATATATTATTCTCATTGGGGGGGGTTATTTTCTGGGGGTTTTTTGGGGATTTTTTTCTAGGTCAGGTTTTGTCTTCTATATTCAAGATTTGATTTTCTGAATGGTCTGATCTGCTTTTAATACTTTTGAGAGAGGTTTCGATTTCTTCTATTACAGCCTTCATCCCTAGCAACTCCATTTGATTCTTTTTATGGTGTGTATTTTTTTTTTTTTTTTCCAAATTGTGAAACAACTTCCTCAGGTCCTGGGACTCATTGTCTCTTTTCTCTTGGACCTTCTCAAGTTCATGTTCATTAATTCTCATCTCTCATATCTCATTTAGTTTTGTCATTATGAATATTCCAAATTCTTCATTGGCCACTTAAACTAATTCCATTATACCATCTGGTGATATGATGAAGAGTTGTTCTTTTCCCTTGAGGGAGAGGTTTTTTTTTGTTTTTGTTTTTGTTTTTTGTTTTTTATTTCTCACTTATGGGGTGGTTTCTGGTCATCTGATGGATTATGTTTCTTTCTAATTTCTTGGAGTTAATTCGGAGTTTTCAGAAACGTGTGGGAGGAGATGATCCACAATCTCTCTCCAATCCTGTTTCCCTGAATCTCCCCAAGAAACCTGCACTTTTGACTTTGGAATTGGATATTACAAAGGCCTCACAGTCTCTAGAGAATAGGTGTACCTGCTCTAAGATATAGGGTTTGAACTGAGAGTTTAGAGGTATGTGGGAGGAGGGAAGCCACTATATCACTACAGTACCATAATCCCTCTCAAATAAAAACAAAAACAAAAAAGGACAAATGACCAAAAAAGGAAAAAAAATGTTTTAAAAAGTAAAAAATAAAAGTTGTGCAGTGTTTGTGCACAGCAGGCCACACCTCAGATATAAAAGGTTACTAATGAGTTTTGGCGTCTGGAAGATGGTATTTAGAGAAGAGATTCTTCATTCTTCTTGGGCCCTGAACATGGCAGGACACACCTCTGATAGAAGTGGCTACTGTCTGAGTTTTGGTGTCTGGAAGATGGGGTTTACAACAAAGATTCTTTATTCTCCTTGGGCCCTGAACATGGCAGTGAAAATTTCAGATATAAATGGCTTCTAAGTTTTGGGGTCTGGAGAATGTTCAAAATTATTTGTCTGGGACCAGCAGTTAGTGTAATGGTTATGCCGCTGAACTCCCATGTAGTCAACCACGGTTTGAGTCCTGAACCCGGTGGCTTAAACTCATGCCGGGCACATGTGCATATGTGCCCAAGATCCCAAGAGGAGAATGGAGGAGAAGGGATTGTAGCATGGCCATCCCCCCTGGGAGGTGAATTCTTGCTTTCTATCTGTCTGTCTCTCTGTGTCTTTCTGGCGAATGCACATGCCCTATAGCAAAAACCTCTAAAAAAATTATTTTTTCTGACATTTCTGTGTATTCACTTGTGCTGTCCATTGTTGGTGAGGGGCTACCTTGCTTACCTGTGGGAGAGTATCCCCCTTGTCTTCTCATGTTTCTTTGATATCTGTGCTAGTTTTTTTCGTCACGTGATGGAGTATTCTTTTTTTCCTATTTATTGGAATAGATTCTGTTGTATTGGAAGAGACAATTTTATTCTTAGTTCCCAGATGTATTCCTATTTGAGAGCTGTGACTCCCACGTCAGAGCATTAATGGGTAACTTTACGTGCTTGCCTCCTCTACAAAAAATTCAGCTCTTGATAGAGTGAGAGGAAGCTAATGAGATATAACTTAGTGAAGAGGATCAAGTTTTGTGCTATAGCACAGTATTCGGGATGGCATAACAGAATTTCCAAAGTTATTCCTGAGGCTTGAGGGTGCACTCACAAGAAGAGGCCTGCTGAGACCAAACCCAAGTCCCCCAGTGGGTGGGAGAGCCTAGGCCACTAGAGCAGTGGAGGATGGAATATGTATACCATAATTTAATTGATCTCTTACACCAGAATTTAGATCATGCATGGCTGTCAGGATATTTTTGTTGGACTATCCTGTGTTAAGGCTGCCTTATGGTTAAATGGATGTTGTTAGGTTTTAAATTTTGATAATAAGTTTGATTCAGTAAATGCTGTCACTCTTAGCCCTTCCTAAAGATATAATTGGTCAGGACTAGCAGTTACAGTAATGGCTATGTTGCTGGACTCCCACGTAGTTGACCGCGGATTGAGTTCCAGACCCAGTGGCTTGAACTCACACTGGGTGTGTGTGCATGTGTGCTCAAGATCCCAAGAGGAAAATTGAGAAGGGACTGCCAAATGGCCATCCCCCCCCTGAAAGGGTGATTTCTCGCTTTCTGTCTCTCTATCTCTGCCTTTTTGGTGAGCACACCCACCCTATAGCAAACAAAACAAAACAAAACAAAACAAAGATATAATTGGTAATTTATTAATAATGCTCATCTTTCTACAAAGATAGTAAATGCCATTTCAAAACTTACTGAAGGGACAGCAGATAACATAACAGTTACATTGCTAGACTCCCCTCATGGTTGACTGCTTTTCAAGTCCTGGAATAGGTGGCCTGAAAATTATGCCAGGCACATGTGAGTGCACGCTCAAGATCCTGAGAGGAGAATCGAGGAGGCAGAATTAAGGCATAGCCTTCCTCCTTGGGAGATAATTTTTTACTTTTCCTCTCACTGTCTCTATCTCTCTTTCTGTCTCCAGTGAATACGCATGCCCAAAGGCAAAACCAAAAAAAAAAAAAAAAAAAAAGACAGAAAAAAAACCCTACTGGAGAATTTTTTTTCCCTTTTTTTAAACTTTCGGCTATATTTAACTCTTTACATGAATATATAAGTGCTGCTTCCTTCAGAAGATTCCTCATGGCTCCTGGGAACTAGATATTTCAGGGGACAGGAGAAATGAAGATTTTCTACTCATAATTTAGCCTCGAGCAAGCAAAGCTAGCGTGGCAGGAGAGTTGAGCCCTTCCTTCAGAAGATTCCTCGTGGCTCCTGGAAACTAGATATTTCAGAGAAGAGGAGAAATGAAGATTTTCTACTCATAATTCAGCCTCGAGCAAGCAAAGCTAGCGTGGTAGGGAGCCCCTCTGGCCTTCTATCTCTGTCTCTGTGTCTCTGAGGTCTCTGTCTCTCTCTGCTCCTGTCTCATTTTTTTTTTGGTAATTTTTCCTTTTTACGATTTTTTTAAAGGTAAAGATTTTCTCTTGCTCTCAGCTCCACCTTTTGTTTTGTTAATAATCCCTTCTGTTCCTTCCTCCCAGGCAGGAGAGTTGAGCCCTTCCTTCAGAAGATTCCTCATGGCTCCTGGGAACTAGATATTTCACGTCACGTGGTTTTCTATTTTGTGATTTTTTTTTTAAGAAAAAGAACAGTAATTATAATTTTTTTGTTTTATTTTCTCTTTTTGTTGTTGTTTCTCTCTCTCTTTTTCATTTTCCTTTTTCTTGTCTCTCCACCCAATATCTACTGAATCTGCTGCACCAGTGATCACAACAGAACGGCAAACAGATTCGAGAACACCTCTGTCTGCTTGCTCCTGAACATTGAGGCTTAACTTCAAGAATTTGAAAGAAACACACCATCCATCAGATGACAAGAAATCACCGCCGGATCATGAGAAATATGGGAAAACGAGAAAATATCTCTCCTTCAAGGGAAAAGAGTAACTCTCCTTCATCCACAAGCAGTTCAGTGAAAGTTATGGAAATGTCTGATAAGGAATTTAGAGCATTCATAATGTCGAAGCTAACAGAGATGGAAGAAAAGAGAGATAATGAACTGCTAAAGAGAAAGGAGAAAGAAGTTGACGAGTTTCAGGAGATGAGGAAATTCTTGCAAGACCTAAAAGAGGAATTACACACTTTACAAAAGACTCAAACGGAACTGCTAGAGATGAAGTCTATAATACAAGAAGTCAAAATCTCCCTTGAAAGTATTAAAAGCAGATGAGATCATTCAGAAAATAGAATCTCAGATGTAGAAGAGAAAATGGCTGGCTTAGAAAAATCCACCATGAAGACAGAGAAAATGGCCCAAAAATTTGAGAATGATATGCAAGAAGTACTGGATACCATCAAACGTCCAAATATCCAGATAATTGGCATTCCAGAAGGTGAAGAGACCCATAAGGCCATTGATCATCTATTCCATGAAATCCTGCAAGAAAACTTTCCAAACCTAGAGAGGCATTCGAAGATCCAGTCCCAGGAAATACAAAGGACCCCAAATAGAATCAACCAAGAAGATCTTCTCCAAGACACATTATAGCCAGGTTGACCAAAACCGCAGACAATGACAAGATACTAAGATTGGCAAGAGAAAAACATCAAGTTACCTACAAAGGACATCCCATCAGGCTAACAGCAGATCTCTCATTGGAAACAATGCGAGTGAGGAGAGAATGAGAAAATATATTCAAAGTGTTAAGAGAGAAGCAATTTCAGCCAAGAATACTGTACCCGGCAAGATTATCTTTCAGGTGGGAAGAAAAGACAAGAACATTCTCAGATAAACAAAACCTGAAAGAATTTTCCAGCACCAGACCAGATCTCCAAGAAGTTCTCAAGGGGGTGCTGTATCAAGAAAATTAAACACAGATAAATGGAAATAAGAGTCCAAAAACTATGAAAATGGCCAACTTAATCAGAGGGACAAGTCTGGAGTTGAATATTATATCCCAGAATTTAATCAGGAAAATTGAACCAGAACAGAAGATAAAAGTACATGAGACTGATAGGTTCATGCACCTACCATTTGAACAGAATCCTAACTTGTTTCCTGGCTTTAAGCAAAGTTCCTTGGCACTTCTTTGAGTTAAGTTAAAACTGGTTTTCTTAGTAGTAATGAGTGAACTCACCATTGAAAGTAGTTAGATTATGTAAGAAATTGTGTGATCAATGCAATGTGGGTGGGAAGGGAATGAAGGACAATTGTAGACACTGGAGGTGGTATGAGAGGAGGGTGGGAAGGGACAGAGGGTCAGAAAGAGGGGTGGAAGTAATTCTAGGAACTAGTAATGGAAAATTTTTTGTAATGTGCATGATTGAGTCACTATGCAGTGTGTACTGGATGGTAGATTGCATTTTGTATGCTGTGATGAAGCTTAGAGAAGGAATGTAAATTGAGTTACAAAAAAAAAAGTTTCAGGAAAAAAATATATATCTATTCAATGACTGCAGTAGGATATGTAGCCACAGCTAGGTGCTACTTTATAGGATGCATAAAGTAAGACTTGTGTTCATGGAAATGTGTGTATCACCTCTGTTTGCTATGAGGGTATTTGGATTGATTAGGGTCTTTGGTGATACAATAAAATGTGAGGAGAAAACAGTATAGAAAGCAAACATAGATACCAGAGACAGTGTGGGAGGAGAGTGGGAGATGGCAGAGGGTAAGAGATAGGGAATCAAGGATGGGGGGAAAAAAAAAAAACAAAACATACAGAAGACAAGAAATGGAAGATCATTTGCAATAACATGTTTGTTGATGTGCTTGATTGAGACAATATATAGTGTACTCTGGATGGAAAATCTCATTTTGTATGCTGTAATGATGTTCAGTGAATGAATGCAAATAAATAAATTGAAATAAAATATATATATATGTACTCAGGAAATCCCTGCATTTCTCAAAACCAAGCCGACTCACCTGTGTTTTATTTTGTGTTCATTAACCCATTAAAGGCATTGACTGAAGATAAGGCAGTGATGTTTACTTTATATTTTTGGTCTGAACTATAGCAATCTAATTAGAATTTACTTTATTTGAAACAGTGCATTTTACTTATTCAGAGATATGTTAGTATGGCTTGTGTATACTTTAAAATAAGAATGTGTAACATTTTACATATTTTTAAAGTGATTTTTAAGGTCAGATGCTTTTGAAAGTCAGTGTTATTAGATTTAGTAGTGAGTTAAATTTTATCTTTGAATTCTTATTTTTGTTTTGTAATTTGCATTTTAGTTTTTCCCAGAGGACAGTTTTTCAGTCCGTAAAGATTTTTTTACGTGGGCCTTGGTGGAGAGCAAGGGGCAACACCTGCAGGTCTAAATTGGGGTGGGAGATTTTGATCCTTCTGAAACTTCAGAAGATTGGTTCCTGACTACCTTGTTATGAATGGCACAACTCGCACAATAAAGCAACTTTACTTACAACTTGAGTAACATAGGCATCAAAAACACTTACTTCAGAGATGTCCCTGATGGCTGCAGCCTCTACTCAGTTCCAGATAATAAACTTTTTAAGAAACTTGCCTTGGGCATGCATGTAATGTAGTTTGTACAGCAAATAGGCTGCACATGGTCACAATGCTTCTTGGTATGACTGTTTTTTTTTTTTCTTTGTCCTCTTGGAAGTGAGGACACAAGAAAGAAACTTAATCATTTTTTAAAATTATTGAATTTTATTTATTATTACTACTATTATTATTATTTAAATTTGACCACAGAGAGACAGAGAGAAGAAGAGTAAGAAAGCAAGCTGCCAGGTCTGGGGCTTCAACCATAGTAAACCATGTGGAAGTCCAGCACCTTAAACATGATGCCACTTGCTGGCCTCTGAATTCTTTCTAATCTGTCAGACTGTTATATTTCATAATTATCTTTAGACAACTTCAAATCCACATAAAAACTGTAGAATTATTGTATATATGTGATTGGTAATGGTGTTTTTGCCAACTTACGAGAGGGATTAATGTAGAGGAGACATAATCAGCAAGACATTGTAAATTATGTCATTATAAGACTTAAAATAATTAAAGACCAAATGACAGACAAAAGAAAAAGAAAGAAAATATTTCAGGAGCCGTGTCCAAACCCAGGAGACCAGACCAACCCAGAGATGCCTTCTCAGGACTTTTTTTTCTGCCTAAGGAAACTCTAGCCTCCCAAAGGAGACTTAGGAACTTGTGAGACCACTAGATGATGGGAACGTTTGCAGGATCATGGCCAGCCCAGGCATTCTAGACTCCATGGCCTCCCAGGTCATTGCTACTCTTTCACAGTCACAGCAGGAGGAGGAACAGTGACCATGCTCAAGGGACTCTCAGGGAACCTCCTAGGCAGTCCTTAAAAATGGGCACTGCTCCAAACTATTGACTCAGAATGCCTTTAGTCATGTTTTGTTTTGTTCTTAGTTTTTTCTATAAGGCACATGCACTTGCCTATGGAGAGAGAAGGAGAAAAAGAAAAAGAAATGAAACAAAATGAAATGAAATGAAGTTAAATGAAATGAAATGAAATGAAATGAAATGAACGAGAAAGAGAGAAAGAAAGAAAGAAAGAAAGAAAGAAAGAAAGAAAGAAAGAAAGAAGAAAGGAGGGAGGGAGGGAGAGGGAGAGAGGGAGAGAGGGAGAGGGAGAGGGAGAGGGAGAGAGAGAGAGAGAGAGAGAGAGAGAGAGAGAGAGAGAGAGAAAGAAAGAAAGAAAGAAAGAAAGAAAGAAAGAAGAAAGAAAGAAAGAAAGAAAGAAAGAAAGAAAGAAAGAAAGAAAGAAAGAAAGAAAGAAAGAGGAGGATAAAGAAAGAAGAAATTGAGAAAACATCCTCCAGGGGATACAGCCATGTCATCTGTAAAATGATACTCATGTAAGATCCTGCACCTTCACCAAATCACCTGCTTGCCCAGCATTATTCATCTTTAAAAGTTGTTTCAAAATGGTCAGCAGGTGGCATGGTGGTTATGGTGCTGAATTCTCACATGACTGACCATTGCTCGAGTCCTGGACCTGGCAGCTTGAATATCACACTGGGCGTGTGTGTGTGTGTGTGTGTGTGTGTGTGTGTGTGTGTGTGTGTACACAAAACACTGAAAGGGAAATGGAGGAGTCAAAATCAAAGGATAGCAAGTCCTCCTGGAGGGGCAATTTTTTCCTTTTCCTCTTTCTGTCTTGGTCTCTTTGCAGTGAGTGCATGCAGGTATAGAAAACCCCTTTCCCAATAAACATCATTTATAAGTTTATTCTTTTCATGAGTAAATAAAACAAAGAGGGGGAGAAGGACATCCATAGACAGAGAAACAGGTACTCGAGTACCAACAGGATTTCAACACATTATCTACCCTCCCAACTCAGTCAGCTCCAGATTATGGGTACAAGTATTTTAAGGACACTCAGGTGGGCCTCCTAATGTGAACTCTAAACCATCCCCTGTTAGTTAATCTTGCAGTGTGTCATATGTTGTCACTTCATTATTATTCAGCCTCACATTTGTCACTTTTTGTCTCTTAGAAAATGGCCATTCTAACGATTAAAGTGAAACCTCATTGTAGCTTTGATTTATATTTTGTTGGTAATTAGTGATGTTGGGGATTTTTTTCCGCATACTTGTTCATTGTATGTCTCCTTTAGAAATGTGTATTAATGAGATCAGCAGATGGCAGCATGGTTATATCACTTGACTCTCACATGCCCACCTGTGGTTCTAATTCTGGACCTGGCAACTTGAAACTCACATCGAGCATGTGTGCCTGCATTCCCAAAATTCTGAGAAGAGAATGTAGGAGAAGGTATTGCAGCATGGCAATCCCCACAGGGGTGTGATTTCTCACTTTCTGTCTCTTTGTCTCTCTGGTGAGTGCACATGTCCTATAGCAAACCAATCTCTCTCTAAAAAAAGAAAGGATTATTTAAGTCTTTATTTAATTTTTGTAATTAGGATTTTTTGTTTTTTAATTTTTTGACTTTTTGTTGTTCTTAGGTTTATTGAGTTCTTTTATTATTATTATTATTATTATTATTATTGTTTTATTTCAGTTTCTTTTTTACGTTCATTCACGTTATTTAGCTTGCAAAGTGAATATTCCAACATGTGTACATTTCTCACCAGTCCAGTTGACAATACTACAGAATTATCTTCAACAGGTTATTATTATCCATTATATTATCCATTTATCTGTCCCACAAATGCTTTGCCTCTCTACTTTTCTCCTTAATGTCATTCTTCAGATTCTACTTCTTCACCCACCCTCTTCCCACACTGTATCTGGTATTCACAACCATTTACTATATTCTATACCCTTTAGTCATTCAATTTCAGTCATAGAGTGCGAACACTCAGTATATAATAAGTGGAGACATACAATGTCTCTCCTTCATAGCCTGTCTTGTTTCACTCAGCAATAAATCTTCTATTTTAATCCACTTTCTGTCAAAAGCCAGGGTCTTCTTGTTTTTGATAGTTGAGTAGCATTGTATAGAGTATATGTGTCACACTTTTTTAATCCATTCATCTGTTCATGGGCAGTTGGGTTGGTTACATGTCTTAACAATTGTGAATAATGCCACAATAAACATCGATGTATAAGCACTTTTCTGACTAAGGATTCTTCTGTCCTTTGGGTAGATACCAAGGAGTGAGATTACTGGATCGTATGGTAGTTATATTTGTAGATCTTTGAGGAATCTCCAAAATGTTCTCCCCAGTGGTCAGAGCAATTTACATTCCTACCAGTAATGTAAGAGAGTTTCCCTTTCACAACCCCACCAGCACTTATCTTTTTTTTTTTTTTTTTTTTTTTATCTTAGTCATTCTGACTAGGGTTAGGTGGTATCTCATTGTGGTTTTGATCTGCATCTCCCTTACAATGAAGGACATTGAGCATTTTTTCATATGCCCCTTAGCTATTGGTATGTCATCCTTAGAGAGTGTTTTTTTTTTTCCCAACTCATTCTCCTATAAGTCTTCTTTTTTTTTTTTTTTTTGAGAGGTTTTTGCTATAGGACATGTGTGCTTGCCAGAAAGACAGAGAGAGACAGAGAGACAAAAAGTGATAAATAACTCCCCAGGGTGGATGGCCACGCCACAATCCCTTCTCCATTCTCTTCTTGGGATCCTGGGCACGCATGTACATGCATCCGGTGTGAGTTTAAGCCACCGGATCTGTGACTCAAAGCACAGTTAAATCTATGGGAGTCCAGTGATATAGCCATTATGCCAGCTGCTTGAGTTCCTTCTGTATTCTGGTTATCAGCCCCTTATCTGACACATAGGTTACAAAAATATTTTCCCATTCTGAGGGCTGTTGATTCACACTTATTAGTGTGTCTTTTGCCATGCAGAAACATCTTAATCTGATATAGTCCCACTTGTCTATTTTGGGGATTATTGACTGTGCTTCGGGGGTCTTATTTAAGAAGTCTTTGCCTACCCCAGTGTCTCCCAGAGTGGTCCCAGTGTTTTTCCAGCAGCAGTTTTATAGTTTGAGGTCTTAGGTTTAGATCTTTGATCTACTTTGAGTTGATTTTTGTCAATGATGAGAGATAGGGGTTCAGATTCATCTTTCTGAATGTGGATTTCCAGTTTTTCCAGCACCATTTGCTAAAGAGGTTTTCCTTTTCCCACTGGATTGACCAGTATCCTTTGTCAAAAATCAGTTGTCTGTATGTTTTGGAGTTTATTTTTGGGAACTCTATTCTGTTACATTGTTTCACCTGTTTTTGTGCCAATAGCATGCTGTATTAATTACCACAGCTTTGTAATATATTTTTGGGTTAGGGAGTGAGATGCTGCCCACCCCACTCTTCTTGTGCAGGATTGCTTTGGCAATATGAAGTCCTCTCTGATTTCAGACAAATTTTATGATTGTATTTTTTAGATCTGTGAAGAATGTGTCCTGATCAATCCTGTAATCAGGATTGCATTAAATATATAGATTAATTTGCATAGAATTTTCATTTTGATTATATACATTCTTCCAATCCAGGAACATGGGGGATGTCCTTCCACATTTTTGTGTCATTTTCAATTTTTTTTTTTAGCTTCTTGTAATTTTCCTTATGGAGGTCTTTAACTCCTTTAGTTAGATTTATTGCTAGGTATCTTATAGTTTTCTTGGCTATGGTAAATGGAATTACTTTTTTCAGTTCTATCTCAGTCTGCCTGCTGTTCGTATATAGAAATGCTACAGATTTCTGTATGTTGATTTTGTATCCTGCAACTTTATTGTATTCATGTATTACTTCCAAGAATTTTTTTCATGGAAACCATTGGGTCTTCTATGTATATGATCATTCCATCTGTAGAGAGAATTTTACCTTTTCTCTTCCTATTTGAATGGCTTTTAGTTTATTCTCTTTTCTGATTGTGTTGGCGAAGACTTCCAGTACTATATTGAAAAGAAGTGGAGAAAGTGGGCATCCTTGTCTTGTACCCATTTTTAGTAGAAAAACGTCAGCTTTTCTCCATTCAGGATGAAGGTTGCTATGGGTTTTTCATAGATAGCTTTTATTGTGATGAGAAAGGACCCTTCTATACCGATTTTGCTGAGATTCTTGATCATGAAGGAATGTTGTATTTTATCAAATGCTTTTTCTTCATCAGTTGATATGGTCATATGTTTTTTATTGTTCTTTCTGTTTATATGGTGTATTAAATTTATGGTTTTGTATATGTTAAACCAACCTTGGATTCCTGGAATAAAGCCTACCTGGTGGTGATGTATAATCTTTTTTATAATTTGTTGGATATAATTTGCTAGTATCTTATTGAAAATCTTTGCATCTGTATTCATCAGAGGTTTTGGTATATAGTTTTCCTTCCTTGTTCTATGCTTATATGTTTTAAAAATAATTGTGATGGAGGATTCTTGGAATAAATTAGGGAGTGATTCACCCTTTTGAATCTTTAGAAATAACTTGAGTAGAATGGGGGTTAACTCTTCTTTAAAAGATTTGTAGAATACAGCGGTGAAGCCATCAGAACCAGGGCTTTTCTTTGTTGGGAGGTTATTTATTACTGATTCAATCTCCTGGCTTTCTATGGACCTATTCAGACTTTCTATATCCTCCTGGCACAATCTTGGTAGATTATATATGTCCAGGAATTTGTGCATCTCATTCAGATTTTGTTTCTTGGCATATAGTTGTTCACAATATACTCTAATGATGTTTTGTATTTCTACTATGTCTGTTGTTATATTGCCTGCTTCATTGCAAATTTGATTTACCTGGTTTCTTTCTCTCCTCTTCTTAATAAGTTTCACTAGTGGTGTATTGATTTCATTTATCTTTTCAAAGAACCAGCTCTTACTTTCATTTATTTTCCATATAGTTGGCTTATTTTCTATTTCATCTATTTTTACTTATATCTTTATTATTTTTTTCTCTTGGAGGTTTTTGCATTTCTTTGCTGTTGCTTTTCCAGTTCTCTGAGGTACAATTTTAGGTGATACATTTTTTTCTTCTTTCCATCTTCTTATGTGCACTAATTACTATGCACATATGACTTACGACTGCTTTTGTAGTGTCCCAAAGATTATGGAAACTCATGTCCTCTTTGTCATTGGCTTCCATGAATCTTTTGATTTCAGTCTTTATTTCTTCAGCAGCTGTGAAGTCATTCAGGAGTAGGTTATTTAGTTTCCATCTATTTGTGTATTTTTGAGGATTTCTCTTGTAGTTAAAATTAAGTTTAATTCCATCATGGTCAGAGAAAATGTTGGTTATAGTTTCTATGCCTTTGAATTTATAGAGGCTTGCCTTGTGCCCTATCGTGTGGTCAATCTTTGAAAAGTTTCCATGAAGGGGTGAGAAAAAAGTGTATCTCATGGTTTTCAAGTGGAAAGTTCTATAGATGTCTGTTAAGTCCATTTGATTTAAGGTATCATTTTGATTCTTTATCTATTTACTTACTTTTTGTCTAGGTGGTCTGTCCAGAGGAGATAGAGGGGTGTTGAGGTCTCTAACAATTAGTGTGTTGCAGTCTATCTCTCCTTTTAGATCTAACAGTTTTTCCTTCACATATTTGGGTGCTCCTGTGTTAGGTGCATAGATATTTATGAGTGTTATGTCTTCTTGATCAATTAACACTTTTATTACAATATAGTGCCCTTCTTTGTCCCTCCATACAGTTTTTGCTTTAGAGCCTATTTTGTCAGAAATTATTTTCACAATTCCAGCTCTTTTTGGGGTCTCATTTGCATGGCATACCTTTTTCTAGCCCTTAACTTTCAATCTATGTATGTCTTTATCCATGAGAAGCATTTTTTGTAGGCAACAGATAGGTTTCTGATTTTTTTTTCCATTCAACCAGTCTGTTTTTCTTGATTGGAGAATTTAATCCATCAACATTCAATGTTATTATTGATATTTCCGAACTTTTCAATACCTATAAGTTGACCGTTGTCTTGGTTGTCTTTTATTCCTTTTTTCTGGCTGTTCATTGTTTAGTTTTTTTGGAAGTACACTCTTCAGAGTTTCCTGAAGCGTTGGTCTGGTGTTGACCAATTCTTTGAGGTTTTATTTGTCTGAGAAGATTTTAATCTTTTTATCCCATATGAAGGATAATCTTACTGGATATAATAATCTTCATTGAAATTGTTTCTCTCTTAACATTTTCAATATGTCTTCCCATTTTTTTTTTTTTTGCTTGCATTGTTTCCATTGAATGTTCCAGTGTTAGCCGGATGGAATATTACAGAAATTTTGCTTAAATCTTTAATGTTTCTTTTTTCTTTTTAAAATATTTTTTATTTCATTTTCTTTTATACATTTAACCATGTTATTTAGCTTACAAAGGGAATATTTTAACATGTGAACATTTCTCCCTAGTCCAGTTGATAAAATTATAAAATTATCTTTAACAGATAATTCCATATTTCTTTGTCCCATTAATGTTACTTAATAAAACATGACTGCTGGAGTCAGCAGATGGTGTAATGGTTACATCACTGGACTCTCACATAGTTATCTGTGATTTGATTCCCAGATCAGTGACTTAAAACTTATGCTGAGCACATGTGCCTGAATGCTTAAAGTTCTGAGAGAATGGAGGAAGAAGGATTGCAGAGTGGCCATCCCCACTGGGGGATGATTTCTCACTTTCTGTCTCTGTCTCTCTGGTGAGCCCAAGTGCCCTATATCAAAAATATCTCTCTCTCTAAAAAAAAAGAAAAAAAGAAACATGACTCCTTCATGAGCCCCCATAGGATCCAAAGGATGGTGGTGGTAGCATGGGTCTCTGGAGGTAATGCAGAGGCCAGGTGTGCAGAGCTTAGCAGTTGTGGCCACCAGAATTGAAACAACAGTGGCTGCATAGTCACCTGAGTTGTCCCCTATAGCTGGAGCCCACCAAAGCATCAGCTTCAGGGCCCTCTTCCTCTTTCTTCTGTTCTCTGGTACCTGATCAGGACACCCCAGCCTTGCCCACAGCCACAAGAAGAGCACTCAGAAGCCTTACCACTGTCCATCCTCATGGATCTGGTATCATCCTGGACATGCAGGGGCCTTTGAGAGCAGCTGCAGCACCTTGGCACTGCTGGCTTAGTTTTGCTCAACCTCAGAGCACTATGCATGGGCCCTGTCCAGGGCAGTTAAATGTGGATGACAAGTAGAGTGGCCCAGCAGCAACTGGTGGCTACCCTTGAAGACTCAGACTAGGATCTACCTTCCAGGAGCAGTGGAGGGGCCAAAATGTTGGGGGTGGGGGATAAGGAGGTAAGTTTTTGGTGCCCAGAGTGCATTAGCTCAGTTTCTCAGGGAGTCCCTGCACAGCTGCTTTCTGGGTGGGGTCATGGCATAAAGTCATCCCTCAACACTCGCAACAGCAGCAGCAGACTGAAGGGCTCTAAAGACTCGATGAACAGCAGTTGCAAGGACAGTGGTGGCATCAGTAGGGACCAGCAGGCCAGAGGAGACCCCTCAGGATATGCTTGGTAATCAGCTTCTTACTAGTTCAACTCTCACTGCATGTATTTAGAGAACTTAAGTGTCCTGTGTGTGTCACATTTGTACCCATAGGTGACATGGATGCATATGTAATATGTTGTAATATGTTGAGCAAAGCCAAAAGTCACCTATCATGTGGATGTACTGAGTAAAGATGCTGGAAATGTGCACTGTGCCTTGAGGAGTTGCAGCAGGGAGATACTATAGCATGAGTGCCTTGTTTCTGCATGTACCGTAAAGGCTGCTTAGGTGAATGAGAGATCTTTTCCTGAACATTCTTCAGATTAATCATTACATTTTTGTTTTATAGGTTTGCTCGACATTATTTTAAAGAGATATTTTTGCTATAGGGTAGATACTCTCACTGGAGAAGCAGAGAAACAAAGGAGACAGAAAGTGAAAAATTATTCCTGGGGAATTGCCAATGCAGAATTTCCTACTGTGTTATTTTCCTCTTGGGATATTTGACTTTCATAAACATATGACCAGTGTGCATTTCAAGTGACCAGGTCTGTGACTCAAACTGTAGTCAACCTGATGGGAGTCCAACTCCTTAACCAATATGTCACCTACTGGCCTTAGTTTGCTTCTCTGTTTATGATGCTTAAAAACCAAGAGGATATGAGGATATCCTCAGGAAGAACAAAAATGTAGCCACACTCAAGACACAATCTGAGTTATGTGAGACTTCGTAGTGGGATGGACAATCAGGAAGAAAAAAAAATCCTGCTAAACAGAGGAGAGTGACCATAGAACTCAGTGCACCCAACATGAATATAAAGACACACAGGGATTCTGAAAATGCTGCACAATCTTTTTTTTTTTTTTTTTTTTTTTTTGCTATAGGTCACATGTGCTCGCCAGACAGAGAGAGACTGAGAGATAGAAAGCGAGAAATCACCCCCCCCCCCAGGGGAGATGGCCACGCAGCAATCCCTTCTCCTCCATTCTCCTCTTGGGATCTTGGGCACGCACACACACGCGCCCAGCGTGAGTTTTAAGCCACCGGGTCCGAGACTCAAACCATGGTCAGCTACATGGGAATTCAGCAACATAGCCATTACACTAACTGCTGGATCCAACAATCCTTTTTTTTCTTTTTTTTTTTTTAGAGAGTTTTTTGCCATAGGGCACGTGAGCTCACCAGACAGAGACAGAGAGACAGAGAGACAGAAAGCAAGAAATCACCTCCCAGGGGGGATGGGAGGATGGCCACACTGCAATCCCTTCTCCATTCTCCTCTCGGGATCTTGGACATGCACCCACATGCGCCCGGCGTGAGTTTAAGCCACCAGGTCTGAGACTTGAATCGCGGACAACCACGTGAGAGTTCAGCAACATAGCCATTACGCTAACTGCTGGTCCCTGGTCCCCACAATCTTAATAGTCACCTACACAGGTAATACTGATAACCATTCTGTACTGAGACACTGATTTATACAATGACATTTTTAAGTTCTCAAAAATAGTACACTTAATTTTGTTTTAATTTCATGTCTCTCTTTCCACCCAATATAGTATTTCTATATTAATGTAAATTTAAAAGAATGTAATTCACTTTTTTAAGAATTTTTAACATAGGGTATGTGCACTTGTGAGAGAGAGAGAGAGACACAGAGACAGAGACAGTGAGAAGGAAAATGAGAAATCAGCCTCCTAGAGAGATGGCCTCAATCCCTTCTCCATTTTCCTCCTGAGATTTTTTGGCATGCATGCCCACCAACTCAGTATGATCTTCAAGCCACTGAGTCTGGGACTTGAATTGTGGTTGGCCATGTGGGAGTCCAGTATATTAACTACTTCATCCCCTGCTGGCCCCGATAGTCAACTCTATTTTTTAAGAGAGAGATTTTTGCTATAGGATGTATGTACTTGCCAGAGACAGAAAGACAAAATGTGAGAAATCACCTCCCAAGGGGCATAAATACAATTTCTTCTTCTACATTCTCCTCTCAGGATTTTGGGCATGCACACACATGAATCTGGTGTGAGTTTCAATCCACCAGGTCCAGAACTCAAAGTGTAGTCCACTGCTTGGGAACCGAGCACATTAACCACTGTGCCACCCGCTGACCCACATTTTTTTAAGACTATGAGTTAAAAATTTAAAGTTCTGCAAGCTACAATTAATTTAATGGGTATCTTTTTTTTTTTTTTTTTTTTTTTTTTTTTGCCATAGGGCACGTGTGCTCCTCGCCAGACAGACAGAGAGAGACAGAGAGATAGAAAGTGAGAAATCACCCCCCCCAGAGGGGATGGCCATGCCACAATCCCTTCTCCTCCATTCTCCTCTCAGGATCTTGGGCATGCACGCACACGCGCCTGGCGTGAGTTTAAGCCACCGGGTCCAGGACTCAAACCGCGGTCGACTACGTGGGAGTCCAGCGACATAGCCATTACACTAACTGCTGGTACTGGTATCTTTTATTTGTTCTCTTCATATAATATTATGGTTTACATCACTAGGCGACTTCTCCACACTTCAATAAAATGTATAGCACACTTGTAAACTTCATAACTAATAAAAATTTAACTATAAAATTTTTTGGAGTGAAAAAAATGAAAGATATCAAATCAACACTATTTAACACATAAAGAAACTCCAAAGAGAAGCACAAAGCTAAAAGTTAGAAGAAACAGAGATATGGAGATTAGAATAGATATAAATAAGAGAGATAAAAACCATGCAGAGAATCAATGTAACCATTAGCTAGTTTTATAACAAGATCAAGAAACTGACTAAATTTTAGATAGACCTTTGTAGAAAAGAGAGAGAAGATACAAATCAATAAATCATATATGGAGATAAAGACATATTTCTGACTGCACAGAAGTAAAAAGCTTTATAGAAAAACACAATAAATGATTAATAATTAATAAAATTTAGCATTTAATCAGTACCCACAATGTAAAATATACCCATTAATCTAAGATACTATTCATAACTGCAGCTTTAATAACTGAGATTAGATGTATGCAATAATTATTTTTAAAAGTTAATATAATAAGACGGTCATTTTTAATTATTTTATAATATGAGAATAAAAAAACGGTACGTTTTTGGATCAAAATCCTAAAATTGTGATTCAGGCTTATGAGATAAAACCTTAGAATGCCTGTTTAATTTGGAACCTCTTCTGTTTTTAAAAGCTTTCCAGGAATTCTTATCAGGCTTTACCAACATAATGTAACACTTTGGAAAAAAGATGCACCCTAGGAGCCCTGCACCTGAGGCCAAGATAGAGAACACCTCCACGGCCACCATGAACTTCCCCTTGGTGCTGTGGTAGACAGGAATAAAGGTGACCCAGACACTGCAGAACACCAGCATGCTGAATGTAAGAAACTTGGCTTCATTGAATGTGTCAGGCAGGTTCCTGGCCAGGAAAGCCACAGTGAAGCTCCCCAGAGCCAAGAAGCCCAGGTAGCCCAGGACACAGTAGAAGGCAGTGACTGAGCCCTTGTTGCACACAATGATGAGGTTTCTGGGCTCAGAGTGTGAGTCTATGTCAATGAAAGGGGGAGAGGTTCCCAGCCAGATTTCACAGATAATCATTTGGATCAGGGAGCAAATGGGGATGATAGAGTTAGAAGCCCCTGAGAGCATCAAGCACCTCATTGTTCTTCCAGGCTTCATGGCTTTGAATGCCAGAATCACAGTAATGGTTTTGGCCAAAACAGTGGAAACAGCCACAGTGAACACAAGGCCAAATGTGACTTGTTGGAGGACACAGGCGATTGTGTTAGGATGACCAATGAAGAGTAAGGAGCAGAGGAAGCACAGCAGGAGGGAGATGAGCAGAATAAAGCTGAGAGCCTGGTTGTTGGCCTTGACAATGGGAGTGTCTCTGTGCTTCACAAAGATCCCCAAAACTACAGTTGTGAGAACAAAGAAGCACAAAGCTATGGAGGACATGGCTGTCCCCAAAGTATCCTCAAAAGCCAGGAATGTAACAGGTTTGGGGAGGCAGTGAGTTCTCTCATTGTTTGGATACTCTTGTGCTGGGCACTGGACACACTGCTTTGCATCTGATGACAAAACAAAGATCCAGCAATTAAGTTTCACAAATTAATTGTCATATTGAAGGTAATGGTCACTTTTGTGTAATTTTGTGCAGATAAAGTCCCTGAGGTGATACTGAGATACACTAAATTAAAAGCCTATATTGAGAAAATTAGGGAGAAAAATAGAGAGGCTAGATATTTGTGGGATACAGAAATAGTTTATTACCTGTTGATGATAACCTGTATTGTATCCTCAACTGGACTGTTGTGATGTGTATTTTATGTCGCTTAAATTCACTTTACAAACTTGTAAAGTGATGTATAGTGATTGAATGTGTAAAATAAAATTAATAATAAAATAATAATAAAAGAGCCTATGTTAATGGAATTAGGTGAATTCTTTCAGCTGCAGAGAACACCCGAGTAATTTAAAACTGAGTCTTGGGACCAGCAGATGTCATAATGGTTGTCATTGGACTCACATGTCCTCAACTGTGGTTCTAGTCCCAGACAGTGGCTTAAAATTCACACCAGGCACATGTGCATGCATGCCCAAAATCCCAAGAAGAGAATGCAGTAGAAGAGATTTTGGTCTGGCCATCTCCCCTGGGGGTGTGATTTCTTGCTTTCTTTCTCTGTGTCTCTCCAGATAGTACATGCATCCTTTTTTTTTTTTTTTTTTTTTTTTTTTTTTTTTTTTTGGAGAGGTTTTTTTGTTGTTGTTTTTGTTTTTTTTGCTATAGGGCACATGTGCTCACCAGAAAAAACAGAGAGACAGAAAGCAAGAAATCACCCCCCAGGGGGGATGGCCATGCCACAATCCCTTCTCCTCCATTCTCCTCTCGGGATCTTGGACACGCATGCACACATTCCTGGTGTGAATTTAAGCCACCGGGTCCAGGATTCAAACCTCAGTTGACTACATGGGAATCCAGCGACATAGCCGTTACACCACTGATGGTCCCACTACGTGCACTCTATAGCAAAAATCTCTCTAAAAAAAAACAACCCAAAGAACAACAACAAAAACAAAACCCTGGGTCTTAGCATATGAGGACCTTGGTTAGCATCTTGTAGCTCTCAATGATGTTACTAAGGATGAGGATTTATCCAGATCCTTCTCTACTCTCTCCCTGAGTTTTCCCTATGATAACCTTATATTTCCATGGCTTATATTTAACACCAAAAAAAGAATAGTTTTCTTATTTATATTCGGAGAAAAGTGATGACTTTATTCTCCTGAAATATACTAACACATCTCTATCCAAATTTCTACTGATTTTTTCTTGTATATACCACACCACTGTATGTACAGACTTCTGTCATTGTACATTTTTATTTTTCTATCAATATTATCAACACTACCATGAAAGTGTTGACAAGTTTCCATTTAAACCAATTTAATTTTGAATAGAATTTGGTTGCTACTATATAGTTTTTTTTTTTTTTTTTGAGAAGTTGGTATTTCAATTTTATAGTAGAAGGATAGAGTGTTATTTTTGAAATAGTCATTTATATACATTTAAAGCATGGTTTGTTGATCTTTTTTGTTAAGTGGTTGGGAATATTTTTGCCTTTATACATTTTAAGTCTCTGTTGTAACTTCTCACCTCTATTGTTATGTAACAGGAAAGCAGTCAGAGCTAATGGAAATTAGCAGGCATGTCTGTATTGCAATTCTTCTTTATTTACTTATTTTTTACAGGTATAAGTGGTTTGGGTACTTCTTTCTCACATTCTTATTTATCTTCGGTAATACTGAGGGAACAGTATTGAGTTGTGAGAAATGCCATGATGCATTTTTGCATTAAAAAACAGAAAAAATAAGTCATGACTTTTCCAACAATCCAATATATCATCAAGAATTAAAGTGGGGGCCATCAGTTGTCATGGAGGTTAAGACACTGAATTGCCACATGGCTGATTGCAGTTTCAATGTCAGAACTGGTGGCTTGCTTTTTCCCTTTCCCTTTCTTTTTTTCTCTCTCATGTCTTTCTCTGGTGAGTGTGCATACCCTGTAGCTAATTTAAAAAATCACTATCATAAATAAAATTAGATAAATAATTTTAAAGTTAATTAGAATGATATGTCATTCTAATTAGAATGATAATTCACTTATTTTTTTCTTGCACAACTTATTCCTGTTCTTAGAGTCAGCAGGCAATCCTGGCTTCTGTCTTAGGGACAGTTTGGCACCCAAAAACTTGTATGTGTTTTCTTCTTGGTCCCAAACCTTCTCTTTCTCTATTTTTTATTTTATTCTTTAAAATAGCTATTTATTTCATTTTATGTTTTAAATTATTTAAAAAATCTGCTATAGGTCATGTGCACTCACCAGCGAGAGACACAGACAGAAAGGGAAAGTGAGAAAGCAAGCTGCCAGTTTTGAAATTTGAACCATGGTTAGTCATCACACCATCTGTTGGCCCTGTCTTTCCTTTTAAAAAAATTGCCAGAATATACCTGTACTCACTAGAGAGAGACACAGAGAAGAAAAGTGAAAAAGCAATACCTTTACAGAATGCATGCCACAACCCCCTCCACACCATTTTTTTTATCCTATTAGGATTTTGGACAACCTACACACATCTGGTCTGTTTACTAAGTCATCAGGTTTGTGACTTAAATCAAATTTGGGTAATGTGAGATTCAGCCACCTGAACCACCGTGCCATGGCCTGGTCCATGCCTCTATTTTTATTATTTGTTTTGCACACTTACTTGATGTTGCAATTCCTTTATAAAAAAAATACAAGTATTGGGACCAACAGATGGCATAGTAGTTACATCACTGAACTCCCATATAGTCAACCACGGTTCAAGCCCTGAACCCAGCAACTTAAAACTCACACCAGGCACCTATGCATGAGTGTCCAAAATCCTAAGAAGAGAAGAGAGAAGAAATTACAGCATGGCCATCCACCCCTCGGGGTGATTTCTCACTTTTTGTGTCTCTGTCTCACGCAAGCACATGAACCCTGAAGCAAAATCTTGCTTAAAAAATAAGTAAGGTTATTTTTCTTGACATATTCTCATCAGAACATGTACATTTACTCTTTTTTTTTTCTTTTGAGAGAGATTTTCCTATAGGGAGT
>JAKSZU010000029.1:12795862-13131677 GCA_026018925.1 Tupaia tana
AAGAAATCACCTCCAGATAGGATGGCTACACTACAACCACTTCTTCATTCTTTTCCCAGGGTTTTGTGTATATACACACATGTGCCCAGTGTGTTTCAAGTCACCAGATCTGGTACTTGAACCATGGTCAGCCATGTGGGAGTCTGGTGACATAACTGTTACCCCATCTGGGGTAACTGCTGGCCCCCTTTTTGTTTTTTTAGAGATAAATTTTTGCTATACACTGCATGTTTTCACTGGAGAGACAGAGAGAGACAGAAAGAGAGAAAGTGAGAAATCATCTCCTGGAGCCAAATAATGTATAGCAATTGAATATTTAAAAAATAATAAGAAAAATTTTAAAAAGAGATATGACCACATCACAGTCTCTTCTTCATTCTCCACTTGGGGTTTTGGGCATACATACACACAAACCCAGCAAGAGTTTCAAGCCTCTGTGTCCAGGACTTGACCTGCAGTCAGCCATGTGGGAGTCCAGAACCTGAACCACTATGCTACCTGCGTGCCTGCCTTACTTGGATGTATAAGTAAGAACAAGGACCCTTAGCTTTCTTCTGTATGTATTTTTTTTAATTTTTAAAATATTAATTTAATTTAATGTATTATTATTTTTAAGAGATTTATCTACAGGCTATGTACACTTGTTGCAGAGACAGAGAGATATGGAGAGAGAGAAGACAAATATCACCCACCAGGGGGAATAGCCAAACCGAAATCCCTTATCCTCCATTCTTCTTTTGGGATTTGGGGGACATATGCACACAAGCCAGGCATGAGTTTAAGCAGCAAGGTCCAGGACTCAAACTGTGGTTAACTAAATGGGATCCAGGTATGTAACCATTGTTCCATTTTCTAGTCTCTATTATTATTACTTTTAATTTTACCAGAGAGACAGAAAAAGAGGAAGAAAGCAAGTCACCAGGTCTGGGACTCATCCATGTGGGAGTCCAGTGCTTTAACCATCATGCCACTTACCAACCTCCTTTTTGTATTATTTAATCAAATATTTTCAACGTACATAATTACTTTATCCCACACATGACTAAAAATATCCTTTGTGTCATTCTCTTTTATGGAATCATTTTATCCAAAACCATTTCAATGCATTTTTTTTACATGATAAAGATTCTAAAATGTTATGTTCTTGAGAATATTTATGGTATGTTTTTTTTTTTTACATGATTATGTGAAGATTTATTGACATTTCCATAAAAATTACACATAATTCCACCACTCACTGATAACCACTTTAGATTTTAACGTCTTTCTTTCTAGAAACAGATTATATAGTTAACTAGTCACAGAGGTAGGTATTTAAACATTCTTCAAGATCATATGAAAATACAATTTGCTTTTTTTTTTTTTTCATTTTATTTATTTATTTATTTATTTTCCATCCAAAGTACACTATATATTGTCTCAATCAAGCACATCAACAAACATGTTATTGTCAGTAAATGATCTTGTCTTCTGTATGTTTTGCTTTTTTCCCCCCATCCTTGATTCTCTATCTCTTACCCTCTGCCATCTCCCACTCTCCTCCCACAGTCTCTGGTATCTATGTTTGCATTCTATACTGTTTTCTCCTCACAATTATTGTATCGCCAAAGACCCTAATCAATCGGAATACCCTCATAGCAAACACAGGTGATACCCACATTTCCATGAACACAAGTCTTACTTTACGCATCCTATAAAGTAGCACCTAGCTGTGGCTACATATCCTACTGCAGTCATTAGGTATATGTATATATTTTTTTTTCTGAAACTTTTTTTCTTTTTGTAACTCAATTTACATTCCTTCCCTAAGCTTCATCACAGCATACAAAATGCAATCTCCCATCCAGTACACACTGTATAGTGATACAATCATGCACATTACAGAAAATTTTCCATTACTAGTTCCTAGAATTACTTCCACCCCTCTTTCTGACCTTCTGTCCCTTCCCACCCTCCTCTCACACCACCTCCGGTGTCTACAATTGTCCTTCATTCCCTTCCCACCCACATTGCATTGGTCACACAATTTCCGACATAATCTAACTACTTTCAGTGTTGAGTTCACTCATTACTACTAAGAAAACCAGTTTTAACTTAACTCAAAGAAGTGCCAAGGAACTTTGCTTTAAGCCAGGAAACAAGTTAGGATTCTGTTCAAATGGTAGGTGTATGAACCTATCAGTCTCATGTACTTTTATCTTCTGTTCTGGTTCAATTTTCCTGATTAAATTCTAGGATATAATATTCAACTCCATACTTGTCCCTATGATTAAGTTGGCCACTTTCATAGTTTTTGGACTCTTATTTCCATGTGTCTGTGTTTAATTTTCTTGATACAACACACCCTTGAGAACTTCTTGGAGATCTGGTCTGGTGTTGGTAAATTCTTTCAGGTTTTGTTTATCTGAGAATGTTCTTGTCTTTTCTTCCCACCTGAAAGATAATCTTGCCGGGTACAGTATTCTTGGCTGAAATTGCTTCTCTCGTAACACTTTGAATATATTTTCCCATTCTCTCCTTGCTCGCATTGTTTCCAATGAGAGATCTGCTGTTAGCCTGATGGGATGTCCTTTGTAGGTAACTTGATGTTTCTCTCTTGCCAATCTTAGTATCTTGTCTTTGTCTGCAGTTTTGGTCAACCTGGCTATAATGTGTCTTGGAGAAGATCTTCTTGGGTTGATTCTATTTGGAGTCCTTTGTATTTCCTGGGACTGGATCTTTGAATGCCTCTCTAGGTTTGGAAAGTTTTCTTGCAGGATTTCATGGAATAGATTATCAATGCCCTTATGGGTCTCTTCACCTTCTGGAATGCCAATTATCCGGATATTTGGACGTTTGATGGTATCCAGTACTTCTCGTATATCATTCTCAAATTTTTGAGCCATTTTCTCAGTCTTCGTGGTGGATTTTTCTAAGCCAGCCATTTTCTCTTCTACACCTGAGATTCTATTTTCTGAATGATCTAGTCTGCTTTTAATACTTTCTAGGGAGATTTTGACTTCTTGTATTATAGCCTTCATCTCTAGCAGTTCCGTTTGAGTCTTTTGTAAAGTGTGTAATTCCTCTTTTAGATCTTGCAAGAATTTCCTCATCTCCTGGAACTCGGCAACTTCTTTCTCCTTTCTCTTTAGCAGTTCATTATCTCTCTTTTCTTCCATCTCTGTTAGCTTCGACATTACGAATGCTCTAAATTCCTTATCAGACATTTCCATGACTTTCACCGAACTGCTTGTGGATGAAGAAGAGTTACTCTTTTCCCGTGGAGGAGAGGTATTTTCTCGTTTTCCCATATTTCTCGTGATCCGGCGGTGACTTCTTGTCATCTGATGAACGGCGTGTTTCTTTCAAATTCTTGAAGTTAAGCCTCAATGTACAGGAACAAGCAGACAGAGGTGTTCTAGAATCTGCTTGCCGTTCTGTTGTGATCGCTGGTGCAGCAGATTCAGTAGATACTGGGTGGAGATACAAGAAAAAGGAAAATGAAAAAGAGAGAGAGAAACAACAACAAAAAGAGAGAAAAAAAGACAAAAAATAAAAAATTGTAATTACTTTTCTTTCTTGTTTTTTTTTTTTTTAAAGAAAAAAATCACAAAACAGAAAACCGCGCGGCGCACGAAAAATCTAGTTCCCAGTATCCATGAGGAGTCTGCTCAGAGAAGGGCTCAACTCTCCTGCCTGGGAGGAAGAAGCAGAAGGGATTATTAACAAAACAATGGGAGGAGCAGAGCGCCAGAGAAAAACTTTGCCTTTAAAAAAATCATAAAAAGGAAAAATTACCAAAAAACAAAGATGAGGAGACAGGAGCAGAGAGAGACAGAGACCTCAGAGACACAGTGACAGAGATAGAAGGCCAGAGGGGCTCCCTACCACACTAGCTCTGCTTGCTGGAGGCTGAATTATGAGTAGAAAATCTTCATTTCTCCTGTTCCCTGAAAAATCTAGTTCCCAGTATCCATGAGGAGTCTGCTCAGAGAAGGGCTCAACTCTCCTGCCTGGGAGGAAGAAGCAGAAGGGATTATTAACAAAACAATGGGAGGAGCAGAGCGCCAGAGAAAAACTTTGCCTTTAAAAAAATCATAAAAAGGAAAAATTACCAAAAAAACAAAGATGAGGAGACAGGAGCAGAGAGAGACAGAGACCTCAGAGACACAGTGACAGAGATAGAAGGCCAGAGGGGCTCCCTACCACACTAGCTCTGCTTGCTGGAGGCTGAATTATGAGTAGAAAATCTTCATTTCTCCTGTTCCCTGAAAAATCTAGTTCCCAGTATCCATGAGGAGTCTGCTCAGAGAAGGGCTCAACTCTCCTGCCTGGGAGGAAGAAGCAGAAGGGATTATTAACAAAACAATGGGAGGAGCAGAGCGCCAGAGAAAAACTTTGCCTTTAAAAAAATCATAAAAAGGAAAAATTACCAAAAAACAAAGATGAGGAGACAGGAGCAGAGAGAGACAGAGACCTCAGAGACACAGTGACAGAGATAGAAGACCAGAGGGGCTCCCTACCACACTAGCTCTGCTTGCTGGAGGCTGAATTATGAGTAGAAAATCTTCATTTCTCCTGTTCCCTGAAAAATCTAGTTCCCAGTATCCATGAGGAGTCTGCTCAGAGAAGGGCTCAACTCTCCTGCCTGGGAGGAAGAAGCAGAAGGGATTATTAACAAAACAATGGGAGGAGCAGAGCGCCAGAGAAAAACTTTGCCTTTAAAAAAATCATAAAAAGGAAAAATTACCAAAAAACAAAGATGAGGAGACAGGAGCAGAGAGAGACAGAGACCTCAGAGACACAGTGACAGAGATAGAAGGCCAGAGGGGCTCCCTACCACACTAGCTCTGCTTGCTGGAGGCTGAATTATGAGTAGAAAATCTTCATTTCTCCTGTTCCCTGAAAAATCTAGTTCCCAGTATCCATGAGGAGTCTGCTCAGAGAAGGGCTCAACTCTCCTGCCACACTAGCTCTGCTTGCTGGAGGCTGAATTATGAGTAGAAAATCTTCATTTCTCCTGTTCCCTGAAAAATCTAGTTCCCAGTATCCATGAGGAGTCTGCTCAGAGAAGGGCTCAACTCTCCTGCCACACTAGCTCTGCTTGCTGGAGGCTGAATTATGAGTAGAAAATCTTCATTTCTCCTGTTCCCTGAAAAATCTAGTTCCCAGTATCCATGAGGAGTCTGCTCAGAGAAGGGCTCAACTCTCCTGCCACACTAGCTCTGCTTGCTGGAGGCTGAATTATGAGTAGAAAATCTTCATTTCTCCTGTTCCCTGAAAAATCTAGTTCCCAGTATCCATGAGGAGTCTGCTCAGAGAAGGGCTCAACTCTCCTGCCTCTTTATGGTATGTTCTTATATCCGGTTAGGCAGAAAATTTTATGTTCTGGATTTTAAAATATCTACTAATGTTATATGTAGGTATACAATAAAAAGTTAAATTAAAAATCAGGGGCCAACAGATAAATGCTGAGAATGTGGTTAATCCACTTGTGGGCTTCTGAAGTCAGCAGAGCACTGCTTTTCATATGTTAACACCATACATGTACAAACCATGATTGTTATATAAATCATCTGCCTCATCTAATTGCCTGAGATTGTAGTCAATGCTTTTAGATGTTTAGTACAACAAAGAATTCTATGCAAGGAGCTGGCAGTTGGTGTGGTTATTAAGAAGCTGTACTCCCATATGGTCAATCACAGTTCACGTCCTGGACCTGCTGACTTGCTTCTTCCTCTCTCTGTCTCTTTCTCTTGCTGGTCAAATTGAATAATAATAATGAATAAAATATTAAATAAATATTTTTTAAATGGTATGCACAATGACAATAGAATTTGTGAATGTTATCTACAAAAACATGACTGGAATCTTTTTTTAAAAAATTGTTTATTTTAACCTCATTTATTTTTATTATTGTTATATTAATTTGCTGTAGGGCACATGAAACAGAGAGACAGAGAGGGTAAGTAAGAAAGCAAGCTGGCAGGTCTGAAATATGAAACACAATTGGTCATGTGGGGGTCAGTACCTCAACAATCATGCCACCTTCTGGTTTCTATGAATGCTATCTTAATCTATAATCTACTCTTTTTGTGGTATACAAAGTATAAGAAGAACTTTTGGTTCATAAATGATAAAGGGTTTCAGGATGTATATATAGGAGATAGATAGATGATAGATAGATAGATAGATAGATAGATAGATAGAGATAGAGATAAATAGATAGATGATAGATAGATAGATAAGGTGCTCCATAAAGACATAAGATATTTCAGTCAATGATGAACTGCATATATGATAGTAGTCCCATAAAATAATGTTAGGCCATATAAATTCCATGTGCAGTGTACATATACCATCTAGGTTTGTGTAAGTGCGATCTATTGTGTCCACACAATGACAAAACTCCCTAAAAATATTTTTCCCAGAAAATATTTTTCTCATTAAAGAATGTTTCATTATGTACACATATCCATCACCTCGATGATTTTATTAATTGGACCACAGTTTGAAAAAAAACATAAATCAATTCAGCTTATAAAAACCAGATTTTTTCCTATATTTACAATTTTGAATGTATGTAAGTAAAATTGCATAGTACAAAGTCAGAATGTGAAAGGTAAATAATTTTTTAATTTGTTTTTTTCCTCCACTGAGGAGTTTAATTTCATTTTTCATTTTGCCATAAGTCACGTGTGATCACCAGAAAGAGACAGTCAGAGAGAGAATAAGTGAGAAATTAATCCTCAATGGGGTGGCCACACAATAATTCCTTCTCCTCCACGCTCCTCTCAAGATTTTGGGCATGTACACGCACACACATTCTAGGTGTCATTCTGAAGCCTCCTGATCCAGGACTCAGACCATGGTGGGCCATGAGAGAAACCAGCACCTTCACTACCATGCTCTCTGCTTGTCCCATAGAAAGCAAATTTAATTCGGAGTTAAATTAGTCACACAATTTTATTTCAGGGCTCAGTTCAGATATCTCTGTATACAGTTAATATTGAAATGACTTCATACCTCTTTGACACTAACAGGCCATTTTATCATCTCTTCATTGATGGCTAAGCTTTGATCATGAGTGCTTTTGGAGAAAAAAGTTCCTACTTTAACCATCAGCCAACTGTGATTGGAAAATCTCATTATGTTGTGGATATCATACTGTGTCATATTTCTTTTTTCATCTAGGGGCATGTTGTACCCAATGCTGTTTGTTGATTGGTGTTTCCACAGAAATGCATGAAGCTGGATTAAAGGCAGGATTTACAAATTAGGACTGCATTTAATGTAGAGGAGGTCCATATCTATCAAGTAATCCCTCTATTTTAACATTCCTTTACTTTTTTCTAGGGACTCAGTTTGATTTGAATGGTCACCAGCTCAGGGCTCATGTGAGATAAGCTCAGTTTTCTTCCTAAAGAAATGGAGGACTGGTGATAACTCATCTGAAAATCATAAGAGTTGACCAGCAGGTGGCAAAATGGTTAAATCACTGGACTCCCACATAGTTGACTGCGGTTCAAGTCCTGGACCTGAAGGCTTAAAAATCATGTCACACATATGTTCGGGCCTGCACAAGATTCCAAGAGCAGAATGGACAAAAAGGGACTGTGATTTGGCCATCATCTTGGAGGGGGGGGGGGTGATTTCTCACTTTCTCTATGTCTCTGTCTTTCCAGCAAGTGCACATGCACTAAAACAATCAATCAATCAATCAATCAATTTTTAAAAATTAAAAAAACTCTCTCCCCCAAAAATAAAAAAAAATAAATTCTAGAATATTTCCAGAGGGTGCTTTGTACACACACTCATAAAATCCAGACTAATAAAGTCTGGTTTGGACTAATTAGAGGCTAATCTTGGTAACTTATAAAGGGCTCAACATAAGGACAGCCAGTGGAATAGTTTTTGTTACTGAATCGCATATGGCCAACCCAGCAAATTGTTTTCTGTTCCCGAAGCTTACAAAACACACTGGGTGGGAATGGCAGGTGGCATGGTAGTTACGGTGCTAGACTCCCAGATGGCTATGATTCAAGTTTTGACCTGGTGGCTTGCTTTCTGACTTTCCCTTTCTCTCCTTGATCAAATTAAAAAAAAATATTTTTAAAAACAAAGCAAAGCTTGGCACAAGTATGTGCATGCCCAAAATCCTAAATGGAGGAAGAGATAGAGAAAAAATGGCATAATTATTCATCCCTCATGGAGGGGGTGATTTCTCATCTCTCATCTCTGTCTTTCTCTGGTAAGTTCATGTGCCTTGTAGAAATATTTTTTAAAAATGTTTAATTTCATGTCATTTACTTTTATCACTATTATTATTTTACTATGACTAGAGAGAGAGAGGGGAAGTGAGAAAGCAAGGCACCACGCCTGGGATTCTAACCATGGTCAGTCACATGAAAATCCAACACCCTTACCACCATACTACCTGCTGGCCTCTTGTGCAAAAAAATAAATAAATAAAAAATAAAGGCACTTTATGAAGGGATAGCCTTAAATTCTTGATACTGGTAGTGGTAGTATAAAGGTATCTACTTGACCACGTTTACTCAAATATGTACATTAAATATGTACAATTGTTTGGATACTATTTACACCTCAATAAAGCTTGTTTTTAGAGAGAGATTTTTGCTATTGGGTGTTTACACTTGCTGGAGAGATAGAGTGACAGACAGAAAGTGAGAACTCACCCTGCAGGGGGGATGGCCAAGCCACAATCCCTTTTCTTCTATTCTCCTCATGGAATCTTGGGCATACACACACTCATGCCTGGTGTGAGATTTAAGTCACCGAGACCAGTACTTAAACCACAGTCAACCACGTGGGAGTTCAGCAATGTAACCATTATGCCATCTGCTGGTCCCCAATAAAGCTTTGTAAAGGAGAACATATCTATTTTTTTCTTTATCATTATTCTGTACTTTCTTTGATAAGACTGTGATTGTCTTTTGACATTATAAGAAATATTTGTGACAAAATGTAAATTTAAAACTTTTAAATTCTGAGTTTTTTTTTTTTTTTTCCCTAGTGGGCATGTGCACTTTCCAGAGAGAGACAGAGAGACAATGAGACAGGAAGAGGAGAAAGCACCCCCCCCTCCCATTGAAGAATGGTCAGGCTGCAACCACTTCTCCATTTTTCCCTTGTTTTTGGATTTGGGGAATACAGGCATACACCATGCCTGGCATGTTTCTTAGACCTCCAGGTCTGGGACTTGAGCCATGAGAAATCCAGCTGGCTTATTCACCAGGTCATGGATCCAGCCAATGTGAGTTTATTTTTTGTTTGTTTTTTGTTTTAAATAATCATCTATTTATTTATCATTATTAGTTTTTATTTGCTATTGGGCATATGTGCTCATGGGAAGGGGTAATGAGAGAGAGAAAGTGAGAAAGCAAGTCGCCAGGTCCAGGACTCAACCTGTGTCAGTCATGTGGGAGTCTGGGGACTTAACCACTATGCTACTTGCTGGCCCCACTGAGATTTTCAATAGCATGTTAGCCTTTTCAATGTTGAATTTATGACATGCTTTTGCAGAAAATAATTAACTTTTAGTGTTTATACAACTGTTCATTCAATCTGAATTTTTAGAATAGAAGCACTCTAATCTGTAACATATCTAGGAAACCATCTTGACAAAATTACCTGCTTTTCCAGAGTCAAGCTAAAAATAGTTCAAAGTGCAAATCATAAGTTACTGTTAGTACAAATAGAAATCAGATGGAAACTATGTATGTTTTATTTACTTATTTTGCTTAACAAATTAGTCTAATGTACTTTTCCCTTTTCCATAAATATATTTTATACAAAATTTATAAAATTAGTGTTTATTTTAAAATTTATTTTATTATCTGCAGTTGCCATCCCTGCTATTGTACCTTCCAGTTCTTTCAGTTTCTTTTTTTTTTTTTTTTTTCAATTATCAGCTCATATAGTTTTTAACAATAGGGAGCATAGATTCTATTCAGGGTTGGATTAAGGGTGGGTCTCGTGCAGTTCCACAGTTGTAGGTGAATCTCCATGGAATACAGTTTCAGGAAAGTGGTAATGGGAATGAGTAATTGAGGGCGGAAGGGAGGGATTCAGGGAACAAACAACACACTTAATAGACACAAAAATGAAAAGTTGTCTGTTGAGGATGATGTATATGGTATAATCATTGTCTTGACTAATGTGCACTGTATTCATGCTGGGAAAAACCATGTTGTACACTGTAAAGAGGTGCAATGATTAAACGTAAAAAAAAAAAAAAAAACTGAAAGAACTGGAAGGTATAATAGCAGGGATGGCAACTGCAGACACTAGAGACAGTATTGGAGAGGTAATGGGAATGAGTAATTGAGGGCAGAAGGGAGGGATTCAGGGAACAAACAACACACTTAACAGACACAAGCCAGGCTATGAAAGAAAGATATTGTATGTATCCACTCAATATATACCGACTATCAGCACTCTATGATAGAGAGCAAAAAATTGGAGGACATAAAAGCAGTGAAGGTACTTAATGAGAATAGGACAGAGTGGAATGGAGGAAGTAAAGAGAAGAGGATAGAGAAAGATAGCAAGTGAACAATAGAGAGGCAAGACGTTAGTGAGAAACAGATATGGCTTATTAACTGTTGATGTTGACATGTATAATATTCTCAACTGGATTCATCTGAGAAGTATTTCATGATGGGCAAAGTATTTGTACAAGCAAAACAAGAAATAGTGATTGACTGTTTTAAAAATAATTAGAATAATAATAATGATTGGGGAAAACATAGAAAAGATATTGAATGTTGAAGTGGGGAGATTAATGTCTCTGTACTGACTGACATGCATGGCATTCCCTTTTGAAAAAGCAATGTAATACACTGTAAAGTTATATGTAATTCAATGTAATATAAAGAAGAATATGATGATAATAAAATAAAAAAGTAAAAATAAAAAATAATAAAGTAATGTATTAAAGCAAAAAATAATTTATTTTATTTAATACTATTATTTTAAAGTTTGCTGCAAGGCATGTGTACTCATCAAAGAGAGAGAGAGAGAGAATGAGAAAGCAAGCCACCAGATCTAAGACTTGAACCACAGTCAACAATGTAGAAGTCAAACACCATAACCAAGACACAATCTTCTGGCTCCATGATTTAGTGTTAATTTAAAATATAAGCTTACTTATAGACCAAGAAGGAGATCCTGAGACTACATGCATCAACAGAGGTTTAATGGTTTAAAGTTGGAAAACTGTTCGTTCTTTTATGATATTTGTAGACAGTATAAGTATAGTTATATCTAAAAGAAAGTTCTTTCCATGAATCATGTTAGAATCTTATGTAGTCCTTGGGGCCAGCATGTGGCATGGTGGTTAAGGCACTGCACTCCCACATAACTAACCATGATTTGAGTCTTGGTCTTGGCATCTTGCTTTCTCAATTCCTTCTCTCTCTCTCTGATCAAATTAAAATAATAATAATAATAATAATAATAGATTAAACAAATGTTTTTTAAAAAAGAATATTAGGTAGAACTCATTTTTGTTCTCACCATGAGTATTGTATGGAGAGATTAGGGCACAACATCTATATCACTATAGATGAAATAGATAGACTTAGATATGATTATTATGTCAATATTTATCGACATAGATGCATTCCTAAGAAACACACATAGATTTGATCAATTTTGATTTATGTTTTGTCAAGGATCTTTTCTTGAACATTCCACTGTATTGCACTGTACATTTTTACCACTGTATTATTTTTACCAATGTAAATAATTTTTAAAATTTGCCAAAGAGTACATATATTCTCCAGAGAGAAAAAGAAAGCAACTTTCATATAGGATGGTCATGCAGCAATCCCTTTGTCTCCATTAACAAATGTATGTTTGGGGACACACACATTCCTGGCGTTTCTCAAGCTCTAGGTCCAGGACTTGAACTTCAGGGTTGGTCATGTGGGATCTGGTTACCTTAACCACCAGGCCATGGAGCCAGCCCAATTTTTTTTAAATTTAAGTCTATAATGGCTGAACTCTCTAAGTAGACATAACTATTACCCATATACCACGTGAAATAAATAAATAAATAAATAAATAAATAAATAATAAATAGATAGAATTTTACCTAATCTTGATCTTGAAATGAACACATGGTCATTTTTTTTTAAATGTGTCAGCAGGTGGTGTGCTGGGTTTCCACAATCCACCAAACCTGGATTGAGTCCTGGAATCAGTGGCCTGAAAAATCAGGTTGGACCCAGCTGTGTGTGTGTGTGTGTGTGTGCGTGTGCACAAAGTTCTGAGAGTGGTAGGGCTTGCAGCACGAAATTCCCCCCGGGGGGGTTATTTCTCACTTTTCCTTTCTCCGTCTCTCTCCTCTCTAGTAAGCACAAGCAATCTATGACAAAAAGCTACAAAAACCAAACCAAACCAAACCAAAACAAAACAAAAATCCCTCTAGGAGCCAGCACATGTTATGGTGATTTATATGGACTCCAACGCTGCTGACCACAGTTTGAACCCTGAAATGGGAAGCTTGAAAATCACACCAGGCATGTGTGTGTGCATGCCCAAAATCACAGGAGGAGAATGGAAGAGAAGGGATTGCAGTGGGCCATATCCCCTGAAGGGTGATTTCTCACTTTCTCTCTCACTGTGTCTCTGGTGAGTGCATAAAAAAAAGAAAAAGGAAAATAAAATACCTCCAAATGTTATCAGGTGATTGTGAAGGGTGTTCACCTGCCATGGAAGAATAGGCTGGTTTGCATCTCCTGGGGATCCCATTTCTATTTTATCCAAAAACATCTTATAAAGAACTTGGGCCACTGCATGCACAGCATGATAGATAAAGAAACTGGAGTCAGACATTGTCATCATGTCCAAATCAGATGGTAGAAACTCTATGGAAGAATTGGGTAGGCAGTCTCCAAGTTTGCCACATTGTGATCCAGTAAGTGAGCAATTAAAAAAGGAAAACCATAATTTACTGAAGTAAAAATCTTCTGGGTATTGGGAAGGGTTCACTGTTTGGAGAAATTGCTTAAAACCAGGAATTTTCCTTTTCCGAATTGAAAATGAGAGGCTTCCATGTAAAAAGTATGGAATGTTATGTAAAACACTGAAAATAGTGTCCCACTGTGAAGAGTGGAAATTTCTCATAATCCAAACCTTTCCCAAAATTAACCAGAATTCTTTTTCCATTCCCAGACTGCAGACACTCTCTTCATCAACATGAATTATATACACATTTGCAGATGAAACTCTGATCTTCTTCACAAGAGTAAAGTCACGTAACATAAAGACACCCTTTTTGGTAGGGAGCTTTTCTGTAAAGGTCACACAGATATCCTTTTCTGTCATCTTTGCCTTTACATCCTGAAGGAACTGCTCCCCTTGCATATCATCATATACATAGAGTGCCACCCACATCCAGCCAAAATGCAGCAACAAGCAGATGATACCATGAGCCAGAGAGCTGTCCTTGGTGGCCATCTGAAAAACTGATGGAAATTGGTCTTTATCACTTAGGATGGGGTCAAAAGGACCATAAGTGACCTGAGTAAGAAAAGAAATAACCTGATTTTGACCTTAGAGTAATTTTGGATTGGGAAGAAGAGATAGTCCCCTACCTGATAAAATCATAGAATGGGATATTGAGTGAAGACAGTGATGTGGAAATCACCCTACCCTGATATTATGATTATGAGAAGATGGCTTTTCAGCCCCATTTCTTTTGAAATAGGTCACATGACTAGTGTGAATAACAGTATCTCTCCAGACCAAAGTATATAAAAAAAACCTAAAGTTCAATACATGCTTCATTTTCTACAGCGGAAACTGAGAAATGCATAAACTTTATAAAGATGGTGCAACAGGATATTGACAATTCTACCATCCTGAGTCCATGTGTCACATGGATCAGTGGCTTCCTTTGCTAGCAGTCAAGTTTAAAAATTCTGAGAAAAATATTATATTGATTTTTGATACTGGGTCTTATCATAACAGCATAAACTATATTTTCTTTAAAACACAAGCACTTGTCCTCTCAGACAGTTTTTTTTTTCCTTTTTTTTTTTTTTTGGAGAGGTTTTTGCTATAGGGCGCGTGCGCTCGCCAGACAGACAGAGAGAGACAGAGAGACAGAAAGCAGGAAATCACCCCCCAGGGGGGATGGCCACGCCGCAATCCCTTCTCCTCCATTCTCCTCTCGGGATCTTGGGCACGCACGCACACGCGCCCGGCGTGAGTTTAAGCCGCCGGGTCCGGGACTCGAACCGCGGTCGACCACGTGGGAGTCCAGCGACATAGCCATTACACTAACTGCTGGTCCCTCCTCTCAGACAGTTTTAAAATATAATTTTTCAAGAACATAATTTTTCTAAGATAATGATATATTTACCTGTAATGGCTCCTAAAATTTTATTTGAGACTTTTGCTGGAAATAATCTGAGGTGTAGAGGTGTTATATGGAGAGTAACTGGAAGTGCTTTCAAGAGATCCACTTGCAGGGGTGTGAGGAAGGGCAGAGGTATCTTGTAAACCACAGGTGGTGTAACTGCCCATAGCCAATTTGGAGACTCACCAATGCTGAAATGTTCTTTATTCATCCAAAATGAAGATGAATGCAAATATTTATTTTATATTTTTGTATCTAATTGTCCTCTAAATACCTCCTGATATTGTCCTATTTTAAGATGGGGTAGATCTCTATGCTGTGTGCACTTTTTAGGAGGGATCTTTAAATTTACCATCAATATTCACATCAATGGGGGTTGGATGTAATGGGCATGGACAGAAATGTAGGTGAAACTTAACAAATTCCACTTCTTTTATTTTTAATTTGTTAGAGGTCAAAATAAGTCATGTGTGCTTATGACATAGAGACAGAAGGAAACTGAGAATCACCCCACGTAGGGGATGGTCATGCCAATATCCCTTCTCCTACAGTTTTCCTTTGTTTGGATTTTGGGCCTACAAGCACATATGTCCAGTGTATTCATCAAGCCACCAGGATCAAGACTACACTATGCAGTCAGTCATGTGGGAGCCAGTCACATTAACAGCATATGACAAGCTGGTCCACTGCTGTTTTTTCTTTCTCATCCTTTTACTTTTAATTGTTCTATGACAGGAAATTTCTTGTGTCCTTTTCCCTTTATTTAAGCAAATTGTATCAAAACAATCAAGAGCTGTTTTGTGGGTCTCCAAGGTTATGTAAACCCAGTGTTTACATTTTCCTTGATCAGATATGAGAGAATTGTATTAGGAGTTTTTCTACCATCAGTTTCCCACCTGACAACCAATTACCTGTGCGCTTTTGTAGAGCTCCAAAAGAGTTCCAACTTGGACTGAAAATGTGGGCTCATTTCCTGCAATGATAGCAACAGGTTGTTTCTGTGTCTGGCAGTTGTAGTTTGGCAGGGTGTGATTCCCTCCAGAGAGCAAGAACAGAACATTTTGTAAAGTTCTTTTGTCACTGGTAAATGCATTGTAGAAATCATAACCCAGGGAAATGTTGGGTAGCAAATGGGGACTCTCATTGATCTCCTCAATGGCAAATAGAAAGGCCAGTACATATTGGTAGTTCTTCCATTGGTACCTGAACAGAGGAGGCAGTATTAGAAAATACAGTCAAATCATGTGATTCAGGGCAAACTTTTCAGACAAGCCACAAGACAAAGGTTTAGGCCTAGACTGCCATTCAGAGATTCTCCTGCACTGGTCCATGGAGCTGGTGTGAATAATGTCCACAGGGCTCCAGAAAACCTTGAAATTTTTTCTGTCTACTTAAGCAAATTGTGTCTAAACAATAAAGAGGTTTTGAGGACCTTGTGAGTGAGATAAAGTCTCACTTAGCTGGATAATGTTGCTATTGTGTGAACAGATATGATTTTAAAGGAGTCATAAATGCATGGAGAAGACAATGACTGTTTTTTAAGGATGTGAATAAAGAGTGCACAAATTCACAATTTTTATGCATTTAAAAATATAGGTAAATTACAGACATGTGTATTTATGAAATGCAAAGCAATTTTAGGATTTTTAAAAATAACATGGAACAATTGAACTAAAGTAGTTAACATGTATATCACTTAAATTATTTCACATTTTCTGTGATGAGAACACTAATATACTCCCTTGGCACTATTAGAATGAATAGTACTCAATTTTGAGCTACATTTACTATGCTTATACTCACTTTCATAACCATTCTAGAATTGAGTGTATCCTACATGTTATCTTGTTTTTTATGTAGGTCTAGAAACCATGATTGAAGCACTTCTTATTTTACTTAAGTTCTGGAACATATAAGTAGCATCTCACAAGGCCAGCAGGTGGAATGGTGGCTAAGGCACTGGTCTCCCATATGGCCAACCACATGGTTTGTCCCAAACCTGGTAGCTTGTTTTCTCACTTTCTCTCTTTGTCTAGTGAGCACACATGCTCTGTAGCAAATTGAAAACATAATAATAATAATGACAAATAAAATTATATAGTTCTTAAAAGAAGACAAAAATAGCATCTGCATTGCTAGTTTTTCTACCATTTAGCACATTTCAGGTACATTTGGGATGTTTTTCTTTAATTTAACACACTACTAAATCAACTCTTAGAAGACTATTCAATATGTTTTGTTGAATTTAAGCATTTAATTCAGATCTTCTAGTCAATTATTGACTACATCAAGTCTTTTTTACTAATTTGAAAAATATATCTTCCTGTAGTTAATTGATCTATATAGTTGTTCATTTTCCACTTGGAAATTCTCAATTTTAAGAAAATTTTAGCTAAAATTAGGTTTTGATATTTAAAAAATAGTTTACATTTTTATTTCTTGTTGAATTATTGTTATGTATTGTCTTTCATTTTTACTTCATTCTCTATGAAATTATTCTGGTCTTATTTTTTTACATTTCAGCCTTAATCTAAACATTCAAAAGTTCTGATTTGTTAATAAAACATGTTATCCTAAAGATATTTTATACAACTAGATCTCTACTTTTTCTGAATCTGTTCTTACATTTGGTTATTATTTTTTTTCTTCCTATAGAGTACACACACTCACCAGAGAGAAACAAAGAGTAAGAGTGAGAAATCACCCCTGAGGATTGGTCATGGCACAATGCCTTCTCCCCCCATTTTCTCTCAGGATTAGTGGACAAGTAGGCACACACTTCCCTGGTATGTTTTTCAAGTCACCCAATCAATCCCTCAAATCACAGAATAAACAATGTAGAATTCAGTTGCCTTAAACTCAATGCTGAGTTAGACGTTATACCCCTCTGGTAGGTAGATAGGGGATGGGCTCTGTATAATGGAGTTACCGTGGTTTTGCTTTGTTTGGTCTGGTAAATGTTTACTATGCTTGCATTACAAAGTCTCAGAGGAATTTATGAATCCCAGTTTCTGGCTGAAATGAGACCGAAACCAGTCACTGTCTAGAGCACAAAGAGCCATCTATCTCCCTCCAGGGGCCAAATTAGTTTTCTTTAACTAAAATGAAGAGCCATCTCGCCCCCTCCAGGGACTAAGTTTAACTCAAGACTCCAAATTGTTTTAAATCCCAGAACCTGGACTGACAACCCATTTCAAAGAGAAAGAGATTTTTCTTCTTTGTCAGATCCTATTTAACTAGGCCATTTTGAGATCACAGGATCATAGCAACCCCCTCTCATTCTGTTTCTTTCACTACATTGAAACCCTTTCCTTCTATAAAACTCTGCTTGCTATCCTCTCTGTATGTCAAAGACCCTAAATCTTCATGAGCATTGGACAAGAACGAGCATGGGTGCTGGGTCTGATCACCCCGACAACCTCCTGTCAATGTCAACAGCTGGCCCATGTTTTATTGTTACTTTCTATAACAATGAAATTATATTATGTTTTAACTAAACATTTATGTGATTCTTTTAAGTAGTAGCCAAATCATTGGTTTTATTTTTAGCTAAGATGTATTTTCCATCGTGCTCAAATAATTCTTTTTTTTTCACTGGCTAGATTTCTTTGATTAATGAAACTAATTGTCTAAAGGATATAGAAATGCAGTATGTAGATGTAAATACCAGATATAGTGTGTGTGAAAGAGGAGGGTCTGAGGAAGGACATTTGGGGGAAGGACAGGGAGGCAAAGCATTAATGGCACAAAGAGGTGTGGTATTATCTGTTGAAGATATTTCGTAGTTTTATCAACAGTACTAGGGAGAAATGTTCACCTGTTGAGATATTCGTTTTGTAAGACAAATAATAATGTGATTGAATGTATGGCAGAAAATGAAATGAAAAAAAAATAAAAGGAAAAAAGTATAATAAAAATGAATAAAAATAAAGAGAATAAATAATAATAATAGTAATCATCTGAAAAAAAGGTGAAAAGCTATTTGATGGTGATGATGTGGATAGTAATGTCTTTGTCTTGACTGATATGCATGGTAATTTTGCTGGAAAAAGAAATGTAATACACTGTAAAGATATATCCAATTCAATGTAATATAAAAATAATGATAATAATAAATAAAATTAAATAAAAATTTTAAAAAATATTAAAAAATAAATTTGTTTTTGAAATAGATTTTTGCTATAGGGTGCATGTGCTTGTCAGAGAGACAGAAAGTGATAAATGACCTCCCAGGGGGAGGGCCATGCTGCAAAACCTTTTCCTCTCAAAATTTTGGGCCATCGGGTCCCCATTCCCAGTGTCAGTTTCAAAGCTGCCATTTCTAGGACTCAAACCATGGTTGACCACATGGGAGTCCAGTGCCTTTATCACTATGCCACCTGCTGGCTTCTGCTTGATAAAACTTTCATCAGGCTTCTGAATGTTCTCTCAGGCCCATCTGCTCACTTGTGTATAATGCACATAAGTAGATTTGGACAGAGTTTCTGTTACCTCTTAGTAATTTTCTATCCACTTACTCCCACCTTGCTCGGGTATAAATTCTTACTTGTCATTGTTATATTCAGATTTGAACCTAATATTCTTAAACTACTACAAAACCTCATGGCCACATTTCCCACATATACTTTGAGACTTTAAAGGAAGTCTTTTTACTGTGTTTTAAAAGATATCACAGAGGTGTCAGCAGGTCACTTGGAGGGGTCAGCAGGTCTCTTGGTTGTTAGATACTTGATACTGACATGGCTGACCACAGTTTGAGTCCCAGACCTGGCAGCTTGAAAATCATCCTGGGTACACCTGCTTGCATGCCACAATCCTGAAAGAAAAATGGAGAAGGAATTGTGGTGTGGTAATCCTCCCTGGTTTATATGTGGTGGTGGCCTTTAGACACCCATGGCTTCTCTACAAATCCCATTTCTACAATGCTCTTATCAGCATTGATCATGCAATGTCAGCCCCTTGATGCTAATATTAATTTAGCTTCAGGGTATCAGTGCCTCAATAAGCATGTGGGCCTCACTATACGGATCTTGGTTGTGTAGAAGGTCTGGGATTCCAACATTTTCATGCATACTGAGCCTCCCAATAATTGAATATGGGGATAACGCCGAGAGTGGACAACAAACTGTATTAATTTATCTCTTCTCTCTTGAAAGAAATGGAGAAACATTGAAAATAACAAAAAGAAAGAAGATAAGATAAAAAAGGCAGAACATCCTGAGACCACAGTTCTGCACTTTTCTCATTTCTGTGCATACTTAATAATTAGCAGTGGAATTAATCACACACACACACACACATCCAAACATTTTTACACAGTTATAAATACATGTATTTACTCATACATATGACCAACATCTTACCGGGAATCTTTCACTACTTGAGTTGGCCTCGTCAGAAAATATATTTGAAGTAGAGCTTCTTCCTCTACCATGGTATAAAGAGGGAAAAACCCACCCAGTACCAGGTCCCCATTCTTGTAAACATTTGGCTTCAGGTATTCAAGGCAGCTGACATGTGTCATCTCGCACACCATTGGTAAAGGCTGCAGAAGTAGCAAAAGACTAATCAAAGGTAAAGACATGTCTGAGCTGGCTCATCACAGATAAAAAGCCCTATATGTGTGATCTGTGGAGATGGAACTTAATTGTGTCTGCAGGCTCAGCCCTCTGTTGGGAGAAGCAACTCTGTGGAAAGCAGAGAATTCTTACTTCCACAGTCTACCTTCAATCTGTAGAATGTGTATGCCAGACTGGCAAGACAGACAAGAGCATAACTAGAAGCATTAAAAAAGGCATTTCTACAGGAATCAAGGGGCTGAGAATTACCCTTAATGTGAGTCTCTGAACAGCTCTGGCTTCCCTGTCTTTTTAATGTTTCACTTAAGTTCCATCCAGGAGTTCTGGGGATCTCCCTGCCCTGGGGCTCTGCACCTGTCACCCTCCATTTTGGTGAAAAACAATTTGGCAAAATATATTTTGGAATCTTTTTCTCCCCCAGGCTTTATCATTTTATACTAGCCAAATAAGGCTTTGGAGACCACCCTATCCTGAGAAAACAAGCTTTGTAATTTTGTGATCAAGAGAGGCCAACAGTGCTTGTATCATAAGGCAGTTCTTAAGATTTGGATTATTTTTAGAGGTGCACTTATCAGAGACAAAGACAGAGACAGTGAGAGGAAAAGTGAAAAATCACCTCCCCGGGGAAATGGCTACACTACCAATCCTTCTCCTCTATTCTCTTCCTGGGAACTTGGACATGTATGCACAGATTCTCAGTGTGATTTTCAGTCCACCAGATCTGGGACTTGAACTCTGGTCTGTCATGTTGAAGTTCAGCAGTGTAACCACTACATCATCTACAGCTCTCTATTTCTTTTTTAAATGATGTTAAAATCCAAAAAGCCAGTATGTGGTGTCATGGTTAAGCTTCCATGGAACACCCATGTGGTTGACTGCAGTTCAAGTCCCAGGCCCAGTGGATTGAAACACATGTGCATGCATTCCCAAAATCCTGAGAGGAGAATAGAGAAGGGATTATGGTGTGGCCATTCCCCAAGGTGTGCAACTTCTCCCTTTCTGTCTCTCTGTGTCTCCCCAGAGAGCACATGTACTCTATAACAAAAATCTCTACAAAAAAATTGAAAAAAAGAAAAGAAAACATATGATGCCTTAGCAAAAAGGGGTAAGAATAATGTCAGTCATCAATGGCTTCTTCAGCAGTGCACAGAGGCATTTGATTTATCTTCCCAACATCACTCTCAAGTCTGCAACACCATCTTGGCAGAAATGAGCCTTATGATTTACAAAGAAGTAGGAAAAAGTTTAGATTACCCTTAAGCTCCAACCCTCTATAAAATTAAACCACATATCTCTCAACCTGCTATCCTGTGCTGTGTCTATAGCTATTCAGGCACCAAATACTCATTACATGGTTTAATATATAATAAGTAAAAAGAACTTTATTCATGATCCAGCATTTACCTCTTGTCTTGTTTTTCTTTTTCTACCAGTCTTTATGGAAACAAAATATTGATACAATTTTGTTTTTTTTCATCAATTTATTTTTATATTTATAACTTTTTTATTTTTGTAAATTTATAATATAGGAGAAGATGTTTTGATTGATGTAAGCTTTGAGGGATGGCAATGTTGAGTCATTTTAACATATGCATGTCCTCATGACTTAGGTTTTTGTGGTCAGAACACAATATCTACTCTCAGAATTTGTTTGGGTATACAATATAATACAATTGCATTCACATGGTGTGCATTAGAACCTTTGAACTCATTCTTCTTGTTTAATTAAAATATTGTAATTTTTGACCAAAATTTTAAAAATCTGGCTTTAGTTTAGTTTTTAGTACCTATCATTTTAATCCCCATTTTTGTGAATTTGAGTTTTTAACATCTTACTTACAGGTGAGACAATGTGGTATGTATTTCTGCACCTAAATTTGTTCCATTAGCATAATGCCCTACAAATTCATCTCTGTTGTAAAATGACAACATATTTTCTGTTACATTTAGGGTACATGTAATCACAGAGATGAAGGGAGAGAGCAACATTCTCCAATGGAACATTGCCATGCTGAAATCCCTTCTCCATTTCCCCATTCTGTCAAGATTTTGGAAATGCACACATGCATAGTGGGCTTCTTTTTTAAAAATTAAAAAAAAACTTTTAATGAGTTTTTTTCTATAGGGTGCGTGCACATGCTGGAGAGACATAGAAAGACAGAGAGAAAAAGAGAAATCACACCCCAGAGGGATGGCTGAAACAGAATCTCTTTTTCCATGCTCCTCTTGAGATCTTGGGCATGCATACACACAAGCCCAGAATGAGTTTCAAGCCTCTGGGTCCAAGACTTGAACCATAGTCAACAGTGCGAGAATCCACCACCGTAACCATTATGCCACCTGATGACCCACATAGTGTGTTTCTTAAGCTACCAGCAATGGAATTGAAACCACAGTCAATTGGGGCTGGCACACAGAGTTTGTTTTGTTTTGTTTTCCTAAGAAAAAAGATTTGAACCATGGTCGACTGTGAGGGAGTTCAGCACCTTAACAACCATACCACCTGCTGGCAAGTATAACAGCTTTTAAAAAGATAACTAGTCATTGAATTTATTATTATTATTTAATTTGGTACAGTGCATTTGTGCTCACCAGAGAGGAACACACACACACACACACACACACACAGAGACAGAGAGAAAGAAAGAGAGAGGGAAAGTGAGAAAGCAAGGTTAAAGCAAGGTTTCAGGTCTGGAACTTAAACCACACTCAGCCATATAAAATTTCAGATTCTCCACTACCACACCACCTGCTGCCCTCATAATATTTGCATCCATTTTTCTGTTTTACTTATGTTAATATCATATCTTGTCTTTTGTGAATAATTTTGCAATGAACATGGAAGCACAAATATCTTTTTTGACATATTAATTTTATGTCCTTTTTATATATAAACAATGAGATTGCTAAGTCACATGGTAGTTCTATTTTGAATTTTCTTTTTTTTAAATCCAAGTCAGATTTTATTAGTCTGATGTTTATGAAAGCCCATGTACAAATCATTCTCAGTGAAACATCATAGAATTTTTCTTATGAACTACAACCACTTCTCTATTTTTTTTAGGAAGAAAAAAGAGAGTGCATCTCACATGACCCCAGACCTGGTGATCACTCAATCCACATTGAGCCCCTACAAAAAAAGGGCAGAGATGTTAAAATAGAAGGGTTTCTTGATAGATATAAACTGTCCAACATCTACATTTAATACAGTCCTAATTTGTAAATCCTGCTTTTAATCTAGCTTTATCCATTTCTGAGGAAAAGCCAGTTGACAAACAGCACTGGATACAACATGCCCCTTGAAGAAAAAAGAAAAAAAGATACAATATGATATCCACAACCTTGTGAGATTTTTTTTTTTGGTCCATTTCCTTTTTTTTTTCCTTTAAATTTATTTATTTTTTGCATCAATTCACTATACATCATTACAGTATACAAAATGAATTTTCCATCCAAAATACACTGTATATTGACTCTATCAAGCACATCAACATACATGTTATCAACAAACAATTTTCCATTTCTTATGTTTGTATATTTTGCCTTTTTTTTCCATCCTTGATTCATTATCTCTCACCCTCTGCTCTGTCCAACCCTCCTTCCACATTGCCTCTGGTATCCATTGTTGTTTTCTATGCCTTCCCCCCCACCATTTAATTGATTTGCTAATGAACTTAATTTGTCTAAATATTTGCAATAGCAAGTGCAGCTGATATATACATATACATGAACCCATGTCTGACTTTAGGCATAAACCTTAGTGAGTAGAATGAACATATTATAAAGTAGTACCTAGCTGGAGCTATATAGCTTACTGTGGTCATCAAATACGCATTTTTTTAAATTTCGATAACAGTTTTAGTGTTTTCTTTCTTTTGAAATTTTTATTAATTTACATTCATTCCCTGAGCATCATCACAACATACTAAATGTGGTTTCCCATCTAGAATAAACTGCATAGTGGCTTAATCATGCATGTTATCATCAATAATATTCCATTTCTACTTTTATACATATGTTTTTTACCCCATGTCTGACCCTATGCCCTTTCCCACTCTCTTATGACACCATCTATGCTGTCTACAGTTGTCTTCAATTCCTTTCCCCCAACATTTCGTTGATCACACAGTATCATAAGTAATCTAACTACTTGCATTAGCAAGTTCAGCTGGTGCTTTCAAGAAAAGCAGCTTTGAACTGGTAAGGATATTTCCTTGAAACTTTCCTTGAAACTTAAAGCATAGAAACTGGTCAGCATTCTATTCAAATAGTAGGTATATGAACCTATTGATAACTCAAGACAGGACAAAAATCTTTAAAATCAGACAACAAAGCTTAGAAAAAAAGCAGCAATATTTTAGTCAAGTCACAGAATGCTGTTTCGTCAGTTCAGTCTCATGTACTTAATCTTTCTTCTGTTGTGGTTTGATCTTCCAGAATGAATTCTGGGATATAATATTCAACTCCAGACTTTGTCCCTACAATTAAGTTGCCCATTTTCTTAGTTTTTGAACTCTTATTTCTCTGTGTCTGCATTTAATTTTACTGACATAGCACTCCCTTAAGAACTTCTTGGAGATCTGGTCTGGTGCTGGTAAATTCTTTCAGGTTTTGTTTATATGAGAATGTTCATGTCTTTTCTTCCCAAATGAACAATAATCTTGCTGGGTACAGTATTCTCGGTTGAAATTTTTCCTCAACACTTTGAATATATTTTCCTATTCTTTCCTTGCTGGGCAGAGGGTCTTCAGTGGTTGAAATCCTATTATTATTAATTTTAAATTTGACCAGAGAGGTGTACTGTGAGAAAGCAGGTCTAAAACCTGAGCTGCACTCACTCATGTTGAAGTCCAACACCTTAATCACCACACCACCTGGCAACTACTGAGTATTTTATTATTTAAGTCTGACTAAGTAATAGTGAATAATTATCTTTAGAAAACTGTTCAAAACTATATAAAAATGATAGAATTTTAGTACATGTGTGAGTGATAATGGTGCTTTTGTCAACTTATTAGAAGGATTAGAGAAGATGTAGCAGCAGAAAAAATTTGAAAATTTGTTAACGTAAGAGAATAATTAAAAAGCAATTGACTTCAGAAAACAGAAAGTAGAAAGAAAAAAAGAAAGAGAAAAAGAAACAAAGAAATAAAGGAAAAGAAAGGAAGACAGAGAAAAAGAAAGAGAAGAAAGAAAAAGAAAGAGAAAAGAAAGAAAGAAAGAAAGAAAGAAAGAAAGAAAGAAAGAAAGAGAGAGAGAGAGAAAGAAAGAAAGAAGAAAGGAAGAAAGAAAGAAAGAAAGAAAGAAAGAAAGAAAGAAAGAAAGAAAGAAAGAAAGAAAGAAAGAAAGAAAGAAAGAAAGAGGGACCAGCAGTTAGTGTAATGGCTATGTCGCTGGACTCCCACGTAGTCAACCGCGGTTCGCGTCCTGGACCCGGTGGCTTAAAACTCACGCCAGGCATGTGTGCGTGTGTGCCCAAGATCCTGAGAGGAGAATGGAGGAGAAGGGATTGTGGCGTGGCCATCCCCTCTGGGGGGTGATTTCTCGCTTTCTATCTCTGTCTCTCTCTGTCTGTCTGGTGAGTGCACGTGCCCTATAGCAAAATCTTCTACAAAAAAGGAAAGAAAGAGAGAAAGAAAGAAAGAAAGAGAGAGAGAGAGAGAGAGAGAGAGAGAGAAGAAAAAGAAAGAGAGGGAGAAAGAAAAAGAAAATTTCAGGAGCCATGTCCAAACTCCAGGAGACCAGGCTAACCCAGAGATGCCTCCATAGGGGTTCTTTCTTTGCCTAAGGATGCTCCAGCCTTAAGAGGGAAACTCAGGGATTCATGAGACCCACTCATTGATGGGAACACTTGAAAGATCATGGCCACCCCAAGCATTCTTTTTTTTTTTTTTTTTTTTGGAGAAGGTTTTCGCTATAGGGCGCGTGCGCTGGCCAGACCGCTAGACAGAGAGAGACAGAGAGACAGAAAGTGAGAAATCACCCCCCAGGGGGGGATGGTCATGCCGCAATCCCTTCTCCTCCATTCTCCTCTCGGGATCTTGGACACGCACGCACATGCGCCCAGCGTGAGTTTTAAGCTACCGGGTCCGGGACGTGAACTGTGGTCGACTATGTGGGAGTCCAACGACATAGCCATTACGCTAACTGCTGGTTTCTGAGCCCAAGCATTCTATCATGACTCTCTGGCCTCACAGTTCTTTGATGATCTTTGATGGGGAACAGGCCCATTCCTCCACAGCCATGAAGGGAGGAGAAACAGTGATCATGCTTAAGAAACCCTTAGGGAAATTTTTGGGCAGGCTTTGATAACTCACAGGCACTGCTCCAAACTATTAATTTAGAAAGCAGGTAGTCAGGTTTTGTGTTGTTTTTAGATTTTGCTACATGGGACATGCACTTGCCACTGGAGAGAGACAGAGAGAGAGAAAAAGAGAGAGAGAAAATGAGAAAGCACTCTCTAGGGTATACAACCAACCCATAGATTCTACTCCTCCATTCTCTGTGAAGTTTCGGGTAGGCATGGACACATGTCTGAGATGCTTTTTAAACCATCCATTCAGGGACCTGAACCATGTAGCTGACCAGGTCAGAACCAATATCTTCACCACACCACTTGTTAGCCCAGCACTTTTTATTTTTAAAAATTGTTTTGAGGTGACCAGCAGGTGATTAAGATTCTGGACTTCCCCATGACCGACCACGGTTTGAGTCCTGGATCCGACAGCTTATAAATTACACCAAGCACGTGTGTGTGTGTGTGTGTGTGTGTGTGTGTGTGTGCGCGCCCAAAACTCTGATTGAAGAATGGAGGATAAGGGACTGTGGCATGGCTAACTCCACTGGTGGTGATTTCTCACTTTCCCTCTCTGTTCCTATCTCTTTGGCAAGTACATGTGCCCTATGGCAACCTCTTAATTAAAAAAATTGTTTCAAAGTTTATTATTTTCATTAGTAAAAGAGAAAAACAGAGAAAGAGAGAGCATAGACAGAGAAACAGGCTCTCTACCAGTGTCTCAACATATTATTGAGACACCCTCAGCCACAATGAACCCCAGATTATGGATATAATTATGACAAGTGTACTCAGGGAGGTCTTGAGATTTAAACTGTAAACCTTACTATATGACTCAACTTGGCAATGTCATGATTCGTCACTTCACATTTGTTATTCTTTGTCTCATAAAAAATGGCTTTTCTAATAGGGGTTAAGTGAAACCTCACTGTAGCTTTGATTTATATTTTGTTGGTAATTAGTAATGTTGAATTTTTTTTTACATACTTGGCCATTGTGTCTTCTTCAGAAATGTTTACTCATATCTTGACATAATTTTGTAATCGGGGTTTCTTTTCTTAGTTGAGTTTATTGAGTTTCTTATATATTTTCAATATTAATCCTTCATTAGATGAAATGATCTAAAAGACTTTTACCTTCTCCTATGGGGTGTCTTTTCTTCCTGTTGATTAATTCTTGTGAAGAATCATTTTAATTTGCTATAATATCAGTTGTACCTTCTTGCTTTTATTGCCTCTGGGTTTTAGGTCTTCTTCAACAAATCTTTGCTCAGACCAATACCTGAGGTATTTTCGCTGTTATTTTCTTCTGTATTCCTGTTTTGTGTCTTACATATAAGTTGGTGATCTGTTCTTTCTGACATAGATATTGACTATTTTCAGCACCATGTTGAACTACTTGTCTCTCCTCAGTCTACTATCCTGGTATCATTGATGAAAATCAGTGGTGGCAGATGGTGTGGTAGTTGAGAGCACTGGGCTCCCACATGGTTGACCTCAATTTAAGCCCAAAATCTGGTGGCTTGCTTTCTCACTCTCCTTCTCATTATGTTTCTCTTTGGTCAAATTAAAAATAAATAATAATCAAAATAATAAATAAAATTAAATAAAACAATTCTTTTTAAAAAAGAAAATCAGTGGAATGTAAAAAGTGGAGTTATTTCCAGTTTTTCTTTTTTATTAATTGGGTTATGTGTCTATGTTTATTGTTTTGTTTTTGCTGTTCTCATGCTATTTTTGTTCATAGAATGTTGTAGTGTATTTAAAGGCTGGTAGTGTAATTCTTCCAGGTCTTCTTTGTTTCTTTGTTGTGTTTCTTTGTCTTTTTAGGATTGCTTTTGTGTCTTTTGTGGTTTTATTTAAATTTCAAATTACTTTTTATACAACTGCAAAGCCAGGCACACAAAGAAATATTACTGATGTTACTCATGTCTGGAGGCTAGAATGTATCTGGTAAAAATAATGAGTTACAGGACCAGCAGGTTGAAAGGTGGGTAAGGTGCTGGAATCCCACAAGGCCAACTGCAGTTCCAGTACCAGACCTGGCAGCTTGAAAATCATGCTGGCAACATGTGGCACAGCCATCCACCTTGGATGATTTCTAACTTTCCCTCTCTCTGTGTATCTCTGTCTCTTTCTGGCAAATGCACATGCCATATCTCAATACCCTAAATGAGAAAAAAAATTAAAATTTTTTTTTTCTTTTTTTTTTGGAGAGGTTTTTGCTATAGGGCGCGTGCGCTCGCCAGACAGACAGAGAGAGACAGAGAGATAGAAAGCAGGAAATCACCCCCCAGGGGGGATGGCCACGCCGCAATCCCTTCTCCTCCATTCTCCTCTCGGGATCTTGGGCACGCACGCACACGCGCCCGGCGTGAGTTCAAGCCGCCGGGTCCGGGACTCGAACCGCGGTCGACTACGTGGGAGTCCAGCGACATAGCCATTACGCTAACTGCTGGTCCCAAAAAATTAAAATTTTAAAAAAGCTAAGAAATAGTGAGTCAGCTAGTGTCTAGAGGGGTGGGAATAATGGGGGAAAGGGAACATAGGACAAGGATGGATAAAGGTACAAAATTACAGTTAAATGGGAGAAATGTGTCCTTGTATTCTATAGCATACTAGGGTGAATGTAGTTAACAATGATCTGCATTATATCTTAAAACTGCAAAACAATTTATAATGTTTCCAACAGAAATCATAAGTATTTGAGGTAGTCTGTATGCAATAACCTGATTTGGTCATCACACATTGTATTTATGTATTGAACAATCACACTGAACCCCATACATATGTATAATGAATATGCATCAGTTATTTTTAAAAGCGTACCCTGAGATGATTCTGGAAATACATTGCCTAAAGGTAGTGTTTATAGTACAAAGTAAGTCTGAAGACCACATAATATGAAGTTGTAACTCTGATAGAGATTAGTAGATCCCCCAGTGGTAAACAAGGTAAAACTTATGATAACTCTGTACCTGTTTGTTGCCAACTGTTCTCTTAAAAAATTATATTTTTTATGAGAAAAAGAGAGAGGCACCCATATTTCTCATGTGGGTTCCAGAATTGTGCAGCAGCACACATAGTTCCTGTGCCTGTGAGGCTCAGTCAGGCATCTATTTTAATCCTGCAAATTTAAATAATCTTCTCTGTAGTTTGAAAATTCCAGTATTATTAATAGGGACTATTTCAAAGTTTTTTTTTAAAAAAGAATTGCACAGCCATATGAGAGTTCGGCACCTTAAACCTCATGCCACCTGCTGACCCCCCAAAGTTTTAAAGGAAAATTATATGGTTATATCTGTTAAGCAAAACAGCTTTATACATAATGCATATTTTTATTTAAATAATAATTCCTCTGTTTTTTTAAGGTTTTTGCCAACAAGACTGTGCTGGTGGGAGACATATAGAGAGGCAGTGAAAGGGAAAGTGAGAATTCTCACCTCAGGGGATGGCCAGGTTGGAAGCCCTTTTCTTCCATTCTTCTGTGGTGACTTTGGGTACCCACGCACTCATGACCCACATGATTTCCAAGCTTCCAGATAGAGGACTTTGGGACTCCAACTGCAGTGGACCATGTGGGACTCCAGTACCTTAACCACTATGCCCCCTGCTGGATAACTAACAAAAATACCTGAAACAAAACTGGAAACAGATCTTACCAAAACTTGTGGGGTGTTGCAGAAATCTTGCTTAGAGATACAGCAAAGTAATGTATGGTGATTAAATGTATAAAATAATTAATAATAATAATAATAAAATTATGATTTAGTGGGCCAACAGGTGGTATGGTGGTTAAGGTGTTGAACTACCACATGGCTGACTATAGTTTGAGTCCCGAACCTGCAGGATTCAATCTCAAAAGTCTCAGAAGTGTTTTTTTGGGGTCAGCAGTTGGTGTAATGGCTGTCCCTGGACTCCCATGTAGTCCATAATGGTTTGAGTTCCAGACTCGGTGGCTTAAACTCATGCCGGGTGCGTGTGTGTGCATGCCCAAGATCCCGAGAGGGGAATGGAAGAGAAGGGATTGCAGCATGGCCATCCTACCTGGGGGGTGATTTGTCGCTTTCTGGCTCTCTGTCTCTCTCTTTCTTTCTGGAAAGTGCACATGCCCTATAGCAAAAACCTCTCCAAAATAAAAAGTGTTTTCTCACCTTCCCTCTTTCACTCTCTGGTCAAATTAAGAAAAATAATGATGATAATAAAATAAAATAATTCTTTTCTAGACGGAGTGAGAAAGTGAGAGAGTAAACTGCCAGGTCAGGGACTCAATTTGCAGTTTTTCATCTGCAACGCCTCAACCCTCACTCCATCTTCTGGCCCCAAAAGAAGATAATTTGTAACAACAAACAAACAAACTTCTCCAATAATCCCTATGGGATCAGGAGGATGGTGGCTTTAGAATTGGCCCCTGGAGGAAGCTGTGTGGAGACCAGGAACACAGAACCCAGCAGTTGTGGCCACCAGAGATGAAATAGTGACTGTCTCACAGTCACTGATCTGGTCCCTTCCACAGGGGCCGCCAGGAGGTGTCAGGTGCAGGGCCCTTGTTGTCTTACCTTTCCTCATTCTGGCTCCCAATAAGAACAGTGGTCTTACCCACTGACCCCTAGAGGAAGAGCACCACTATTCCTAGTGCCCTCAGGTACCCAACATTGGCCCTGGATGGGTGGGGCCTCTGAGAGCACCTGTGAAGCCTTGGCCCTAACTGTTCTCTCAGCTCCTCAGGTGCTCTGGGAGCTGGGCTTGACCCCCTCCCCAGCATGTGGAAAGTGGGCCCCAGACAGAGTGGCCCAGAAACTCCTAATGGCTGCACTCCTGGACTCAGGCTCAGATCTATTGTCCAGAAACAGCAAAGGGAACAAAAAGAGTGGGGTCAGGAGGGAATGATAGGTTTCCAGTTCAGGTGCTAGACCTCATCATTCCAGCATTTCCTGGAGGCCCTATGCAGCTGGTTTCTGAGTGTGTCCTCCATGCAGTCTTCCTTCACCACTCCAACATCATCAGTGGCCTTTGGGGCTCACAGGACTCCATGCTCAGCAGTTCCAGGGTGGTGGCAGTGGTAGAGAGCAGTTGGCCAGAGGTGACCCAGTGGGCCATGCCCTGGTAATCAGTTCCTTAACTAGCATACCTCTCACTGCACATGTTTGGAGCATTTGAGTGTCTCGGGTGTGCAAAATTTGTACCCTTAGGTGACATGGATGTGCATCTTGTGATGTGCTGAACAAAGCCAAGAATAGCCTATAATGAGGATGTACTGAGTAAAGATGCCTTGAATAATTGGAGCAGGAGGATACTATAGCAGGACTGCCTTGTCTCTGCATGTACCATAAAGGCTACCTGGGTGAATGGTTGGAAGCAAATAGATCTTGCCCTTTTGTTCTCTTCATATAATTATTGAGTTCTGGTGAACATGTCTAGGCACTCTCTCAACATTTAGGTAAAATATTTAGCGATGTTGTAAACTTATGAAAAAGATAAAATAAAATTTCCCAGAGTGGAAAAACAAAGATGAAAGGCATCACCTCAACACTATTTAGCACATCAAGAAACTCCAAAAAACAAGGGCAAAGTACATTAAAAGCTATCAGAAACAAAGATGTTAAAATTAGAATGAATAAAGGATATAAAAACCATGAAGTGAATCAATGAAACCATGCAGAGAATCACTGTAACCACTAGCTAATTTTTTTGAACAGCATCAAGAAACTGGCTAAACTTTAGCCACCCTCTAGCTTATCCTTGATCAGATGCAAAATCAGTTTTCATGATTTTTAGAAATATGTGAGAAAATACTTTGGTGTGTGTGTGTGTTTTATTTTTTCATTTTTTAAATTTCATGTTCTTTTATACATTCAACACATTATTTAGCTTACAAAGTGAATATTTCAACAGGTGAACATTTCTCCCTAGTCCAGTTGATAAAACTATAAAATATCTTCAACAGATAATACCACATTTCTTTGTTCCATTAATGCTATGCCTCTCTATTTTTCTTCTAAATGTCCTTCCTCAGACCCTACTCTTTCACACGCACTATATCTGATATTTACATCCATTTACTGTGTTTCTATATCCTTTAGTCAATCAGTTTCAGTCACAGAGTGAAGACACTTGTACAGAAAGACAGAGGAAAACAGAGAGACAGAAATTGAGAAATCACCCCCCAAGTGGGATGGCCAGGCTGCAATACCTTCTCCTCTATTCTCCTCACAGAGACTTGAGCACACACACACACGTGACTGGTATGAGTTTAAGCCACCAAGTTTGGGACTCGAACTGCAGTCTACTACATGGGAGTTTAGCAACATAGCCATTATACCAACTGCTGGTCCCTGGAAGTTTAGTTTTATTAGAAACTGCCTAGCTGGTGTCAGCTGGTGGCATCATGATTAAAGCTGCTAGATCTCACACGACTGGATTCATGGTTCAAGTCCCAGTCTTAGCATCTTGAAAAACATGCCAAGCACAGGTATGTGCATGTCCATAACTCTGAGAGGAGAGAGAAATAGAGGAGAAAGGATTGTGGCATGACCATACTTTCTTGCTTTCCCTCTCTGTCTCTATCTCTGGTGAGCACATGCACTCTCTGGCTAATTAAAAACAGAAAGAAACTGCTAACTGTTCTCCAAAAGGACTATATCATTCTTGGGAACCAGCAGTTAGCGTAATGGCTATGTCGCTGGACTCCCACGTAGTCGACCGCGGTTCGCGTCTCGGACCTGGTGGCTTACACGTGCCGGGCACGTGTGCGTGCGTGCCCAAGATCCCGAGAGGAGAATGGAGGAGAAGGGATTGCGGCGTGACCATCCCCCCTGGGGGGTGATTTCTCGCTTTCTGTCTCTATGTCTCTCTCTGTCCTATAGCAAAAAAACCTCTCAAAAAAAAAAAAAAAAAGGACTATATCATTCTTCATTCTCATCAACAATGGATGAGTGACCATTTCTTCAGCTTCCTTCCTGAATTGACTTTATCTCATTTTTTTAACTTTAACGAATCTGGTAAGTGTGTATTGATATCTCATTGCTTTAATGTACCTTTTATAAATGACTAATGATAAATAAAGAATATTAAATATACATGCTTATATGACATCTTTATCTTATCTCTGGTAAAATGTCTGCTCATGGCTTTATCCCCTTCTCTCAAGTCTATTTTTTGTTTTCTTCTGGTGAATCTGGGAGTTCTGTTTATATTCTGGATAGTAGTCTTGACCTGACAGAAGTGTCTTCTTTTGGTGAATTTGAGAGTTTTGTTTATATCCTGGATGCTGGTCTTTATTAGGTAGAAGACCTTTTTTCCTTCAGAAAGAATGAACTTGAGGTCACCAGCAGGTGGTTTGTTGGTTAAGGCGCTGGACTCACATGGATGACTGTAGCTTGAGTTCTTTTTTTTTTTTAAATAAAAGTCTTGTTTATTATTGGACAACATTGTTTCACACATACATCAAGCAGATCAAAAAAAAGAAAAGAAAAGAAACTTCATAGACAAAAAAAGGAAAAAAATAAACCTTTTATCTTTGGCCTTTTAAACCATCTCATACAAAGCAACTACTTACAGTACAGCTAAGTACATACACAAAAAAAGTTACTGGAATGCTTGGAATAAGATTGTTTAGTTGTTGTTGTTTTCACTTTTTTTACAAGGTATTTTTTTCTCCTTTGAGTTTATAGTGAACAGGGTCACACCACAAGTAAAGCCGAAGTAGGACAGAGGATGCTCCGAAGGCTGATTTGTTCATCGAGATAATTAAAAATGGCTGACTTCTAACAATATGTACAAAAATATAAAATGTAAATAAAAAATACCAATTTTCCTTTTTAAAGTACTTTTAAAAAAAGGAGGTCCTTGGAGGTTTTGGTTCTTTTTTTCTCCCCTGTTGCAAATTCGCGTTGTGGTTTTGGTTGGGTGGTGGAGAGTGTGTGTCATCTACTGGTGGCACTGCCTACGGTGGGCAGGCAGGCAGGCCTCTCTACTCAAAGGTGACCGCGATTAGATTCTGAGACGGGAAGTGGAGGGTGAATAGGTCATGGTGGCCTTTTTTTTTTTTTTTAAGTTTAACTTTTCCTCTTTTTGCTGTCTAGTCATCCTCATTGGTCTTCTACTTCTTGGCGTCAACATGATTGTCCTTGTTGTCCTCAGCTGCCCATTTTCCTGAAGCTGCCTCAGCCTCCTCATCTTCATATCTATCTTCTTATTCATGGTTGCCTTCTTCCTCCTCTTTCTCCTTCTCCCCTCCTTCTTTTCTCTTCTTCATCTATCTCATAATCAGCTTTCTGTTCCCTGTTTTCCTCATTAGCATTCCCAATAGCAGAGAGCATCTCTTCCATTCTCCGCCTCCTCCACAACTTCCTTCTTCTCTTTTAAACCCTTGGTGGTAATCTCAGAGCTAGTGTCCACGACTGCATCTGACATGGTGGGGCATGCTGGTGATCTGATGCAACGGATTAAAAAGAAAGCTGTGGTTTGAGTTCTTGAGCTGGTGGCTTGAAAATCGTACTGAGTGTATATGTGTGCGTGCCCATAATCCTGAGAGGAGAAGTGAGGAGAAGGAATTGTGGCTTCACCTCTAGTGAGCAATTTCTCACTTCCTCAGTCTCTCTCTGGTGAGTGAATATGCTCTATGGCAAAAACTTAAAAAAATAAAAAAGAATTAATATGCAAACACTTTATTTCATTCTATTTTTTGCCTCTGCATTTATTTAATTTATATGTTACCAATAAAGATAAATTTTATCTCAAAAACATCAAAGTACATTCAAGCTGCCTGTGTCACTGTAAATGACAAGAATGTAGAATCCTATGTACCCTGCATTATGGTGTTTTATTGACCCTTTGACATTAGAGTAGGTTCTTCTAGAGTACAAATTGAGGAGAAACCCAGCCCAGATATAAACCAGGAGATGATGGATACCAAAGTGGCCTCCTAGGTTCTCTTCTGTCTCAACTCAAAATCTGGTGAGCTAGACAGCATGTATGGAGCAATGTCTTCACATCAAACATTTCTTGTAAATTAAAAATTTTTGTTAGACTGAAAGAACCATTTCCCTATTTCTATCACTTTCTACTAATGTACTATACAAATTTATCTAAGTAGGTAGAATTTTGCATCCTGAGGGGATGCTAGGAACTATGTGTGTAACATGTATAATAATTATTGGCCAAAGAAGTACACGTATTGGGCAATTATTATGTGTTTGCATAGAATTAGAGCTGGAAAATGAGTAAAATATAATACTTACCTTCAAGGAGCAAACATACTATTTGGAAAATTATTGACAACTATTCTGTACCTGTAAGTGCCTAGCACCAAGAAAATAATGAATGGGTACTGCTTAACTACTATTTGATGAATAACTTTTATTGTTTGAGTGGTGGAGGTAGGCATAGTGGAGAGACAATCCAGCCTGTGAAGTGGAGAGAAAGTGAGTTTTCTGAAGGAAATGTAACTGAACGTGTACATGGTTGATGTTCCTAGATACTGAACTATGTAGAAAAGAGACTTGGCATGGAGAAGACAGCAGGAGAAATAGTAGAAAAACATTTCAGCACTGAGCATGGGCTGTTTTATGAGAACACCTCTCCTGTCTCTGGGAATGATGGGGAAAGTCTATAATTTCCAGGCCACTGGGGGCTAACAAGGTAACAGCACACACTACCCACTTTAGTTGGTTGTCTGCAATATCAACCCTAATTAGAGTTTCAGCAGTAATTATTTTAAAGATGTTCTGTACAGCACAAGGTACTTCCGATGTTAATGAGTGAGAGTTAATACATAGGTCCTGAGGTAAAATAGTCTCTGAAAATAAAAACTCCCATTGGAAATCCCAAGGTGTGAAATTATGAAAATGTTTGGAATTCAAATACATTTAGAAATTACTGTCAAATTATAAAGTCACGTTCACATTTGTCTCTAAGGTATTTGAATTTATAAATCATCTCAAGAGTTTAAAATAAAACGAGTTAGGGATAAAAGAATTTATACCTAGTAGATTACAAGTAGAAATCTGTTCTTCCTGAACCAAAGCCTCAGCCCTCTGCCCTTAGGTCCACTTCTTGCCCAGGAATTTCCAGCCTTGAACCCAAGGCTGCATCTCCAGCTTCTAAATCAATGGAGACTGAGAAGGAAATAAGAGTTTGATGGGCGTTGTATAATGGCAAAATTTTCAGGGACTGCCAGATCACATTCTGATGTCCATTCCCACTACAGACCACTTCATACCTAAATTATTATAGTTATACAACCTGCTCTCAGAACTAGAGTGTGGACTTCTACATCTCTCTAACCCATGCTAATCCTAAGGTCCCCACCATGCCAAGTCACACCTCCAGGAACTGGCTGAAAAAGGACTTTGGAGGCACCATATTCTCTCACAAAGAAAACATCAGCACCCAACATCAGCCCCTCATAGCTGTAGGATTTTCCCTTGACTCATGTGAAACATTTAACTTGAATAGTTAAAAGCAGCCCAGCCTGCTGGACCCCAAACTATCCAGATAAACCCACCTTAGAAATTTTAGGAGGTAAAATGAGCTTGGATGGCAGGGGGTGGTGTTGGGCTCAGGTTCTGCCCACATGAACCCCCCAGTGATAGTCTTACCCACAAGACTCATTTTTTCAAGGTCTGCCCACACAGGGGAGAGGCAATAAATTCATGACCACAGGGGGCCAACAAAGTAACAGCACGTGTTAACCACTTTAGTTGGTTGTCTATTGCCTCTCACCCCTTCTATAGGCCACACACACATGGCCACACACATACCCTGGAAGGCCTTCCCTTTGTCTTCTACTTTTCTGCCCATTTAGATTCAGTTCCAGAAGAGCTTCTCCTCAGGAATGGAATACATTTTCAAGTTGTACTTGGTGATCTCCCATATTGCAATGTCCAGTACAACTGGGGCACAGGGGTTGCTGTGAATATCATGGTCCCTAACTCACACCACCTTTCTGCAGAAATTTCCATGTTTAAAGCTGATTGACCTTGCATTTTGGTTACTTCAGTAGAGCCTGTATCTAGATTACCATGATGACTGGACAGAAAATGATGAGAGCTATTAGAGTTTTTGAATTTGTTGGAACAGAAAAGCTGAAACTCTGGTCAGATGTTGCAGTACCAATTCCAAAAGGCCATTAGGTTCTAATCAAAGTGTGTGCATGTGGTGTAAACCCAGTGGAGACATACATTCGCTCTGGTACTTAAAACAGAAAACCAGTTTTACCCTATACTCCTGGATTAGACGTGGCTGGGTTAAGAGTAGCTGTTGGAGAAAATATATCTGCTTTCAAGAAAGGGGATAGTTTTCACTACCAACATGATCTCTGGGGGCTATGCAGAGTGTGCTCTTGCAGCTGCTCATATGGTTTTCAAACTTCCTGAAAAGCTGGACGTTAAGCAAGGAGCAGCCATTGGTGTCCCATCTTTTACTGCTTATCGAGCTCTGTTACACAGTGCCTGTTTGAAGGCTGGGGAAAGTGTTCTGGTTCACGGGGCTAGTGGAGGAGTTGGAATAGCAGCATGCCAAATTGCAAGAATTATGGTTTAAAGGTTTGGGGCCCAGCCGGTAATAAGGAAAGATGAAGGACTGTTTTGCAAAATGAAGCCCATGAAATGTTTAATCACAGAGAAGTTAATTATATTGATAAAATTAAGAAATCCGTTGGTGAAAAAGGAATTGTGATCATTGAAATGCTAGCTAATGTAAATCTTAGTAATGATTTGAATCTTCTGTCACATAGAGGAAGAGTAATAGTTGTTAGCAGCAGAGGTCCTATTGAAAGAAACCCAAGAGATACTATGACAAAAGAGTTCAGTATAATTGGAGTTACTCTCTGCATCAACCAAAGAGAAATTTTTTTTTTTTGGAGAGGTTTTTGCTATAGGGCACGTGCGCTCGCCAGACAGAGAGAGATAGAGAGATAGAAAGTGAGAAATCACCCCCCAGGGGGGATGGCCATGCCGCAATCCTTTCTCCTCCATTCTCCTCTTGGGATCTTGGGCATGCATGCACACGCGCCCGGCGTGAGTTTAAGCCACCGCGTCTGGGACTCGAACCACGGTTGACTACGTGGGAGTCCAGAAACATAGCCATTATGCTAATCGCTGGTCCCCCAAAGAGAAATTTGAGTAATGTGCTTTAGCCCTTGAAGCCAAAATGGAAATTGGTTGGTTGAAACCTATAGTAGGTTCTCAGTTTCCTTTGAAGAATCTGGCCTAAGCTCATGAATATATCATTCATGGCAGTAGAGCTACTGGAAAAATGATTCTTCTCTTATGATGATTAACTCATGGATTTCCTTTGCAAGTCAAAGTTTTTTACCCCACAGTTTTACTTACACTGTCTTTCTTTTAATGAATGTTCCTTTGGTAGAGTAACTTCCTTATATTAGAAACAAAGCTTTTCATTGGAGACAGCAGAGGCAGTGGACTAAAATATACTTACAATTGGCAATAATTTTTATACTTTCACTCTCAAATCAAGGAGAAGGTAATAGTATGTTAGTGGGGTCATTTGACTTTGTGAGGCTTTCCAGGAATTCCTAACTGGTGTTTGATTAATTCCATATCTTTGACAACACAGGATAATCCAAATTAGACTGCTCAGTTTCCAAGCCTACTTATCTTTATAAAGACTCTGACATCTCTGATTAGCCCATAACTGCATTTCATTCTGAAGATCTTTCTGAACGACAAAAACTCCTTTCCTAAACTAATGTAATCTGGATCTATACATTTCTTGAAGGGCAAAAATAAACAATGTCTAGAGACATTCAAAAAAAATTCCATGTTGCCCTGAGATCTTCCTGAGATGTTGCACTGCTCACTAATTGTTCCAGGATGTTTCTAGTTCAAATCACAGTTTGGCTCTGTCTAGGACTTTGCCCGTGCTCCACATGGATGCTGCATGCATCTGTTTCCTCCTTAAAACCTCATCACATATCCTACTCCATGCTGGGTCAACTCAGCAGTCAATGTGCAATCTCTCTGCACCCCTGGGTTTACCATTCAAGGGCAGCCCTGGGATCCAGTGCCTCCAGTGATGCTGGGACTCCCCAGATTCCACTCTTGAGAGCCTATCATTCTCTGCCCAAGGTGAAGCCTGTTATCAAGAGGCCACCCTTTGGCACTAACTGCCCAGAGAGGCCTCTGAGACTACTTCTGGGGAAGTGACTGGCCCTGTCCTGCAACACTGGGTGTCCTGTCTTAACCCCATCCCACAGACTGCCCTGCCAGGGCATGTTCATATTCCCTGGGTGTGATATGTGCTCTTCCTGGAGAAGGCATCTTTCTGTCATCCCAGGGTATGGCAGTGTAGGAGGAGGGTGAGAAGAGAAAAGAGGGGAATTGCATAAGAAACAAAGACTGAGAGAGAGAAGAGCTGGGGACAAACAGAAAAGATGATATAGACAATGAGGTAGGTGAGAACATGGACTTGGAAAGACAAGTGAAAGTTAACTAGGAAAGAAACAGAGGGAGAAATAAAAACAAACACAGAGGGATTGGTAGAAAAGGGAGATGAACAGGAAGAACAACCTTTACCCACAGGGGCAATTGGGGTAATAGGGCAGGTCACAAGTTCAATAAATTCTTCTCCAATTTTCAAATTATCTTTCCTTTTAAATTTATTGAGTGAGATTCACACCAAGGTCTCAAGGGTTTTGTCTTAGGCTTGGCAGATTTAAACTATTCCCATATTCACTTGTTAAGCATGTATGAGTAACATACAGGCATGCTGGTTTGACTGTTAAGAGAAATACATATATAATATTAATGCACAAAACCTAGTTAAACTAATTATTCTGACCCTCCATATCTTTTTTTTTTCACATATAGTCTGGTAACTTAATGTTCTGGGGTTGAGATTCTCCAGCTGAGAACAAGACCTCCAATTCCTCTTGTCTTTCTCTGCAGATGTTGAAGGCAGGGCTATGCTGACATGGCACTTTGTTGTAACAGAGACCATCTCTTCATAATGAATAAAATGCCCAGAGTTATTCCTATGGTAAACACTGTTTCATATTATTCATTGACAATACTTAGACTTTCTTAACTTTATACTTCATATATATATATAATATGATTCTCTGGGAAAGAGGTATTAAACATTTGAGAGGAGCCAGTAGGTGGCATGGTGGTTAAAGAGCTGGACTCCCACATGGCTGACCATAGTTTGAGTCCTGGTCCTGGTAGCTTGTTCTCTCTCTCTCTCTCACTCTCACTCTCTTGAGTGCATGTGTCCTATAGAAAATTGAAAAATAATAAAATTAAACAATCCTTTAAAAATTAAAAAAAAATGAGATCCATATGAACAAAATTGTGAATGAGAAGTCTCTTCTCCTCAAGGTATGAAGTTTTTCTCTGCTGGTCTCCTGTTCTATCTTCTCTGTCAAACCTGATACATACTAAGTAAGGCCTGAGGAAGGGAGAGCCAGGACTGTTTAAACATAGAACAAAGAATCTCTGTAGTGAGGAGGGCACATGGCTCTGAAAAGCAGATTGGAGACCCAATCTCCAATTGGAGGATAGGAACCTGAGGATTAAGACAGAGTAGAAACTTAGGCCTCCCTTTCCTAGTGGCTCCGAGTTCAGCAGATAGTGGCAGAGGCTCTGGGTTCGATGCCTAGAAGGATGCTCAGCCCAGCCACAGACCCAGGGCTGGCTCATTTCGACCAAATGGACTTCACTTGGTCAAAAGGTGTTCCACAGAAAGTGAAGAGATGGCTCACCTACTGGTCTCTGTGTGAGAGTGTGTGTCCTGAGCCAGGACAGTTGGGAAAGGAGAGTCACAGTAAAGGGAGGATGAACAAAAAGGGAACAGGCAAAGGGAAAACAGGACTCATAAAAAGAAGACCAGTTTTACAATATTCTACCAATTCAGAAGACAAAAAGAGGACAAAGTAATAAACAGGAACAAGGCAGACTGACTGTTCTAATCATGAACCCTTAAACCCTATATGTTAAGGGACCAGCAGATGGTGTAATGGTTACATTGCTGGACTCCCTCGTAGTTGATCTTAGTTCAAGTCCCGGATCCAGTGGCTTAAAAAAAACTCACGCCAGGCACATATACATCTGTGCCCAAAATCTTGAGAGGAGACTGGAGGAGAAGTGATTGTAGTGTGGCCCCTGGGGCGGTGGTTTCTCACTTTCTGTCTCTCTGTTGAGTCCACGTACTCTATAGTAAGTGCATTTGGCCCCACAACGTTTGAAGAATATAGATGACCAATTTAAAGTGCTGCAATCTACAATAACTTTGTTTTAATGAGTATTCTTTGTCCTCTTCATGTAATTATTGTACTCTGGTTTGTATCTCTAGGCAGTTTCTATACATTTAGGTAAAATGTTTAGCATGTTTATAAATTTAAATTATAAAAAAAGTATAATAAAATTTCTGGAGTGATAAAATAAAGAAAAAGACATTAGATCAACACAATGTAACATATAAAGACACTCCAGAAAGCAGAAACTCCAGCTAGCAGAAGCAAAAATATTAAGATTGGAATGGGGGACCAGCAGATGGCATAATGGTTATGTCACCCGACCCCCAGAAAGTCAACCATGGTTTGAGTCCCTGACCCAGTGTCTTAAACCTCAAACCAGGAGCATGTGCATTTATGCCCAGAATTTCTAGAGGTGTATGGAGGAGATGGAATTGCAGCATGGTTATTTCCCCTAAGAAGTGATTATTCACTTTCTGTCTCTCTGTCTCTGTTTCTCTGCATCTCCTCTGAGCACATGAGCTGTATAGAAAAAACCTACCTTACAAAAAAAGATTAGACTGAATATAAATATGAGATGTTAAAAACAATGCAGAGGACCAGAGTAACCACTAGCTGGTTTTTTAAACAATGTCAATAAACTTACTGAATATTAAATAGATCTTCTTAACAAAGAAAGAAGATACAAATTGATAAATCATTAATGGAAATAAAGACATTATTTCTGACTACACAAAAGTAAAAATCTTTCTAGGAAAACACAATTAATAATAATAATAATAATTTAGCAATGGATCTATACACATAATGTAAAATTGCCCATTAATCTAAGATACAATTTATATTGCAGGTTTAATACCTGCTTAAGATTGATATATACAATGACTGTTTTTAAAAATGAATTTAAAAAGTCAGTCATTTTCAGTTATTTTATCACATGAGGATATAAAATCAGGGTGGATTTTTGGTTCAAAACCCTAAAATTGTGATATAGGCTTAAGGGATGAAACCTTAGAGTGACTGTTTTATTTGGAACCCTTTCTGTTTCTTAAAGCTTTCCAGGAGTTCTCATCAGGCCTTATCAGAATAATGTAGCACTTGGGCACAAAGATGCAGCCTAGAAGCCCTGCACTGGAGGCCAAGATGGCGAAGACTTCCACAGCCACCATGAATTTCCCCTTGGTGCTGTGATAGACAGGTACAAATGTGACCCAGACACTGCAGAACACCAGCATGCTGAATGTGAGGAACTTGGCTTCATTGAATGTGCCAGGCAGGTTCCTGGCCAGGAAAGCCACAATGAAGCTCCCCAGAGCCAAGAAGCCCAGGTAGCCCAGGACACAGTAGAAGGCAGTGACTGAGCCCTTGTTGCACACGATGATGAGGTTTCTGGGGTCAGAATGTGAGTCTATGTCAATGAAAGGGGGAGAGGTTCCTAGCCAGATTCCACAGATAATCATTTGGATCAGGGAGCAAATGGGGATGATAGAGTTAGAAGCCCCTGAGAGCAGCAAGCACCTCATTGTCCTTCCAAGTTTCATGACATTGAATGCCAGAATCACAGTAATGGTTTTGGCCAGAATAGTGGAAACAGCCACAGTGAACACAAGGCCAAATGTAATTTGTTGGAGGACACAGGTGACTGTGTTAGGATGGCCAATGAAGGGGAAGCAGCAGAGGAAGCATGGCAGGAGGGAGATGAGCAGAATAAAGCTGAGAGCCTGGTTGTTGGCCTTCACAATAGGAGTGTCTCGGTGCTTCACAAAGACCCCCAAAATTATGACTGTGAGGACAAAGAAGCACAGTGCCATGCAGGCCATGGCTGTCCCTAAAGCATCCTCAAAAGCCAGGAATGTCACAGGCTTGGGAAGGCAGTGAGTTTTTTCACTGTTTGGATACTCCTGAGCTGGGCACTGGATACACTGCTTTGCATCTGGTGAAAAAGCAAAGGTCCAGCAATTCAATTTTACTAATTGTCATGTTGAAGCCAACGGTAACTTTTGTGCAATTTTTCACAGATTAAGTCCCTGAGGTAATACGAAGATACACCAAATTAAGAGCCATTGTTCATGACACCTGGGTGAATTCTTTCAGCTGCAGATAACACCAAAGTGATTTGAATCTGGGTCTTAAGCACATGAAGATCTTGGCTGACCCAGTTTGTGGCTCTCAATGATGATACTGAGAAAGAGAATTTATTCCAGATCTCTTCTCTACCCTCTCCTGAGTTTTCCCCTTGATAAACCTTATATTTTCATAGCTTATGGTTCATCAAAATAGTAATGAATAGTTTTCTTATTTATATTTAGACAAAAATCACTTTAACTTGTTCTCTTATTTTTTCTTGTATATAACATGTCACTTTGTGAACAGACTTTTTTCATTGTACATTTTGATTTTTCTGTAAATATGAATACTTATATATAAATATTGAAAACTGTAAATATAAAACATTTGAATCTTGAATGAAATTTGATTGCTCATATATATCAATTTTTTGAGAAATTTGTATTTTAGCTATATGATAGAAGAATAGGGTGTTATTTTTGAAGTACCCATTTAGATACCCATTTAGATACATCTGAAAGGATAGTTTATTAATTTCTCTATGTAGCTAGTAATATTTTTGCCTTTATAAATTGTAACGTCTCTGTAGCAACTACTAATTTCTATTGCTTACAGAAATTAACAGCCATGTTTATATTTCAATTATTTATTTATTTTTTTACAAAAATATGTAGGGTTGTTCTTCATGTCTCAAGTTTCTATTCATTTATTTACTTATTTTTGGTAATATTGAGGCAATAGCATTGGGTTGTCAGAAAATTCATGCTGCATTTTTGAATAGAAATAAATGTAAACTACGTCATGACTTTTCCAGAAACCAAATATATTCTCAATGAATTAGAGTGGAGGCCAGCCGGTGGTATGATGGTGAAGATGAAAGACTGCCACACGGTGACTGCATGTTGAGTCTTGAACCTGGCGACTTACTTTCTCGCTTTCCCTTTCTCTTTCTCTTCCTTCTCTGGTTTGTGTACATTTTTTTTTCTTACACTACCCCACCCCTATTTCTAGAGTCATCAGATACTTCTGGCTTCTGCCTCAGAGTCAAGTTTGGTACCCACAAACACATGAATGTCTTCTTTAGGATTACAAACCTTTTCTTACTTTGTTTTTCCTTTTTACTTTTTAAAGAATTTATTTAATTTTATTCACTATTATTTTAAAAACTTGTAGGGCCTGTGTGCTTATCAGATAAAGAAAGAGACAGAGAGAGAAGGAAAGTGAGAAAATGAGTCACCAGATCTGAGACTTGCACCACAGTTGGTCATGTGGGAATTCAGCGTCTAAGCCAACATGCCACTTGCTGACCCCTATTGCCAGAGGGCACATGCATTCACTAGAGAGAGACACAGAGAGAGTGAGAAAGTGAGACAACACCACCTCCATAAAATGGTCATGCCACAGTACCTTCTGCATCATTTATTTTTTCTTATCAGAATTTTGGACAACACACAAACTCTTTGTGTTTTTCAAATCATTTGATTAGGGACTCAAGTCACAATTTAGGTCATGTGGGATTCAGCTACCTTAACTACCATGCCATGGGCTATCCCTGTACCTCTATTTTTATGTCTTGTTTTGCATACCTATTTGGTTTTGCAATTCCTTCATCAAATATAAGTCACATTTTTTCTTGGCATATTCTTACCTGAACATATATTTACTTTTACTAGCGATTAAATTCTAATGTTTTCTACTGTTAAAATGTCTGCAATTGCATAATACTTATGGAAGAATTCAAACCATATTTATTTCTTATATATCAGAAAAAAATAGAAGCATGATTTCTTATAACTTTCCATATTTCATATTTGATAATACAAATTTATTATGATAATTGCTTCATTTTATATTTTATATTTTGTATGAGAGCATATTTGATGTGCACAATTGTGAAATTTATTAAGATGCTGAGTCCTCAATTTTAAATGATGATTCCTTTTCTCCCTGAAATATATTTTGAAGTGTGGTATTCTGATATTAGTCAATTCTTTGTACTTCATTACACAGGTGTTTGAGTATGGCTGAAAAAGTTATAAAATATTTTTAAAATAGTTTATCTGGAATTCTTTTGTGCTTATCATCTGGGTCTCAAAATCAAATTCAAACTTTAAGGCATCCACAGATAGCCTTGGTAATTACACATCCTCGTTCATGAGTAGGGTGGTACAGTTTGAGATCCAAAATTGACAGTGTCTTACCCAGCACCTAACTTCAAGGGTGTTCATTGGAAATAGTCTCACAGTTTAGCCTAATAGAATGAGCATCAGCAGGAAACAGCTTACATAAAATAGGGTAGGAGATTATCTATAAAATAAATATAGCAAAATAATAATTACATGAATTAAGAACTGTGGTGCTCTATGTTTCATTTACTAATTTATTTTTAAAGGAGATTTTTGCTATAAAGCACGTGTGTTTATCAAAGAGACAGAAAGTAAAAAGGTAAGTAAAAAAATCATCCTTCAGGGGTATGGCCATGCCACAGTCTCTTCTTTCAGAATTTTCAGCACCCATGTACATGCGCCTGCATGACTTTCAAGTTTCTGGGTTGGGAGTTGAACTGAGGTTGGCCACATGAGACAATATCTTAACCACCATGGCACCTGCCAGCCCCTATGTTTTATTTCTAATAGTAATTGTTTCATTTTTATTGAGCAATAGTAGGAAGTTATAGTGTAGTTATATATTTCATACTTATTTGATTTGAAATATCTGACTCTAGGCAAGAAGCACAAATAAAACAGCAGACAGGTCTTCCTTCTTGAGGAATTTTCTGGAATCCTGGAACACAGTTGTGGTTACACACAGATTCAGGTGTCTGAGGAGAAAAGAAAATCATTAGTCATTATCATGTATGTTATAAGCTGTTTTGACTACATGTCACTATTTCTCCCCACTTCAGAGAAAACTGGCATTGAATAGTTCTTCACTGTTTATCCTTTAGATATTACCTAGGCTTCTATCTATTTTTTTCAGACAGGGATTTTGGCTATAGGGTGCATGTGCTTGCTGGAGAGAAAGGGAAAGACAAAGAAAGAGAAAAATCACCCCCTGGGGGATTGCTATACTACAATCTCCTCTTTCCTCTCAGAATTTTTGGCATGTATGCATGCATGTGTGCCTGACATGAGTTTCAGGCCTCTGGTTCCAGGACTTGAACTGCACTCAGCCATGTTGGATTCCAGAGACTTAACCACTAGACAACCTGCTGGCTCCCCTTACCTAGACTTCTAATTAAGAACTAGTATACTTAACTTCTTTATGTATTATTATGTTTTAATTTTTAAAAATATTTTGTTTCATTTTATTTATTATTTTTTTATAATTTGACCAGAAAGAGACACACAGAGAGAGAAAGTTAAAGCGAGGAAACAAGTCATCTTTTCTGGGACTCAAACACCCATCAACCACGTGGGAGTCCAGTGCTTTAACCACCTCACCACCTTCAGGTACCCTTTATATATTATTTATCAAATATTTCCAAGGTTCCTAATTACTTTATCTCATACATTACTAAAAATATCCCTCATGTCATTTTCTCCTCTTATGCAATTACTTCATTTAAAACCATTTCAATGTAGGTTTTTACATGATAAAGACTCTGAAAAGTTGTCTTCCCCTAAGAATATTTATCCTATGTCCTCATATCTGGTTGGGTAGAAAATATTAGGTTCTGAAATTTAAAATATCTAACAATGTAATATTATGTAAACAAAAAGAAGTTAACTTAAAACTTATGGGCCAACAGATAAATGATGAGAGTGGGGTTAATCCATTTCTGGGCTTCTGAGGCTAGTTGAGCACTGCTTTTATATATGAACACAATACATGATATTCATATAAATCTTCTGTCTCATCTAATTGCCTGAAATTATAGTCAATGCTTTGAGATGTTTAGGACAATGAGGAATGGTATCAAGGGGCTGGCAGGTGGTCTAAGATTTAGAATACTGTGCTCTCACAGGGCTGACCATGGTTCAAGTCCCAGACATGATTGCTTGGTCTCTCTCTCTCTCTCTCTCTCTCTCTCTGGTTAAATTGAAGAATAAAATAATAAGTAATAAATAAAATAAATAATTCCTAATAAAATAAAAATGGTATGTAAAATGACAAGAGGAAATGTGAATGGTGTCTGCAAAAACATGAATGGTAGCTTAATCTATAATCTACTTTGTCTTTACAGTATATCAAATTTTAAGAAGGACTTTGTTCACAAGTGATAAGTGGTTTCAGGATACATAGAGAAATTTTTTATATACACCCATGTATACATACATATTAAAAAGTCATGTGCTCCATAAAGACATAAGACATTTTAGTCAATAAACTGCATATATGTTAGTACTCCTATAACATAATAGTATAGGCCATATAAATTCCATGTGCTGTGTGAAATATCTAAGTTTGTGTAAGTGCAATCTATGATGTTCACAGACTGAAGGAAGTTTGTAAAAATGCATTTCTTAGGGACCAGCAAATGGTGCAACAGTTATGTCATTGGATTTCCACATGGCTGAGTCAAGTTTGAGTCTCAAACCCAGTGGCTTGAAACACATGCCTGGCACATGTAGGCATTTGCTCAAAATCTCAAAAGGAAAATGGAGAAGATATTATGGTGTGGCAATTCCCCCTGGGGCATGATTTCTCATTTTTGCCCTCTCTGTCTCTGTCTCTATGATTAGGGCTTGTGCCCTATAGGAAAATCTCTCTAATAATCATTTTTTAAAAAATCAAAAATACATTCTCAAAAATATTTATCTTATTGGGACTAGCAGTTAGCGTAATGGCTATGCCGCTGGACTCCCACATAGTTGAACACAGTTCGAGTACTGGACCCGGTCGCTTAAACTCATGCCGGATGCATGTGTGTGTGTGCCCAAGATCCTGAGAGGAGAATGGAGGAGAAGGGATTGTGGCATGGCCATACCCCCTGGGGGGTGATTTTCTGCTTTCTGTCTCTCTGTCTCTCTCTGTCTGTCTGGTGAGCGCACACGCCCTATAGCAAAAACCTTCCCCTCCCCCCCAAAAATATATATATTTATCTTATTAAAAATATTTAGCTATATATACATAACTACCACCTCATTGATTTTATTAATTGGAATTTTGCTTAAACAAATATAATAAACCAAATCAACTTTAAAACACCTGAAAGTATTTCTATAGTTTAGAATGCATATAAGCAAAATCAGATAGTACAATTCTGGATGTAAAAGGTAAATTTTGTTTTGTTAATTTGTATTTTGACTGAGGCAAGAGTTCAATTTGTTTTCTTTAGAATTTGCATAAGATATGTGTGTTCACACGTGAGAGACAGAGACAAAGAGAGAAAAGTGGGAAATTAATCTCAGGTAAATAGTCATACCACAATCCCTTCTTCATTATACTCTACGGATTTGGGCATTCACACACACTCACACATGCCAGGCATGATTTTCAAGCCACTGGATTAATAACTAAAATGATAGTCAGCCAGAGTCCAACACCTTCACAATAATGCCACGTGCTGGCCCAATAAAAATTAAATTTATTGCTGAGTTAAAGTAGTCACACAATTTTATTTAAAGACTCTGTTTGGCTAACTTTGTATATATTTTGATTTTGTGTGTATGTGTATACTCAAGAGAAAGACAGACAAATAGTGAAAGGAAAAGTGAGAAATCACTCCCCCAGGAGAATGTCGCACACGTCCAGTATGAGTTTCAAGTCACCAGATTCAGGACTTGAATCATGATCCGTCATGTGGGATTCCAGTTATGTGAATACTATGCAATCTGCTGACCCCACTTCTGTATGTATTTCATGTCAAAATGACATCATACCTCTTTGAAACTAACAGACCAGTTTATCATCTCTTCTCTGATGACCAAACCTTGATCATGGGCATTCCTGTAGATAAAGTCTCCTACTTTAACAAACAGCCAACTGTGATTGGGAAATCTCACAAGGTTGTGGATATCATACTGTATCGTATTTCTTTCTTCATCCAGGGGCATGTTGTACCCAATGCTGTTTGTCAATTGGCTTTTCCTCAGAAATGGATGAAGCTGGATTAAAGGCACAGTTTACAGATTAGGACTGTATTTAATGTAGAGGTGGACAGTCCATATCTATAAAGTAATAATTCTATTTTAACATGTCTATTTACATGTTTACTTTTTGGTAGGGACTTAGTTTGGTTTGAGTGGTCAGCAGCTCAGGGCTCATGAGAGATAAATTCTTTTAAAAAACACATGGAGCAGTGGCTGTAGCTCATCAAAAAATTTTGAGTATATTTCCTAGAGTGTAATTTGTACACAGACTCTCATAAAATCCAGACTAATAAAATCTGGTTTGGACTAACTGGAGGCTAATCTTGGTCATTCATAAAGGGCACAACATGGGGTGAGACAGTGGAGTAGTTAAGGTGTCTAAATCACATATGGCCAACCCAGCAACTTGAGTCCTGTACCCATAGCTTACAAAATACAATGGGTGGGGCCAAAGGTGGCAATGGTGATAAGGTGATGAACTCCCACATGGCTGATTGTGGTACAAATCCAACACCTTTAGGGCTTGCTTTCTGACTTTCTTTTTCTCTTTTTCTCTGTCTCTCTCTGGTCAAATTTTTTAAATAATAAATAAAATAAAATAATTATTATTAAAAATAAACTGCACATATGTGTGCATGCCCAAAATTCCAAATAGAGGGAATGCCATTGAGTAAAAATTCCAATGTAATCATGACCATTTTCCATGGAGGGAGTGATTTCTCACTTATCCTATCTTTGCCTGGCAAATGCACATGCCTTGCATAATAAATAATTTTTTAAAGAATGTTTATTAAATTTTATTATCATTAATATTTTATACTGACCAGAAAGAGAGAGAAAGGGAGAAAGCAAGCTGAAAAGTCTAAGGTTTAGTCATGTGAGAATCCAGTGCCCTTACTACCACACCACCTTCCGGCCCCTTGTAGAAAACATTTTAAAAGACTTTATATAGATAGATAGGTTTAGATTCTTGATAGTGGTAGTATTATAAAAGTACGTATTTTTCCAAGTTTAACCAAATATGTACATTAAATATGTTCAATTTTTTGCATACTATTTAGACCCTTTATTGGGAACAAATATGTTTTGCTCTTTATCTTTATTTTAGACATCTTTTGGTAAGAGTGTATTGTCATATGGCTATACAATAAGAAATTTGTGACAAAAAATGAAATACAAAAACTTCTAAATTATAAGAGGTGCTTATGCTTTTTTTTTCTTTTTAAGTGGGAATGTGTCCTTCCAGAGAGAGACAGAGAAATAGTGAGAAAATAAGAGGAAAAAGCACTTCCCATGGGGAATGGTCAGGCTGCAACTCCTCCATTTATTCTTCTTTTTTAGTTTTTGGGCCTATATGCATACACACATACCTGTAATGTTTCTTAGGCTTCCATATCTGGGACTTGAGCCCTTGTGAAATCTAGCTGCCTCAATCACCAGTCTATGGATTCAACCCACAAAACTGATTTTTTTAAAGAGAATTATTTATTTAATCTCATATATTGTCATTATTTTTAATTTACTAAAGGGCATGTGCACAGAAAGAGACAGAAAGAGAGAGAGAGAGAAACAAAGGAAACTGCCAGTTCTGGAACTGGAACCATGATCGGCCAGAGTCCAGTGACTTAACCACAAAACTATTTGCTGGCCTCATTAAAGAGATTTTTAATAAACCATGTTATCCTCTTAACTTTTGAATTGATAATATCTTTTTGCAGAAAATAATTAACTTTTAGTTTTATTCAACTGCTCTTTCAGTCTTTAAACCATTAGAATAGAAATACTACCATATTTTCCACATCTATATAGCCATCTTGACAAAATGACTTGCTTTTTCAAGAGTCAATGTCAAACTTGTACAAAGTGCAAATCAAATGGTTTTATTGTTAGTACAAGTGGAAATAAGATAGAAACTAAACTTTCTGATGTTTATTTTTATCTATGTAAATTGTATTTACTTATTTTGCTCAACAAACTTGTCTAATGTATTTGTCCCTTTTTGATAAAGATGTTTTATATAAAATTTAATAATTTAGTGTTTATTTAAAAAATTTTAATTTTACTTTATTAAGAATTATTATTATTATTACTATTATTATTAAGTTTGCTATAAGGCACATGAATCAACAAAGAGACACAGAGAGCAAGAGAGAAGGAAAATGAGAAAGCAAACTACCAGATAAGGCTTGAACCACAGTTGACCATGTAAGAGTCCAGGACCTTAACCATGATACCAGCTGCTGACTCCAAGATTTAGTGTCTATTTAAAATATAAACTTATTGGGACAAGCAGTTTGCATAATGGCTATGTCACTGGACTTCCATGTAGTCTACTGCAGTTCAAGCCTCGGACCCAGTGGTTTAAATGCACACGGGGCACACATGCATGAGTGTCCAAGATCCCAAGAGGAAAATGAAGGAGAAGGGATTGCAGCATGGACATCACCCTAGAGGGTGATTTCTTGCTTTCTGTCTCTCTGTCCCTCTCTGTCTTTCTGGTGAACACATATGCCCTATAGCAAAATCCTCTCAAAAAAGAAAAAAGTAAAAAATAAAAATAAAAAAATATAAGTTTATTTATAAATGAACTAGGAACCTCTGAGACTATATGTTTTAAAAGTAGTTTTATGTTTTAAAAATGGATCACCTTTTCTTTCCTTCCTCCAGGATTTTTGCAGACAGTATAAGTAAAATTAATTCTTTTCTTTAAAGGTTTTTGCTATAGGGTGCGTGCGCTTACCAGAAAGACAGAGACAGAAAACGAGAAATCACACCCCGGGGCGATGGCCACACCGCAATCCCTTCTTCTCCATTCTCCTCTCAGGATCTTGGGCATGCATGCACATGTGCCTGGCATGAGTTTGTGCCACCAGGTCCAGGACTTGAACCATGGTCAACTACATGGGAGTCCAGCGACATAGCCATTATGCCAACTGCTGGTCCCAAGTACAGTTAATTCTAAAAGAAAGTTCTTTCCATGAGTTATGTTAGGATAGTATGTAGAATTAATTTTTGCCCTCACCCTGAATATTGCATGAAGGGATTAGGCCACAACATCTGTATCTCTAGAGATGAAATGGATATGGTTATTATGTTAATATTCTCAAAATTTGACCAATTTTGATTTATGTTCTGTCAAGAATCTTTCTTGGACATTTTTTAGTATTTCACTGTACATTATTTTTAACAATGTAATTAAGGTTTTTTTTTTGTTGTTGAGAGGTTTTTGCTATAGGGTGCGTGCACTCGCCAGACAGACAGAGAGAGACAGAGAGATAGAAAGCAGGAAATCACCCCCCAGGGGGGATGGCCACGCCGCAATCCCTTCTCCTCCATTCTCCTCTCGGGATCTTGGGCACGCACGCACACGCGCCCGGCGTGAGTTTAAGCCGCCGGGTCCGGGACGCGAACCACGGTCGACTACGTGGGAGTCCAGCGACATAGCCATTACGCTAACTGCTGGTCCCAACAATGTAATTAAGTTTTTAAAATATGCCAGAGGGTATATGTCAGAGAGACAGAGAAAGAAAGTAACTTTCATGGAGAATGCTTATGCTGCAATTCCTTCTCCTTCATTGACAAATATGCATTCAGGGACACACATATTTCTGGTGCTTTTTCAATTTCTGGGTTCAGTATTCAAGCTACAAGGTTGGCCATGTGTGATCTGACTACATCAACCACCAGTCCATGAATCCAGGCCAAATATTTCTTAATATAAGTCTCTAGTGACGGAACTCTCTGAGTAGAAATAGCAATTACCCAGATATCTTAGGTGAAAATAACAAAAATTAAAACCTTAAAAATTTATTTGCCTAATCTTGTTATTTTTAGAAGAAAACATAGTTTTGTTTTGTTTTGTTTGGTTTGGTTTGGTTTGGTTTTAGAGGTTTTTGCTAGAGGGTATGTGTGTTCATCAGAGAAACAGAAAGAGACAGAGAGACAGAAAACAAGAAATAATCACTTCAGAGGGGATGGCCACACCACAATCCCTTAACAGTCAACTATGTGGAAGTACAGAGACATAACCATTATGACACCCTGTGGTCCCCAGATTTTTTTTTAATACCTCACCAGGGACCAGCAAATGGTGAAATAGTTAAATTGCTGGATTTCCATGTAATCGACCACAGTTCAAGTCCTAGACCTAGTTCCTTAAACCTCACAAAAAGCATGTGTGTGCATATGCTGAAGATGCCAAGAGGAGAATGGAAAAGAATGGATTCTGGTGTGGCTATCTTCTCTAGGAGATGATTTCTCACTTTCTGTCTTTCTGTCTCTCTCTCACTGGTGAGGGCACATACTCAATGTTAAAATTCTCTGTAAAAATAAAATAAATAACTCAGCAGGTGGTATGGTGATTAGGGTAGCTGGTTTTCCACATGACCTACTGTGATTCAAGTTTTAGACCCAGTGGCTTGAAAATCATCCTGGGCACATGTGTGTGCATGCTCATAATTGCAAGAAAAGAATGAAGGAGAAGGGACTGCAGCACAGCCATCCCCCCTAGGAAGTGACTTATCACATTTTTCTCTTTCTCTGGTGAGTGCTGACACCTCATGGCAAAAGCTAACAAACAAATAAACAAACAATAAGCCTCCAGGATTCAGCAAGTGGTATCGTGGTTTAGGTGGATTCCCACGTGACTAACCACTATGTGAGTCCCGGACCTGGAAACTTGAACATCATGCCAGTCAGGAGAATGGAGTAGAAGGGATTGTGATGTGGCCATTACCCTCTGGGAGGGTCGTGTCTAACTTTCCCTCACGCTGTCTCTGATGAGTGTACGTGTCCTATGACAAAACCTTAAAAAGAAAAAAAACCTCCAAAAGTTATCAAAAGTTATCAGGTGATTGTGAAGGGTGTTTACCTGCCAGGGAAGAATAGGCTGGTCTGCATCTCCTGGAGATCCCATTTCTATTTTATGCAAAAGCATCTTAGAAAGAACATGGGCCACCACATGCACAGCATGATAGATAAAATAGCTGGTGTCTGATATCCTCATCAAGCCCAATTTGGTTGGTAGAAACTCTAGGGAAGAATTTGGAGGGCAGTCCCCAAGTTTGCCACATAGTGATCCAGCAAGTGAGCATCCAAAATAGTGAAGCCAGAGTTTACTGAAGTAAAAATCATCTGGATATTGGGAAGGGTTTACTGTCTTCAAAAATTGTTTAAAGCCAGAAATTTTTCTTTCCTGGTTTGAGAATAAGAGACTTCCATGGAAAAAGTATGGCATGTGTACCATAAAAGTCAAAATATCTTCCCAGTCTGAGGAGTGGAGATTTCTCATGATCCATACCTTTCCCAAAATTAAGTAGAATTTTTCTTCCATTCCCAGGTTCCAGACACTTCCTTCATCACCATATATTATATACACATTTGCTGATGAAACTCTGATCCTATTCACAAGACTATAGTCACGTGGTAAAAAGACACCTTTTGTGGCTGGGAGTTTTTCTGTAAAGGCCACACAGATATCCTTTTCTATCATCTTTTCCTTTACATCCTGAAGGAACTGCTCCCCTTGCATATCATCAGATACATAGAGTGCCACCCACGTCCAGCCGAAATGCAGCAACAACCAGATGATTCCTTGAGTCAGAGAGCTGTCCTTGGTGGCCATCTGATAAACTGATGGAAATTGGTCTTTATCACTAAGGATGGGATCAAAAGGACCATATGTGACCTGAATAAGAAAGAAATAATCTGATTCTGACCTTACTGGAATTTTGAATTGTTCCACTTAAACAAGGATGCGATCTTCTCTACCTGTCAAAACTATAGAATGGAATATTGAGATATATGTGATTAAATGTAATATAAAAAATAATAAAAAATATTTAAAAAGATTGAACTATTGAGTGAAAAGTATGCATGCTGTGAAAATGACCCTATTCTGTGATTTAATACAGTAGGACATGTTTATTAAAGTTTTTTTTTTAAATAAAGGACATGTGACTAGTTCAAATAATAGTATCACTTCCAGACAAAAGCATGAGAAAAAAAAGTATAAGGTTCAAGACTTGTTTCATTGTCTACAGTGGGAACTGAGGGATGTATAATTTATAAAAATGGTGTAACAAGATGTTGGTGATTCTGCCATCCTGAGCTCATGTGACATGTGGATCAGAGGCTTCCTTTCATAGCACCCAAGGTTAATAATGTCAACTCTGAGAAAAATATTATATTGATTTTTTGATACTGTAGTTTTATCACCACATTATAACTTATACTGTCTTAAAACACAACAACTTAGCTTCTCTGATATTTTAAAATAATTTTTCAAGAGCATGATTCTCCTGAGCTAATGTTATGTTTGCCAGTAATGTCTCCCGAAACATACATTAGACAATTTCCCTGGAAAAATCTCTGAGGTGAAGAGTTGTTATGTAGAAAGTAACTAGTAGTGCTTTCAAGAAATCCACCTGCATGGATGTAAGGAAGGACAGAGGGAGCTGGTAAACCTCAGCTGCTATAATTGAGCCATGGCCAAGTTAGAGGATCTTCGATGCTGGAATGTTCTTCCTTTGTTCAATGTCATAATGAATGCAAAGTTTTGTATCTTTGTATCAAATTGTTTTATAAATGTCCCTTGGTATTTTCCTGTCCTAAGATAAGGTAAATCTCTACTCAGTACTTTTGAGAAGACATCTTTAAATTGACCGTCAATGTTTCCATCAGTGGGGGTTGAATGTAATGTATATGAACAGGAGTTTGGGTGAAACTTAACAAATTCCACTTCTCTTGTTATTTTTAATTTGTTAGAGGGCAAATTTAATCATTTGTGCTTGCCACAGAGAGTCAGGGAAATGAGCTATAACCCCTCATAGGGTATGTTCATGCCAATATTTCTTGTCCTAAATATTCTATTATTGGGATTTTGGACCTGCAAGCACAAATGCCCAGTGTGTTCTTTAAGCCATCAGGATCAAGATTTGAACCATGCAGTCAGCCATTAACCATCATATCACCAGCTGGCCCACCACTGATGTTTTTCTTTCTCTCTCAGCTTTGTACTGTTAATAATCTTATAACTCATGAAATTACCTGTTTTTTTCTCCTTGTGTTTCCACAAATTGTGCCCAAACAACCAAGAGAAGTTTTGAGGATTGCAAGGGGTATATAAACCCAGCTTCCACATTTTTTTTCGCTCAGATGTGAGAAAATTGCTTTAGAAATGATCCAACTTTTATTCCCCAACCTGACAACCCACTAACCTGTGGGCTTTTGTAGAGTTCAAAAAGGGTTCCAACTTGGGCTGAAAATGTTGGCATGTTTCCTGCAATGATAGCAACAGATTGTTTCTGTATCTGGCAGTTGTAGTTTGGCAGGGACTGATTCCCTCCTGAGAGCAAAATCAGAGCATTTTGTAAAGTTCTTTTGTCACTGGTAAATGCATTGTAGAGATCATAACCCAGGGAAAGGTTCAGGAGCAAATGGGGGCTCTTATTGATCTCATCAATGGCAAAGAGAAAAGTCAATACATACTGGTAGTTCTTCCATTGGTACCTAAACAGAGGAGACAGCATTAGAATATGCAGTCAAATCATGTGATCCAGGATAAAGTCTTAAGCCAAGCCCCAAGGCATAAAGGTTTAGGCCTAGGCTGCCATTCAGAAATTCTTCTGCTCTGGTACACGAAGCTGGTGTGAATAATGTTTGCAGGGCTCTAGAAAACCTTAAAATGTGTTTTTCTCTCTACTAAAGCAAATGTGTCCAAACAATGAAGAGAGGATTGGAGGGCCTTGTGAGTGAGATGAGATTTTATTTAGCTGGATGATGATGCTGTCACCTAAACAGAGGTGATTTTAAAGGAGGATAATAATGTATAGAGAAGACAACAACTTTTCTAAAAGATGTGAATAAAGAGTGCACACATTCACCTTTTTTATACATTTTAAAAATTTATATGTAGGCAAGCTACAATATGTGTAGGTGTATATACACACACACACACACACACACACACATATATATATATATATATACTATAAAGTTGTTTTAGAATTTTTAAGTATAGAACTATTAAACTATGGTAGTTAATATGTATATCACCTGAACTATTTAATATTTTCTGTGAGGATAGCATTAGTATAATACTCCCTTGGCAGTATTGGAATGAATAGTACTCAATTATGAGTTACATTTCCCCTGCTTCTACTCACTGTCATAACTCTTCTTGAAGTGAATGTATTCCACATGTGATGTTGTTTCTATGTAGGTCCAAAAGCCACGATTGAAGCATTTCTTATTTTCCCTATGTTCTGGAACCTTAAATAGTGTCAAGTGAGGCTAGTAATTGGCATGGGTTTAAGGCACTATACTTGCAAATAAGCTGACCACAATTCGTGTTACAACTCTGGCAATTTATATATATATATATATATATATATATATATATATATATATATTCCACATAAGTGAAGTTGGCCAGAATCTCCATTACCATTTAGTAATTATCATTTAGTAATTATCATTTAGTAATTTTCTATCCAAATATTCCCAACTTGCTCTTTGAGCTTAAATTCTTACTTGTCCTTGTTATATTCAGATTTGAACCTAATATTGCTGAACTACTGCAAAATCTCATAGTCACATTTCTCTATTGAGGCTTTAAAGGAAGCATTTTTTACTCTGCTTTAAAACGTATGAAAGGGAAAGCAGGTTGTATGGTATTTAAGGCTCTGGATTTCCACATGGATGACCATGGTATAAGTCCCAGGCCTGGCAGCTGGAAAATGGTGCTGGGCACATGTGTAAGCCTGAGAGGAGAATGCAGATTGGATTGAGGCGTGGCCATCCTTCCTAGTTAATATATTGTGGTGGCCTTTATATGCCCATGATTTTCTACAAAGGACATATCTACAATACCCTAGTCAGTGGTGAGCACCCAGAGTCAGCACCTTGATGCTAACATTAACTTTATGTCAGAGGTCAGTATCTCAATATTCATGTGGGCCTCACTACACAGGTCTTGGTTGTAAAAGGGCTAAGGTGAAAACAATTTTACTCATTCTGAGCCTCTCAAAGACTGAATATGGAAATAGTGCTGACAAAGTGGGCCACAAACTATATTAATTTCTTTCTTCTGTCTTGAAATAAATGGAGAAACATTGAAAATAAAAAAGAAAGGTAATAAAAGGATAACAAGACAGAACATCCTGAGTTTACAATTCTGCATTTCTCTCATTTCTGTGCACACTTGATTATTCTCAAGTGGAATTAATCACACACACATGTATATATGCAAACTACATTATCACACATTATAATCATGTCTTTACATACATATAAGCAATAGCTTACCAATCATCTTTCACATCTTGAGTTGGCCTTATCAGGTGACTTTGTGGAAGTACAGCTTGTTCCTCTATGCCATAAAGAGGGAAAAATCCAGCCAGAACCAGGTCCCCATCCTTGTAGACACTTGGCTTCAGGTATTTACGACAGCTAATCCTCTCACATGCCGTTTGTAAAGGCTGAAGAAGTAACAAGACACTAATCAAAGGTAATGACATTTCTGAGCTGGCCCAACACAGATAAAAAGCCCTGTGTGTGTGAGCTGAGGAGATGGAACTGGATGTTGTCTGCAGGCTCAGCCGTCTGTTAGGAAAGGCAACTCTATGGAGGGCACAGAGGAGTCTCACTTCCACAGTTTCACTTCAACCTGTCCAAAGTGTGTGCCTGACTGGCATGACAGACTGAAACATAGCTAGAAGCATTTAAGAAAGGCAATTTTAGAGGAATCATGGTGCTGAGACTCATGCTTAATCTGAGCAGCTTTGACTTTCCTGGCTTTTTACTGTTCCGCTTAAGTCCCATCCAGGAGCTCTGGGGATCTCTCTACCCTGGGGCTCTGCACCTGTCACCCTACGTTTTGGTGAAAAACAATTTGGGAAAAACATATTTTGCCTGTTTTTCTCCCCCAGCCTTTATGATTTTATAATAACCAAGTAAAGCTTTGGGGACCACCCCATCCTGAGACAACAAGCTTCATAATTTTGTGACCAAGAGAGGTCCAAAGTGCTTGTATCACAAAACTATTGTTACTATTTGTATTTTTTTAATGCTGTTAAAATTCACAAAGTTGGACCAACAGGTTCGATTGTGGATATTTTCTATAAGGTGAGCTCGCCATTAGTTGTACATGATTAATCCACTCTGTGTGCTCTCTGTGAGTTGTCCTTGGAGGCTGGCTCCTTCCCATCACCTCCTTTAGCTATTCTTTCTCCTCTCTGTCCCCTTGACTCTGCCATGTCTTCACCTGTCCTTGTTTTCATAAAATAACTGGAGGAGAAAGTATAAAAAGTAGTCACAATATAACCATAACATACCTTAGAATAAACACAATTAAGCTGGACAAAATATTGGAAGAAATCTTAGAGTATTCTAAAGTCAAAATGAGCATTTGGGGAGCATTTGAGCAGTTGTGTTCTTTTACTGACATGAATGACCTATAGGTGGCTACAGTTATTTATTTTGTCTGAATTAATAATAACAGAATTAAAGTTTCATTATACTATATTCAAAAATTAAGGAAAAAGGCAGTGATCCAATTTTAAAACATGAAACCACTTTTGATACATATAGTCTCTGGATAGCATACTTGGTTTATAAATAAGTTTATATTTTAAATAAACATTAAGTCATGGAACCAGCAGGTGGCATCATGGTTAAGGCATGGTTGACTGTGTTTTGAAACCTGGGCCTGGTGATCTGCTTTCTCATTTTCCCTCTCTCTCTTGCTCTCTGTCTCTCTTTGGTGAGTACACATGCCTTAGAGCAAACCTAAAAATAATGATAATAAATAAAATAAAATAAATAATGTAAAAAACCATAAATTTATAAATTATGTGTAAAACACCTTTATCAAAAAGAGACAATACATTAGACACTTTGAAAAAAACAAGTAAATATAGTATGCATACATAAAAATAAAGATCAGAAAGATTAAAAATAATTTCCATTTTATTTCTGCTTGTACTAGTAATAACAACATTTGGTTAGCACTTTGAGCAAGTTTGAAGTTGACTCTTGGAAAAGCAAGTAGTTTTGTATAAATGGTTACCTAGATATGTTAAAAATGAGAGTGCTTCTATCCTAAAAAGTTAAAGACTGAAAGAACAGTTATAGAAACAATAAATGTTAATAATTTTTTGTAAAAGTCTGTCATAAATTCTAAAATAAGGGGCTAACATGCTTCACTAGAAATCTCTTTAATGAGGCCTGTAAATGGTATGGTGGTTATATCTATGGACTTCCACGTGGCTGACTGCACTTTGAGTCCCAGACCTGAGTTTGCTTTCTTACTTTCCTCTCTCTCTCTCTTTCACTGTCTCTCTCATAAGCTCTCATGACCTATAGCAAATTGAAAAGAATAATAGTAGGCAAAATTAAATGAATAATTATTTTTAAAATAACCTTTAGTGTAATGTATCTACGGCCGATTGAATAAGACAGCTGAACTCCACATGGCCCAAATCTCAGACCTGGAGGCTTCAAAAACATGCCAGGCATATGTGCATGCATACATTCCCAAAATCCCAAAAGAAAGGAGAAATAAAGAAGGGATTACAGTTTGTTCCATATAGGAGGGTGCTTTTTTCTCATCTCTCACAGTCTCTCTCTCTCTGGGAAGGATATATGCCCAGTAGGAATAGAAAACCTCTTTAGAATTTAAAAGTTGAGAACATATGGCATATTGGTTATATCACTGGAGTCCCATGCAGTTTACTGTGGTTCAAGTCTCAGACCTAGAGGCATTAAATTCATGCCAGGGGTGTGTGCATGCATGCCCAAAATCCCAAGAGGAGAATGGAGGAGAAGGGGTTGCAGCATGATCATCTCGCCTAGGGGTGATTTCTTACTTTCTGTCTCTCTGCTTCTCTCTGTCTCTCTGGCAAGCACACATGCCCTATAGTAAAATTTCTCTAAATAAAAAAGAATTTAAATGTTTTAAATTTATATATATATACACACACATATATACATATATATAAATTATATATACATATATATTTATATAAATACATATATAAATATGTAACATGTATATACACACACACACGTATATATATATATATATATATATATGTTACAAATTGTTTCTTTTTTTTGAGTGGTTTTTGCTATAGGGCACATGCTCTTGCTAGACAGAGAGAGGCAGTGAAAGAGAAAGTGAGAAATCACCCCCTGGGGGGTTGGCCACACCACTATCCCTTCTCCTCCATTCTCCTCTGGGGATCTTGGGCACGCACACATGCACCTAGCATGAGGTTAAGCCACTGGGTCCGGGACTTGAACCATGGTCAGCTACATGGGAGTTCAGCGACATAGCCATTATGCTAACTGCTGGTTTCACAAATTGTTTCTTTTTATGTCACATGACAGTAACACTTTTACCAAAATAAGTTCAAAATAGAGATAAAGAACAAAACAGGTTTGTACTTAAAAAAAAGTTTAATTGAGGTGCAAATAGTATAAAAAATGTACATATTTAATGTACATTTTTGGCTCAACTTGTAGAACTGTATAACTTTATATTACCCCTACTACTATGAAGAGTCTAAAGCTTTTCATACATATATTGCCTTTTACAAATTTTTCCTACTAGGAACCAGCAGATGGCAAAGTGATCACAGTGTTTGACTCGCAAATGGCTTACTGTGGTTCAAGTCCTGGACCTGGTGTCTCAATTTTTCTCTCTAGTCTAATTTGAAAAATAGCAATAATAAGTAAAAATAAATAAATAATTCTTATTTTTCTTTCTACATGTGTATATGTTAGGGAAAGATACAGAGGAAAACTGAGAAATCACCACCCATGGGGAATAGTCATGATGGAGTCTTTTCTTCACCTCTGTTTTTATCTGTAATTTGGGACATAAACACATATGTGCCTAGGGTTTTGTTTTCTTTTTAAATAATTATTTTATTTTAGTTTAGTTTAAAAATTTGGTCAGAGAGAGAAGGAAAGAGAAAGAGGAAGTCAGAAAGCAAGTCATCAAGTCCAGAACTTAAACCACAGTCAGCCATGTGGAAGTCCAGTGCCTTACCCACCATTCTACCTGCTGCCCCCTCCCAGTGTGTTTTGTAAGCTTCAGATACAGGATTCAAGATGCTGGCTTAGTGATGTGTGATTCAGCCACCCTTATTTTATCACTGACTGGCTGCCCCCATGTGTGCCCTTTATAAATGACTAAGTTTAGGCTCTAATTACTCCAAGCCAGTAATTTTATTATTCCAAGTTTTGTGAAAGTCCAAGCACAAATAACTCTCTGGGAAACATCTCAGAATTTCTCCTATGAGCTACAACCACCCTCTGTTTTTTTTTTTTTTTTTTTTTTTTAGGAAGAAAATAGAGAGTACATCTCATATGACCACAAAACTGGTGACCACTCAAACCACTCTGAGCCCCTACAAAAAAGGGGAGAAATGTTAAAATAAAAGGATTACATGACAGATATGGACTGCCCACCTACCTCTACCTTAAATGTATTCCTAATTTGTAAATTGTGCTTTTAATTCAGCTTCATCCATTCCTGAGGAAAAGCCAATTGAAAAACAGCATTGGGTACAATATTCTTCCTGATGAAAGAATAAAAGTGGTACTGTATGATATCCACAGTCTTGTGAGATTTTCTAATCACAGTTGGCTGTTGGTTAATGTAGAAGATTTTTGTCTACAGGAGCACACATGATCAAGGCTTGGTCATCAATGAGGAGATGATAAACTGGCCTGTTAGTTTCAAGGAGGTATGATGGCATTTCAATGTTAAATATATACAAAGGTATCTGACCAGAATTCTGAAATGAAATTGTGTGATTCTTCTTTTTTTGTGCTTTTGTGGTGTTTGTTTTTCAATATCTTACTTTTTAAATATTTGCTTTACATTGAATCACTGTCTTTACAGTGTACCATATGGCTTTTCCCAGCATGAGTACAGTGCATATCAGACAAAGCAAAGATGTTACCATATACATTATCATCAGCAAATAGCTTTTTATTTTTGTGTCAGTTATGTGTACTTCTTTTTCCTCTATTTCCCTCCCTCCCCAAATACCCGCCCTCATATTATCCCTATCCTTACTATCTGTAGTATCTACAGTTGCACTCCATGCTACTATACTTTCCAACCTTTCAGTTTCTACTATAGAGCATAGACATTCAGTATATCCAACAAAGTTGAAAAAAATAACATTTACTGAATGGAAATTACTTTCAAAATTAAAAACAACAACAACAACAACATTCACTTAACCATAAGCCAGTGTTACTTAAAACAGGACTGTTCAACAAAAATATGCCATTAGCCATTTATCTGAATTATGGTATAGGAGATCAATTAAATCACGGTACAGGTTAAAAAAAGATAAGAAATGGGCCTTGCAGGTGATGTGGCTGAAACACTGAACTCACACATGATCAGGCATGGTTTGAGTCCCAGACCTGGAGACTTTCTTTTTCATTTTCCTTCTTCTCTCCCTCTGCCTCTCTCTGATCATACTGAAAAAACATAACTTACAGAATTACATAAATAAATATTTTTAATTTTTTAAAATTCCATCACTTTACATTATTATAGCTTGTAATGTGAATTTACCCAACATGAATACACTTCACACCAGTTCAGCTGAAGGTACTATATACATGATCATCAAAAGGTAATCATCCACTTCTGTGTCCCATAAATGTATTGCTTCTCTTTTTCTTTTTGATTTATTTCCTTTCTCCCACCTCCTTCTCACACTGTCTCTAGAATCTAATCATTTATCAGGCTTCTATATACTCAAATCTTTCAGTTTCCACCATAGAGTGCAGGCAGTAGGTATTTATTAAGTGGAGACATGCAATGTCTTTCATAGCCTGGCTTGCTTCACTCAGCAGTAAATCTTTCATATGTATTCACTTTCTATCAAATGCCAGGGTCTTGTTTTTTTTATGGCTGAATAGTATTCCATAGGGTATATATGCCACAAGTTTTCAATCCATTCATCTGTTTGTGGACTCTTAGTTCCGTATCTTAGCAATTGTGAATAATGCTACAATAAACATAGATGTGCGAGCACTCTCCTGACTGTTTTCCTATCCTTTGAGTAGATACCCAGTAGTGGAATTGCTGAATCATATGGTAGTTCAATTTGTAGATTTTTGAGGAACTTCCATATTGTTTTCCACAGTGGCTGGATCAATTTACATTCCTACCAACAGTGTAGGAAAATTCCCCTTTCACCACAACCCTACCAACACATCATTTTTTGTGTTTTTAATCTTTGCCATTCTAACAGGGGTTAGGTGGTATCTCATTGTGGTTTTAATCTGTATCTCCCTTATGATGAGGAATGTTGAGTATTTTTTCATATGCTTTTGACTGTTCATATGTCTTCCTTAGGGAGTTTTTGGTTCAGGTCACATGCCCAACTTTTAATTGGGTTAACCTTTTTTTTTGATAAGCCACTTGTGTTCCCTGTGTATTCTGGTTATCACTCCCTTATCTGAGGCATAGTTTACAAAAATATTCTCTCACTCCTAGAGTTGTAAATTCACACTAAGTACTGTGTCTCTTGCTTGACATAAAATTCTTAATCTAATTTAAATCTCAGTTGTCTATTTTACAGATTATTGCCTGTGCCTTGGGGGTCTTATTTAAGAAGACTTTGCCTACCCTAATGTCTTCCATAGTTTCCCCAGTGTTTTCCACGAACCTACTAATCTCTATTAAAATCACAAGTTCAGAGGGACCAGCAGTTAGCATAATGGCTATGTCACTGGACTTCTATGTAGTCAACTGTGGTTCAAGTCCCAGACCCGGTGGCTTAAACTCGTGCCAGGCACATGTGCATGTGTGCCCAAGATCCTGAGAGGAGAATGGAAGAGAAAGGATTGTGGTGTGGCCATCTGCCCTGGGGGGGTGATTTCTCGCTTTCTGTCTCTCTGTCTTTCTCTTTCTGGCAAGCGCATGCACTCTATAGGAAAAACCTCTCCAAAAAAAAAAAAAAAATCACAAGTTCATATTATGTGGTCTGGAGTCTTACTTTGCATTATGAGCACTGCCCTACAGGCAGTATATTCCCAGAATCCTCTCAGGGTCCATTATTTTAAAATAACTGATGCATATGCATTATACATATTTATGGCTTTCAGTGTCATTTTTTGATATATAAATGCAATGTGTAATAATCAAATCAGGTTAATTGCATATGAACTACCTCAAATATATGTGATTTGGGTTGGAAACATAGATTGTTCTATGTTTTTGAGATATAGAGCAAATTATTTTTAACTACTTTCATTCTCATATGCTATGGAATACAAGAATACATTCCTCCTATTTAACTGGAATTGTGTACCTTTATCCATCTTTATTTAATGTTCCCTTCCCCCATCATTCCCATTCTCTAGCTACTAGCTGATCCACTATTTCTTTTCATTTTATTTTACTTTTTTTAGGATGTGGCATCTGTGTTTTCCAGGGAGAGAAAGAAAGACACCAAGAGGGAAAATGAGAAATCTCCTTTCAGGGAGGCTGGCCAATGCTGCATGTTGCTGGCATCATTGTCAGTCTGCCAAGTCTGGGACTGGAACTTCTTTCACCTTTATGAGATTCCAGTACCTTAACTATCATGCAACCAGATGGTCCTGTAACCCACTATTATTACTAGAAACATTCTAACTTCCACATATAAGTAACACCTATAATATTTATCTTTGTGTGCCTAGCATTTTAGTTATAGAGGAAATAATTATAACATTTTTTAAAGTCCACAAAAGACATTGAATGGCCAAGGCAATCCTAAATAGACAAAGAAACACAACAAATGAAGAAAAGCTGGAGGGCTTACACTACGAACCTTTAAGTATACTATAAAATCTATATGAACAAAATTAGCATGGAATGGCAAGAACAAAACAAAAGAAACAGACACATAGCTCAATTTAACAGAAAAGGAAAAATAGAAATGATCACTTTTTACACTCATCCAATTTCTTTTTTAAAGAATTATTTTTATTTAACTTTATTTATTATTATTATTTTAAATTGACCAGAGGGAGACAGAGAGAGAGAGAGAGAAAGTGACAAAGCAAGATGCCAGATCTGGGACTCAAACCACAGTTGACCATGTGGGAGCCCAGCTCTCAATCACCATGCCACCTGTCGACCTCTGATTTTTCACAATGATGCAAAGGCCATACACTGGAGAAGAACATTGCTTCAATAAATAGTGCTGGAGGTAGTGGATATTCATGAGAAAGAACAGATTACAATCTTAAATGTAAGGCACAGAATAAAACTACAGGAAAAAAAAATACAGAAAATGCCTCAGGAATTAGTCTGAGCATAGATTTCTTGAAGAAGACCTGAAACTCAGAGGCAACAAAAGCAGAAAGAGATCATTGATATTCTAGCAAACTAAAATTATTCTGCAAAGTAAACAATCAACAGGGTGGAGAGACATCCTGCAGGAGAGGGTAAAGGTATTTTTAATCCATTCATCTCTTGAAGGATTAATATTCAGAGTATATGAGAAACTCAATAAACCCAACAACAATAAGAAAAAAAGAGCTCTGATTACAAAATTGAATTAAGACATGAATAAACATTTCTGAAGAAGATATACTTAATAGTCAAATATGTGAAAACATGCTCAATATCACTAATTACCAACAAAATATAAATCAAAGCTAAAAAATAATAAATGTGGGTCTGGATGATGATGACCGGATAAAACTTGATACACTTTAAGTTTAAATTACAGGAGAAGGCTTAGAATTCACCTCTAGAGACCTCCTTGAGTGTGCTGGGCATACTTTTACCCATAAGCTTGGACTGGCTGAGGCTGGGGGTAGATATAGTGTTGAGACACTGTTGGAAGTGCCTGTTTCTGTCTATAGATCTCTTTCTCTCAGTTTGTTTGGCTCTTTTACTCACGAAAAGAGTAAATGTTGAAACAACTTTTTTCGAGGGGGGAGGGGTTGCTATTTGCTAGCTGAAGAGACAGAAACAGAGAGAAGGAAACTGAGAAATCACTCCCAAAGGGGGATACCCATGCCACAGTCCTGTCTCTTTTATTTTCTTCTCAAGGATTTGGGCACACACACATACACACACACACACACACACACACACACACACACACAGTGTGATTTTCAAGCTGCCAGTCCACAACTTGAACCATGGCCAGTCATGTGGGTGGCCAGCACCTTAACCACAATACTACTTGCTGACCTCTTTGAAACTTTTTTTTTTTAATAAACAATGTTGGACAAGCAAGTGGTGGGCTGAAATTGCTGGTTCTCACAAGGTTAACTGTGTAGTTCAACTGCATGACTGGATGGCTAAAAGAACACACCAGGGATGTTTTAATATCTACCAAATATCCTGAAGAAAATAGGGGAGAAGGAATTGGGCTTTCTATCTTTCTCTCTCTTCTCTCTCTCTCTTTGTCTCTCTCCAATGGCAAGTTCATGTTCCCTGGAGAAAAAATTTAAACTAAAATAAAACCTGACTAATTGCATTCTGAGTCAATAGTTTGGAGTAGTACCTTTTATCAAAGACTGCCCAGGAAGTTCCCTTAGGGCCCCTTGACCATGAAACAATTCCTCCTCCTGCCATGGCTGTGGAGGAGTGGGGTTGTGCTCCACCAGAAAATCAGCAAAGACTGGGAAGCCTGGGAGGCCAGGGGGGCTTGGGTAGAATGCCTGGGCTAGACATGACCCTGCAGGTGTTAACATCATTGAGTGGGGCTCAGAAGTCCCTAAGTCCTTTGGAGGATGGAGCAACCTTTGACAGAAAAAGACCTCTAAAGACATCTCTGGGCTGGCCTGGTCTCTTTGGTTTGGACATGGCTCCTGAGATATTCTTTTTTTCTTTCTGTCTTTTACTTTTTACTTACCTTCTGTCTACCATTTGGTTATTAATTTTCTTAAGTCTTATGATGACATAATTTACAAATCTGTTTTTATGATATATCTTCTTTATTTTAATTCTTCAAATAGGTTGGCAAAAACACACTACAAATCACATATATACAGTAATTCTATAGTTTTCATGTGGCTTTAGACAGTTGTCTAATAATAATTATGAAACAGAACTTATTCTTACTTAGATAATGAAGAATTCAGGGACTGGCAGGTGGCATGGTAGTTAAGTTTCTGGACTCCCACATGTTCAACTGTGGTTCAAGTCACAGGCCTGGTGGCTTGCTTTCTCACAATTTCCCTCTCTCTTTTTCTCTCTCTCTGTTCAAAGTAAAATAATAATAATAATAATAATAATAATAATAATAAAATAGATAATTCTTTTTTTTAAACATTTAACCTGTTTTAATGTTTCTTCACAAATGGTGAAAAATACTAAAGTACAGACAAGGAATAATCATAATGTTGTGGCCAACATTATAAACATGGAATTATAAATTTAAAACATTTTGTTAATCTTTCAGAAAACCAACTTCTGCTTTCATTTATTTTATGTATAGTTTATTTTCTATTTAATTTTTTCTGCTGGAATCTTTATTATTTCTTTTTGCCTGGCATTTTTCATTTTGTTTTTGTTGTTGTTTGTCTTTATTGTTGTTGTTTTTCCAATTCCCTAAGTCATGATGTTAGGTTGTTTATTTGCCACCTTTCCATCATTTTCTTATGTGCAATAGTTGCCATGAATTTCACTATTATGAGTGCTTTTGCAGTGTTCCATAAATTATGGAAACTCATGTATCATTATCATTTGCTTCTATAAATTTTTGATTTCAGGCTTCTTTGGTAGTCAAGATGCCATTCAAAAGTAAGTTGCTCAGTTTTCATGTGCTTGTGTGTTTTTGAGAATTTTTCTTGAAGTTAATATCAAGTTTAATTCGGTCATGGTCAGATAAGATGCTGTATATAGTTTCTATGCCTTTGAATCTGTAAAGACTTGATTTGTGTCTTTTCATAAGGTCAATCTTTGAAAAGGTTCTATGCAGGGATTAGAAAAAATGTACATTTTGTGGTCTAAATATGGAAAGCACTGTACATGTTCTTAAGTCCATTTGATTTATAATATTGTTTAGGTCCTGTATCTGTCTGCTTACTTTTTGTCTAGAAGATCTGTCTAGGGACCAGTAGTTAGCGTCATGGCTATGTCACTGAACTCCCATGTAGCTGACCACAGTTCGAGTCCCAGACCCAGTTGCTTAAAGTCACGATGGGCACTGTGTGTGTGCATGCCCAATATCCCGAGAGGAAAATGGAGGAGAAGGGATTGCAGCGTAGCCTTCTCCCTGGGAAATGATTTCTTGCTTTCTATCTCTCTGTCTCTCTCTGTCTTTCTGGCGAGTGCACATGCCCTATAGCAAAAAGGAAAAAAAAAAGAAAAGATCTTTCTAAAGGAGATTATGGGGTGTTGAGATTCCCCAAAATTATAGTGATTCAACCTATCTCTCCTCTCAGCTGTCACAGTCTTCCCTTCTCACAGTCTTCCCTTCACGTATTTATGTGCTCCTGAATTGGGTGCATAGCTATGTATAAGCATTAGATCTTCTTGATGAATTAACCCATTTACTAATGTATAATGACCTTCGTCTCTTCTTACAGTTTTTGTCTTAAAGCCTATTTTATCTGAAATCAGTATTGCAACTCCAGCCCTGTTTCAATTTCCATTTAGATAGAATATCTTTTTCTGGTCCTTCACTTTGTAGTCTATGTCTTTATCCATTAGGCGCCTTTCTTGTAAGCAACAAATAGAGGGATTCTTTTTTTTTTTTTTTTTTTTAATCAATTCAGCCAGTCTGTGTTTCTTGATTGCAGAATTTATTCCATTAATCTTCAATGTTATTATCAATATTTCCAGACATATTCTTATCATTAAGTGAGCCATTTTCTTGATTTTTTTTTCTCTTATATCTGTCTCTCTAACTTTTTAGTTTTCCTGATATAGCATTCCCTTCAGAATCTCTTGAAGAGCTGATCTGGAGTTGGTAAATTCTTCCAGGTTTTGTTTACCTGAGAATGTTTTTACCTTTTCTTTTTCCCATGTGAAGGATAATCTTGTCATGTATAGTATTCTTGGTTGAAATTGTTTTTCACTTAACACTTTGACTATATTTCCCCATTCTTTCCATCCCTACATTGTTTTTGATGAGAGGGCCAATGCTAGCCTGATGGAATAAACTTTGTAAGTAACTTGATGCTTCCCTTTTACCAATTTTTGTGTCTTGTCTGTGGTTTTGGCCAATTTGGCTATGATGTGCCTTAGAGAGGCTCTTCTAGGGTTGATTCTATTTGTATTATTATTATATGTATTTCTTGGGTCTGGATATTTGAATACCTCTCTAGGTTTGGAAAGTTTTCTTCTAGGATTTCATGGATTAAATTAATTCCCTTAGTATTTTGTTCCTTTTCTAGGATACCAATTATCTGAATGTTTGGGCGCTTGGTAGTATCTAGTATTTCTTGTGTATTATCCTCATTTTTCTTGGTTGTTTTCTCAGTCTTTTTGATAGCTTTTCCTGGTCAGAGGGTTTGTCTTCTACATTTAAAATTTGATCTTCTGCCTGATCTAATATACTTTTAATACTTTTAAGGGAAGTTTTAATTTCCTGTATCACATTCCTCATCTCTAACAATTCCATTTTATTCTTTTTTATGGTGCCTTCCTCTTCTTTTAAATCGTGAGAGAACTCCCTCATCTGTAGCTCATTGTCTCCTTTCTCTTGCATCTCATTTAGTTTTATCAGTATAAATATTCTGAATTATTTATCTGACATTTCCACAAGTTCCATTGTGTTGAGGAATTAATATTTTCCCTTGGGGGAGAGAAATTTTGTTGGTTGCTCATATTTCTTTTGTCTGCAATGATTTCTAGTCATCCTATGATCTACACATTTCAAAATTATTCAAGGTATCTCTGAGTGCTCATAGCATGCAAGAGTAAGCAACTGATGATCTCTCTTCTACTCTACCTCTCTGTTGTTCACCAGCATCTTGCACTGTTGTCACTGGTCCTTGGTGACCTAAAGTACTCCCTGTTTCTAGAGAACAGGTGTGCCTGAACTTATCCACTGAGCTTCAAATCAGAAACAAAGAAGAGAGTATGTGGTGTGCATTGTGTACTACATGCTTTAGAAAATGCTGAAATCCTGTCCCCACTTAATATATACCAAGTGTCCACACTCTATGACTGAAACTGATTGATTAAAGGATACAAAAACACAGTATATAGATGTAAATACCAAATATAGTGTGTGTGAAAGAGTAGGCTCTGAGGAAGGACATTTAGAAGAAAAATAGGCAAAGCATTAATGAGACAAAGAAATGTGGTATTATCTGTTGAAGATATTTTTATAGTTTTATCAACTGGACTAGGGAGAAATGTTCACATGTTGAAATATTCACTTTGTAAGCTAAATAATGTGATTGAATATATAAAATAAAATGAAATTTAAAAATTAAAAAAATAATTACAGTTCAAATGACCAAAGGAAAAAAATGCTGAAATTCTAGAGTTCAAAGATGAGTTGGGGAGGGAATGAACCATCGACCCCAGGGGTTCAGCCCTCCAGCCACAGGCAGCCTGCTGGATGGCAAGGCCCTTCACTGGAACACATATCCATATGGGGTGGGTTCAGGGTGCAAGATCATCTTAAAGTCCTAAGCAACAGCCCTGAGAGTCCAAAGGCAAGTCAACAAATGGAATTTCAGTCTGGTACAGGTCTTCATATTTCTAGTGTGGTATGCCATTAAATAACACCTCTGCATATTTTTCTCACTTTATTCCTTAATAACATAACCCTCAACTAGTTTCGCTGTAAAAAAGAAATGCGTACTTTCAGGGAAAATATGTACCTCAAGGTCCAAGAGATTATTTGTTAATATTTTAGATTCCCAAATAAAATTCTTTTCAGTTTACCAAGAATCCTTTGTTTCTCATTTAATCACTCAATCTCCCCTTGGCTGGCTCAGCTACTCACCCAAATAATTAGTCTAATTACTGCCTTGACATTTGACTAAGACTGCACTCCTACCAGAATATGTTCCCACAGCAAAATAGTTTTACTCACCTGTTTGCTTCGCTCTGGCTTGTAGCAAGTCTGCAACTCCCACATCTGGCAAAGGGATTTATTAGAGAGAAACCAAGACTACACCAAATGGTTACATACCACTTTGAAGTATTTCTATTGAATCGAAGGTATAAAACTAGGAAACTGCCAGACTATCTCAATAGCTAGAAAGAGACTTTTCAGCAATCCTGGTTAGCTTCAAGTTTCTTTTAAAGACTAAAAAGTGCTGGATAGTTCAAGCTATAATTGAAAACAGAAGTGCTTTATCACCTGTCTCTCCAAATACACATTAAGCACACCAAAAGGTTGATATCAGAATTAGCTGAGGCAATTACTACACTAAAGAATGTCAAATACTATACAAATTTGGGCACAAGTAGATAATGAATTCTTATTAAAGATTGTGCAAGATACATGAAATGTAAATAGAGTTTAGGTCAGATTTTGCTCACATTGCTTGCTTTGTACTTATAAGAACAAGTCCATGACTCTTAGTTTGAGCAGAATTCATACTCTTTCCACAGCAGTTGACCATATAGAGGAGGATTTAGCAGCACCTCAGGTAGATTTTCCAGCATCCACTGCCTTTTATATCAAAAGTTATTTGGTTCCACTCCAGAGACTGGCAAGTTCAAGAGACATTTAAAAATGTTAATGCATATTTCAGGTTACTCATTTAAGCAAACAATGTGCTCTAAGAATTTATTCGCAAAGCAAAAAAGGTCTGAATGTGGAACATAGAAAAGCACCATCTGAATAAAAAAGTACTGAAAGAAACAAGATTATCCTTTTTCCTATTCCGTTTTTCCACCTGTGGACCCAAGATTGGTTGCGTTTATTCTTTTTTTCTTTTTCTTTTTTTGGAGAGGTTTCTGCTACAGGGCACATGCGCTCACCAGAAAGACAGAGTGAGACAGAAAGACAGAATGTAAAAAATCACCCCCCAGGGGGAATGGCCACACCACAATCTTTTCTTCTCCATTCTCCTCTTGGAATCTTGGGCACGCACACACACACACCCGGCATGAGTTCAAGCCACCAGGTCTGGGACTTGAACCATGGTCGGCTACATGGGAATTCAGTGACATAGCCATTATGCTAACTGCTTGTCCCGAGATAGGTTGAATCTGATTTGTGGTTACTTCAGAATACAACTAAATGTTTAAATTATAAATCATCACAGTGCTAAATAGATGATCTGATCATCTTGCATAGCAGATCAGATCCCAGATGGCTGACTTTCTGCAGGATTTCTTTTTTATTGTTTTTTAATTTAAATTTATTACTTTACATCCATTCACCATACATCATTACAGCATACAAAATGAGATTTCTCATTCAGAATACACTGTATATTGGCTCAATTAAGCACAACTGATAGGAATCTGGTAGAGCTGGTTTCAAGTTTCACACATTGACACTTAATTGTCATCACCTTCTTATCCAGAATTTGTGATCCACATGAAGTCCACAATGAGTGCAACAAATCTGAGGTAGTCAACCCTCAGGCAAGTTCAGTATCTGAACACAAAAAGATTTTGAAATGACCAGCTGCAGGTTTTGTGTGCTTTTTTTGTACTTGCAGAGTAATTAAGAAAGAACACTGCTGAATCTAGTTCACACATGTATGACAGTGAAAATTCCCCTAAGTACTCAAGGAGAGCAGTTGTGACACTTTAAACTTCTATAGTGCAATATGGCCTGTCACTGGCATCGAGAGGTCTGCATTGGATGATGTAGCTCCAGATGACAAATGGCTGTTCAGGATGGTTAGCTGTGTCCTAGTTATTTTAGAAGGGTTAGCAAAGACCATTCCTTAATGGTACTATGTGTGGCTGTTTTTTTTTTTTTTTATTATTATTTTTAAGCACAGCATACTGATTGTCTAGCTGAAGATTAAATACCTGGTTTTTGAAACCTCATCTCTACCTCTATTTTTTTCTTTTATTATTATTATTATTATTTACACATTCCATCGCTATACATTATTTAAATTGTAAAGAGACCTTACCCAGCATGATATACATCTCGATCCAGTTAAGACTACTATACATATCCTCATCAACAGATAATAAACCATATCTGGGTCACACAAATATCTTACCTCTCCACTTTATACCCAAAATTATCTTTCCTCTATGTTTGTGTCTTTCTAATTTAAAGCTCTTCATTTCTATATCCCTCCCACTATCTACATGCTTGACAGTGGACTGCAGCAGCGGGAACTGTGTGTCACTGTATACCTCTAGCGGTCCTTGTGGTGTTTTTCTGGTTGTAGTTAACCGGGCCCCAGGAGGACTATACACACCCTAGTCATGGCCAGTTCTGGGGTTTCTGCAACAATTACTGGAGCAGGAGGTGCTTGCATCAGAGTTTCTTTTATTCCAGGAACCTGAAGATTTTTCCACACCACTACCACCGCCAAATCCTCCACCTTCTTCCAGTTATCACTGTACCTTCTCTCTTTTCATATCTTCTTCCTTTTCACTGACTAGCATTGCCTGAACTCTGAGGCCACTGTAATCAACCTCTTTTTGTTCAAATTCTTTCCAGTCATCTTCGCCCATCTTCACGAACTTGGTGGCTGCCCCAGGGCCCTTGGGTCCCAAACCAGCTCTCCAGCCATTGCCGTGGAAGGCCAACAGCCCTGTGCTGCCGCCCACTGTGCCTGCGGCTCCGCTGCTTCCTTTGGCGCTGATCACCTCCTCTGCAGCTCTTTCTTGTCGCTCTTGGTGAAAAAGTTTTCTGGGCTCTGCTCCTCTGCATAAAACAAGGCCGCAGCCTTTCGGCCCTGCATGGGTGCCACCGGCAGCAGGCGCTGCTGAGGCTGGTTTTCAGCTCACGCTTCCAGGCGCGGGGACGCCTCTGCCCACAGAGTCCCTGAGGCCTGTGCGGTGGGGTGGGCGGCTCCTCGGGTCTGCTGAGCGGTGTCCTGACCGCCCAGAGCGCGCCCGCCACTGCCTCGGCCGCCGCCATACAAGCCTGCCCGGGCTCCAGCTGCTGCTGCAACCCAGTGCAGGATCTCGACGGCCCAACAGCCAGAAAGGGAGAGGAGCCTGCCGGCCAGAGGCCCCTGCAAGAGACGCTTTTCTATCTTAAGAGAAAACTTTAAATACAGATGTACTTCTTAGACAGTAAACATAGAATGTGTTCTCTGAAAGCCAACAAAATCCTTAATACCTGTAACTTGGCAGTGATGCAGAAGGCAGACACATACCAAAAGTATTTGTGACCAATTTAGCTAGAAAATGCCCCCTACTTGCTTGTCTCAATAATACACTGGCGTTTGAGCAGTCAAAAATACTGCTTCAAATCGATTTTCAGACAAATAATTGAAGAGCTTTGCTAACACTTTCAATGAAAAATTAATATGTAATGTGTTATCCACCGTGTCAAAATATGTATTTATTTTGAACCAGAAGAAAATAGATATTACCCTCACAAACTCACACTTTAAGACTTATTTTTTTATTATCATCATAATCTTCTTTATATTACATTGAATTACATATAACTTTACAGTGTATTACATTGCTTTTTCAAGAAAGACTTATTTTTAAAAATTAATTCTGGGGGACCAGCAGTTAGCGTAATGGCTATGTCGCTGGACTCCCATGTAGTCGACCGCGGTTCACATCCCGGACCCGGTGGCTTAAAACTCATGCCAGGCGCGTGTGCGTGCGTGCCCAAAATCCCGAGGGGAGAATGGAGCAGAAGGGATTGCGGTGTGGCTATCCCCCTGGGGGGTGATTTCTCGCTTTCTGTCTCTCTCTCTCTGTCTGGCGAGCGCACACGCCCTATAGCAAAAAAAAAAAAAAAAAAACTCTCAAAAAAATTAATTCTGGGAAACTAAGCCCCTACACACACACACACACACACACACACACTTTAAAAATTATTTTAAAAAAATCTTTCTGGGGTCCAGGTTGTTGAGTAGTGGTTATAGTGCTGGACTCCCACATGGCCTGCTATGGTTCAAGTCCTGGACTTGGCTGCTTAAAAATCATGCCAGGCACATGTGCATGTGTACCCAAAGTCCCAGGAGGAAAATGGAGAAGGGATTGCAGAGTCCCATTCCCCAGAGAAGGGGGTATCATTTCTTTCTTTCCCTCTATAAAGGTTTTATAAAACTCTCTGAGCTCCATTTGGTTTTGGTCTAGGCCTCATAAGAAACCAAGGTCAAACTTCTGCATAATTGATCTTGGCAAGAGCCCACACCTCAGGTGCTGCTACTACAAAGTCACACTGACCCAAAAAGTAGCAGATAAAGACCCAAAGTGAGTACTAGGTGGTCTAACACCCTAGAGATGGATCACAAAGACTCACCAAAGCACAGTAAGTCTACCTGCCCTGTGTATCAGTCACATTTACAGTCTCCCAGAATAGCTTTATTACCCTATAAAAGAAATTTCCTCCTTCCTGATGGGTGGGCTGAGGCACCTTCTCTGCTCTTTCTCTCAATAAACTTTCCTTTTCTCTTGAGATGATGTCTCCTTAGACTTATTCCGGACCATGACATTTGGTGCATTGTCTGGGAAGACTCTGGTGGCAGCCGTCTCAAATGGAACACATACCCTTTACAGAACTCTCCACTGCATGTCACACAGGACCTCTAATTTGGGTGAGTAATGAGAATTTAGAACCCATTACTTGGACATGTCATCCAGGGACCAGATCCCCTCACTAGGAAAAATCCTAGTACTAGGTTGTGACCCTCCCCCAAAGGTTGAGATCAGGTCCCTTCCTGACCCTCTTGAACTGGGGTATGCCCCTCTTCAAGTGCAGTCCACTTCTCATTATCAGAGATTTGTGTACTAGGCATTCTCTTTCCACAAAATTCTCCTCCTGGGTCTCATCCTGTCCCTTCTCACACCTGACCCAACACCCAACAATTTATTCCAAAGGATGTCCCTTTGGCTTGTCTCCTGTAAATCCCACCTGCTCTATTCTGGATGTGAAGTCAAGCCGTGCCATGCCGTCTTTTTCTGTAATTCAGACTGACCTCAGCACAAGCTTGACAATAACTTTCAGTGAGAAGAAATGGCACTTTTTTTTTTTTAATATTTTCTGGGACTAAGTGGGATTTATTCCAGATACACAAGGCTTGTTTAACTTTATTCTGAGAGGTTTTTCATTATAGGGCGCGTGTGCTCGCCAGACAGACAGAGAGAGACAGAGAGACAGAAAGCGAGAAATCACCCCCCAGAGGGGATGGCCACACCGCAATCCCTTCTCCTCCATTCTTCTCTCAGGAGGAGAGGAGAATGCACACATGCACACGCGCCCGGCGTGGGTTTTAAGCCACCGGGTCTGGGATGTGAACCGCGGTCGACGACGTGGGAGTCCAGCGACATAGTCATTACGCTAACTGCTGGTTCCCAAGAAATGGCACATTTGATAGCCAAATGCTTTGTAATCTTCATCATTTTCTCCAGCATACTGGCAAGTGGTCTGAAGTTCAGTATCTACAGGCCTTTTTCTGTTTATGCACCCTTCATTTGTGAGGCCTGTACCCTTTATGAGATTCTTCTTTAAGACCCTCTTCCACCCTCTGAGAATCCTAGATTCCTCAGATCCCTTCACCCCCGATGATTCCTTCAACTCTGCTGACTATACTCCCTATCCCTACAACCCTCCTATTCCTGTGTCTCCTGTTTTCCACACACCAGGAGATTCATCTTCACTTTCCTCTCTTCCTTCTCACCCCCTATGTTTGTTCTCACACCCTTCCCTCTCATCCTCACAAGCCTGACAAGCCCACTACTCCTCCCTTGACACTTTGGGAAGTTGCTGAAGTTGAAGAGATTATTCATGTCCATATTCCTTTTACCCTCTCTCATCTCTCTAAAATTGAAGAAAATAAGTTTTTTCTTCTTCTTTTTATTTTCTTTTGGAGAGGTTTTTGCTATAGGGAACGTGTGCTTGCCAGAAAGACAAAGAGAGACAGAGAGACAGAAAGCAAGAAATCACCTCCCAGGAGGGATAGCCACGCCGCAATCCCTTCTCCATTCTCCTCTTGGGATCTTGGGCACTCACGCACACGCATTCAATAGACACATGTTCAATAGTTTAGAGAGTTCAATATATTTCCATACTCACTTAACTTTCCAATCCTCCCCAGATATTTATTAAAACTTCAAAAGAATGAGGAGGGTTTTCAAACCCCACAAAATGATCTTATTAAATAATCTTTAAGTTAGACAAGCAGAAGACAAAATGGTCACATTGTTGGATTCCCACATGATGTCCCAAAGTTCCTGTCCCACTGGAGGCTTTAAAAACATGCCCAGTGAGTGTGTGTACATGCCCCATATCCTGAGAGAATAGGAGAATGGACTGTGGCTTGGCCATTCCCCCAGGGAATGATTTCTTACTTTCTCTCTGGTGAGTGCATATGCTCTATGATGAAAATCTGCCTATCAAAGGAAAAAAAAATAGCATTTAAGGGTTTTAACAATAGAGAGGAGGAAAATGTTAAACAGAAGTTAAAAGATATGATGCTACGTTTCAACTGCTTCTCATCACCATTAAGGACAGTCACAAGACTATGAAACAGCAATCTCCAGCCACACAACCACCACCAAGACTTTGCCACATGTGTGGCAAAGAAGGCCATTAAGCAACATCCTGCCTTCAACCCAGGCCTCTATCTGGAGCATGCTCAGTGTGTAAGTTGCAGGGACATTGAAAGTAGGACTTCCTTCAGGCACAACATCTGGAGGCTGCCCCTCTAAAGCCTTCAGTAGAGCTAGGGTTCTCACTGCCAGAGCTGTCAGGCCTCACCACTTAAGACTGACAGTGCCTGGGATCAGAGGGCCTGCCTTAACCATCACCCAGGCTGAACTGAGGGTAAGTGTTGTGATGGCATGTAAGCTGATCTCTTTTTATTAGACACTGTAGGGCCACATATTTGGTGTTACTTTATTCTACCAGACCAAAATCCTTCCTCAGGCTCTATTGTGGCAGTTGACCGGCCTTAAAGCTTTCACAGACCTCTCCAATCCCATGGTTCTTTGAGACTCCACCCTTCACCAACTTCTTTCTAGTTATACCCACGTGCCTACCTCCTTGCTCAGGGGAGATCTCCTTGTCAAACTACACTGTTCTATTTCCTCAGTCCCAACACAGATCTCATTCTCCTTCCAATACCTTCCATTGACCCCCACAATCTCACCCACAATTTTATCCTGAACAAATTCACCAGCACTTTTCTTTTATTGAACTTAAATAAATTAAAACTGACTTGCATCAGGCCAGCAGGTAGATTAGTGGTTGAGGTGCAGAACTCCTGCATGATTGACCATGGTTCAAGTCCTGGACCTGGTGGTTTCTTTTCTCGCTTTCCCTCTCTCTTACTGTTGCTTTCTTGTCAGACAAAAATATAGTAATAATGGTGATTAAAATTAAAATAACTCTTTTTAAGAGAGATTTTTGCTATACATCATGTGCACTTGCCAGAGAGACAGAGAGAGAGAGACAGAAAGTGAGAAATCCCTACCCAGGAGGGATGACCACACCACACTCCTTTCTTCTTCATTCTCCTTTTGGGATCATGAGCACACATGTACATGTGCCCTTTGTGAGTTTCAAGTCACCAGATCTGGACTTGCACTGTGGTCAACCACGTGGGAGTCCAGCAACATAACATTATGCCATCTACTTGTCCTAAAAGACTATTAATTAATGCTTAGAACTTAACTACAGAAATGATGGGATGGGTGGGTGGAAGTGAAGGTGGGATTGAGAGAGAATTTCAAAGGCCAAAGAAGACATGCAAATTCCCAGATACAGAGAACATAGTGACAGCCATGAGCTGCAAAGGTCAGGGATATGCTAAAGCAGAGGGCAGAGGGGAGACTTTAAGTTTTATTTGTTGTTTCACATAACACACTTTTTTTTCATTACACACTTGTAATGAAAAAATAATAGTTGCTTGGCATATTTATTTATTTAGTTATTTAAAATAATTATTAATTTTTATTTATTTATTATTTTTTAAAATTTGCATTATGGCATATATGCTCACCAGAGAAAGACTAAGAGAGAGAGACAGGGAAAGTGAGAAACCAAATTTTCAGACCTGAGGATTGTGCTCCAGTTGGCCACATGGGAGCCAGCACCATAACTACTATTCATATTCCTGGTTCTTCCATATTTTTTTTTTTTGGAGAGGTTTTCGCTATAGGGCACGTGTGCTCGCCAGACAGACAGAGAGAGACATAGAGACAGAAAGCAAGAAATCATCCCCCAGGGGGGATGGTCACGCCGCAATCCCTTCTCCTCCATTCTCCTCTCAGGATCTTGGGCACGCACGCACACGCGCCTGGCGTGAGTTTTTTTTTTTTTTTTTTTTTTTTTTGAGAGGTTTTTCGCTATAGGGCGCGTGCGCTCGCCAGACAGACAGAGAGAGACATAGAGACAGAAAGCGAGAAATCACCCCCCAGGGGGGATGGTCACGCCGCAATCCCTTCTCCTCCATTCTCCTCTTGGGATCTTGGGCACGCACGCACACGCGCCCGGCGTGAGTTGTAAGCCACCGGGTCCGAGACGCGAACCGCGGTCGACTACGTGGGAGTCCAGCGACATAGCCATTACGCTAACTGCTGGTTCCCCCATATTTATTTTTTACAGAAAGAATTTTTTGCCATTTTTTAAAGCCACATAAAGTAGTATTGAATTCTCTTCCTGGACTCCATCTGTAAGTAAGCAGGGATACTGATGGTGTATTTTTTTTTTTTTTTCAGAAGTTTGTGCTATGGGGCACATACACTCTCCAGATAGAGAGTAACAGAGAAGGTGAGAGGAAAGGTGAGAAATCAACCTCCAGGGGGAATGGTCATGCTGTAATCCCTTCTTCTCCATTCTCCTCCTGGGATCTTGGGCATGCACACACACATGCCTGGTGTGATTTTCAAGCTACCAAGTCTGAGACTTGAACTGTGGTCAGCCATATGGGAGTCCAGCAATGCAACCCCTATGCCATCTGATGGCCCCCTGATGATTTTTATTAGACAATGTGGTTGTAGGTCTTGGACTTATTTAACTCCCCAGTGCTTATGTGAAGCAGCTAAGTTACCTGCAGTGGGACCAGAGGTCTTAGGACAGTGACTGGGCTGAGGCCAATCTTGAGCCTGCAAAGGATGGAAAAGGAAGGTCCCTAGTGCATTCCCAGCAACTCCCTTTTTTGTGACTTCCAGTCTCTCAGACAGCTACTAAAGGAGATTGACACTGAAAAGCTCCTCAGCCCTGGAAACCAGGAGACCAGGTACAGATGTCCTGTGGATTCTGTTCTTTTGAGTTTGTAACTCTGGTCACCTTGTGGCAATATTCTGGACAGTCTTTGGGTCTGAGCAATAAACAGTCACTGAGTGAGAGTTGACTGTGTATGTGAAGAAAATCTCTAATGGGTAGACTTACAAAAAGACTCACCTGGATTGTCTGCTAGAGAAAATGTTTCTGAACCTTGCAGTTCACTTAGGCAAGAACCTGCTGGTAGAAATGAAGATGATAAATGTGGGATTATTTCTGTACATGAGGAGGTTTAGGAAAGCATGAATTCCCAGAGCTAAATCCCTCACTTTCTGTCTCCTTACCAGGGACAGACTCACTCTGGGGCTTCATTTCAACATCTGAATCTGCATCCCAGCTTTGGAATCTGTTTTGCCATCTGGGTGTGTGTTTTCAGTGTGAACTGTGAGTGAACCAGACCGGTGATATAAGTAAACACAAATATGTGCTTTTATTGACTTTTTAATTTTTTGGCATCAGGTACCTGTGCTTACTGGGCAGAGAGACAGAGAGTGGTAGAGAGAAATCACTGCCTTGGGTGATGACCATATGACTATCCCTTATTCTCTATTTTTCTCTTGAGATTTTGGGCACACATAGACACAGATCTGGTGTGATTTTCAAGCTGCTGGGTCCAGGGCTTGAACCTCAGTCATGTGTGAATCTAGCACCATAACTACAATGTCATTTGCTAGCCCCCACTTTTGATTCTAGTATACAATATTGCTGCCACACAATTCTAGCTTTTTTCTTATGTGCTGAAAGGAATATCTGTAAAGCAAAAATTACAAAGAAAAGGAGAGTTTATTAGTCTCACAAGAGCTGTGCCTGATGTGAACTCTTTCATAGCAAGTTATATGCATTGTAACCCTTTTACTAGTATAAAGACCCTCACTTTATTAAGGTAAGAAGATGTGTCTTTATTTCCACCTGGACATGCTGGTGGGTCTGGATACAGCCCAGAGTCTGACCCTTAACTTTGAAACCCGTAAACTATATTTTCCCTATACTTTTGCTTTATCATTCTTTTGGTCTTGACAGAGTTTACAACCGACAAGGGTAACAGAAGTGGATTTTCTGGAGATGGTAGAAGGGAGAGGCTTGGGAGGACAGTGCATTAACAGAAGATGTCTAAAGCAAGATCCTGGCAGATATTATAGTCCATGTAACAGGATGTGTCACCAGCCCAAGGGAGATGGCGAGCCTCAAGTTAGCTACAGAAAGAATGTCTTACGGGAAACAATCATTTAGAAACCTGATAAGTTACACCCTCTTACTCTTATATACATATATGGCAACTACCTATCTACACACACACACACAAACACACACTCACACACACATATTTATAGCAATCTAAATTTTATGTCCATATTTCACACATCACATAGTTTTATTCCCATTTGCATGTGTTTAAACTTGTGAATGAAAATTAGTAGATCGAAAAACTGAAATGTGAGGAAGTCTGGCCATGCTACCCAGAGTTCCAATCCAATCCCTGCACCCCGGAGGACATCAGGCTCTCTCTTCTGGCCTTTTTGTGCCATGGCTCATTGAATACTCAGGGAGAGAGATGGTCCCACAGAAGTCGAGGTCCAAGTGAGCCCCAGCTCTGCTCCAGCTCATAGGGCAGAGTGATTTCTGAGGTGCAGGGTCACACATGGAACACTTGGAGTGCTTACAGGTAGGGCTGTTGACATCTAAGACTACATCACCCTGAGAACTTCCCTAAGGCAAAATCAGTGCCACTGCCTGTATAGGGAAACTAGAAAAAAAAAAAAAAAACCACTGAAAAAAAAGAAAATTCTGCCACTGGGTGTCATACAGGTTGGTGGCTGGGTGTTCTTGTGTGATTGACCCATACTGGCCAGTTTGCTTCTTGCAGTGGAGAGGCAGGCAGTGTATTCTGTTGGCCTGAACTTGTGCCCAATATCCAGACAAGGAGAGCAACCATGATGGCTTCCCCATGTGTCTACAGGGCTGATCACTGATGCCCTGGCAGATTTTTTGTTGCTCATCTCCTTCCTCACTATAAGAAAAACACATTCCAACTATGCCACAAAGGTGCTTTATCCCTATTTTTCTTAAGTGAAGTTTCTCCACCAGTTGCTGGTGGTATGTAAACTCCTAAAAAAGATGCCGTCAGTCCACATTGGAACTCCCATCCACAAACCAGAAAGCTTGTTGTCTGTTGAGAGCTATTCATAGGCACAGATGTGTGGTGAGTCATGTTAATTTTGCCAATACTACTGGGGATCCCAAGATTTCCAAGCTATTCTGGGCTCTAACATTTACTAGGACTTACAGAACACAGGAAACCTGTCTAACTCATGTTTAAACAGACACATGCTTTAATTTTTCTAGCAACAGTGTGTGATGTATTGCCAACTCAGGAAGGTTTCTCAAGCCTTGGTGTCAGAATTTCTTTGAATTGTGATTATGATTACCTTTATTAACAGTATAGTATTTTCATGTATTTAAATTTGTACACTAGTTTTAATAATTGCAATGTTTGATACAGTTCAAATGAACTAACATTCAGACCTACATGAGAGAAAAATGAAGTTACCTTTTTATATAATCAGCTAAATTCTTTTCTAAGAGTAAAAAGTTAACATTGGGATTTAAAAACCTGGATTTCTAATGTGTTTGTCAATTCAATCATATGTATATTACATAAGCCACAGGACTGCTCATTAGACTTTCCTGTCCGAGAGCAATTAATCTCTTGTACGGCTTTTCCTCAGCTTCAGCTTTCTCAATAAACAACTTTGGATGGGGCAAAGAATTGTCATCTTGGTACTTCATAGCAGTAGCGATGCTGCTAGGGTCTATTTCTTTTTCAGTACTGGGCGGGTCAGCAATTACTGATGCTGGTTCAGACGCTGAAGCAGGATGTTTCACTTCACTAGGTTCTACTGTCTTTTGACTTCTTTACTTGATCTGAACAAAAGAATCTGGTAAACCAAAGAATCACTTTCAATAACTTCAATTTCTTTTACTCTTTTCACTTGTTCTACCAGGGTGGCTTGGTCTTCCTCTTTTCTTCTCTTTGCTTCTTTCTCATTTCTTTCTTTGGCTTTTAATGCTTCATCAGCTTTTGCAGCAGCTTCAAGAACCAGCCATAGTCTGGCTTTGGCCTGTTCAGCTGGCAGCAGATGTTCTAATCCAGCTTTGCTATTTCCAGATTCTCCACATTTGATGTTATGTAATTCCTTGCCTTGCCTTTATCCTTCTCCTTTTCTCTTTTCTCTTCGTCTCTGCCTTTATACCATTCTCTATCCCAAGAGCGACTACGGATTCTCCTGTGACTTCATCTCTCACTGCTTCGACTATGGGAATGTGGACAATGTCTCAACCTGGACCTTATTGCTCTTCTTTTTGATCTAGACCTTTGAACTCTATAGGATTTCCCTCGCCCCTTTGAACAACTTTGACTTTATTTTCTTCTAGAGCCATAAGAAGAACTACTGCTTGGTTGATGCCTGCGTCTTCTATCATAAGAATGTGAATGAGGTTGGAGATCTCTGGACCAAAATCTTTACTTTGATCTTGATGTCTTTCCACCATTTTTTTTTGGCTGTATGTTCTACTAGCTGAAAAACTGCTTGAAGATGACGGGCTGTGGTGTTTCTTTTTTCTCTTGCTTCTATGTTTTTCTTCAGTATCTGATGATAGTAGTCCCATTTCCATAAGCTGGGTCTGGAACTTAGGTCTCACATCTCTCATTCTCATCGTGCAAGCACCATGGATCTGCAAACACTCCTTCAGATTAGGAAACCATCAGCATCTTCCAAACTTGCTTCAGTTTAAGCTCAGCACCTTCCTGGTTCTGGTGTCAGGATTTTTATTGAGTGGTATCTGGTCTTGTGGTAACTTCATGGCTCATACAATGGTTATGACTGTCTGTAGGCCCCAGAACTCACATAGCTACACTGAGGCCCAGAGCCTCAGGCATAAGGAAACATGATCAGAGAGGATATTCTAAGGACTCAAAGGTCGTCTGCCCAGAACCAAAGTTCCAGGACAGGCTTTTGGAATTTGCTGGCTCTCATATTCTGGACTGCTGAGTTAAGCCTTCATCATACAGTATTGTACAAGGGACTGGGTCACTGGGGATCCCCTTAAAATTTTGCTTACTCTGTTCTGAAACTACTTGATCAGAAATGTGCTATAATTCTTTTCCCTGTGTATGTGCAGCCTCACTCCAGCTCAACACCACAGAAAAACAGTGATCAGCACATATGTCACACTGCCCATATGCATATTCTTCATAAATTATTTTTTTGGAGAGGTTTTTGCTATAGGGTGCATGCACTCATCAGATAGACAGAGACAGAGAAACAGAAAGTGAGAAATAACCCCCCAAGGGAGATGGCCACACCACAATCCCTTCTCCATTCTCCTCTCAGGATCCTGGGCACACACGCACATGTGCCCGGCGTGAGTTTTAAGCCACTGGGTCCGGGATCTGAGCCACTGTCGACTACATGGGAGTCCAGTGACATAGCCATTATGCTAACTGCTGGTTCCCTTCATAAAATTTTTACTAAACACATATTGATGAAAAGAAAAACAATTTTATTTAGATTTTAGCTTTTTTTGTTGTTGTTATAGGATGTGTGTGTGGGAGAGAGAAAAAAAAAAGAGAGAAAGTGAAACATCACACCCCCTCCCCCCCCATAGGAGAGGGTCTTTCCACAATCCCTTCTTTTTTTTTTTTTTTGGAGAGGTTTTTGCTATAGGGTGTGTGTGCTCGCCAGAAAGACAGAGAGACACAGAGAGATAGAAAACGAGAAATCATCCCCCAGAGGGGATGGCCATGCCACAATCCCTTCTCCTCCATTCTCCTCTCAGGATCTTGGGCACGCACACACATGTGCCCAGCATGAGTTTAAGCCACTGGGTTCGGTACTCGAACTGAGGTCGGCTACATGGGAGCTCAGCAACATAGCCATTACGCTGCTGGTTCCCACAAATCCTTCTTATCCACTCTCCTCTTGGGATTTTGTGCACACATGCCAAGCTTATTTTCAAACTACTAGATCTGGGACTTGAACCCTGCACTCTTCCATGACAGATCCAGCTGCCTTAGCCAACATGCCACCTGGCTGGCTCAAAAAGTATTTTTAAGGTTTATTTATTTGTATGTCTCATGGGCAAGGGAGACTGAGAGACAGTGAAAGATACAGACCACAACCACACCAGGATCTTAATGCCATGATCCCCCCCCACCCCCCGCAGCCCCAACCAGCCCCATATGAGGGGCACACATGAACCCAATGTGCTCAGGTAGGGAATTCTCAGGGAGAATTCTAAAACACTGTCTTTTACTTATTGGAAAACACTGTAATGTAGTTTGAGTATATTATCAAATAAAGAATATTTTACTATTAAATAAAGAACATTTTGGGGACCAGCAGTTAGCGTAATGGCTATGTCACTGGACTCCCATGTAGTCAACCATGGTTCGAGTCCCAGACCCAGTGCCTTAAACTCACTCTGGGTGTGTGTGTGTATGCATGCCCAAATCCTGAAAGAAGAATGGAGAAAAAGGGATTTTGGCATGGCCATCCACCCTGGGGGGTGATTTCTCACTTTCTCTCTCTCTCTCTCTGTCTTTCTGGCAAGCACATGTGCCCTATAGCAAAAAACTCTCCAAAAAAAGAAAAAAAATAAAGAACATTTTTCATAATTGTAAATTATTTGTAAAGCCAGATGCTTTTGAAAATCAGTGTGTTAAGATTTAGTATTAAGTTAAATTTTACCTTTGAGTGCTCTTTTAAAGAATTATTTATTTTTATTATTATGATTTTTTTTTCTTTTTTTAATTTTAAAACTTGACCAGAGAGAGTGAGAGAAAGCAAGCCACCAGTTCTGGGACCTGAATTATAGTTAGCAATGTGGAAATCTAGTGCCTTAACCACCATGCCACATGCTAGCTCTTGAATTCTTCATTGTCTAAGTCAGAATAAGTTATATTTCATAATTATCTTCAGGCAACTGTTCAAAATCACATAAAAACTAAAATTTAAGTATGTATGTTATTGACAATTGTGCTTTTGAAAACTTATCCAAAGGATTAAACTAAAAGATATGCTATCAGCATAGATTTGTAAAATATGTCATCTTAAGACTTAAAATAAGTAAAAGCCAAATGACAAATTAAGAAAAGAGTGAAGACAGAAAAAAGAGTGAAATAGAAAAGAAAGAAAAAGAAATGAAAAAGAAACAAAGGAACTATTTCAGGAGCCATGTCTAATCCCAGGAGGCCAGGTCATCTCAGTGTTACCTTCCAAGGCTTCTTTTTCTGCCTAGGGATCCTCCAGCCTCCTGAAGGATACTTAGGGACCAGTGAGATCCAACCAATGATGGGTCATGGCTAGCCCAGACATTCTATCCAGACCTCCCTGGCCTCCCAGGTCTTTGCTAATCTTTTTCTGGGGCACAGCCCCACTCCTCCACAGCCACAGCAGGAAGAGGAACAATGGTCATGCTTAAGGGACTTGCAGGGAACTTTCTGAGTAGTCTAACAGGCACTGTTGCAAACAATTGAATCAGAATACAATTAGTTTTTTTTTTTTTTTTTAATTTTTGCTATAGAGCATGTGCACTTGCCACTAGAGGTAGCCAGTGAGAAAGAGAGAGAGAATGAGAAAGCACCCATTAAGGGATATTGGCAAGCCACAATCCCTTCACCATCTCTCTCTTTGTACTATTTTGGATATGCATGCACACATGTGTGGTACATTTTTGAAGCCATCCGGTCAGGGACTTGAACCATGTAGTTGACCATGTGGGATCTAGCACCTTCACCATGCCATCTGCTAGCTCAGCATTATTTATTTTAAAAAAATTCAAAATGGCCAGCAGTGATATGATGGTTAAGGCACTGGACTCCAGCATGACACATTATGGTTTGAAGTTTATTCTAGATGCTTATAAATCACACTGAGCGTGTGTGTGTGTGTGTGTGTGTGTGTGTGTGTTTGTGTGTGTGTGTCTCTGTCTGTGTCTCTCTGCTTCTGTCTTCTCATTTTTTTAAATATTTCTTTTTTAAAATTTTTAAGGTAAAGTATTTTCTTAGCTTTCAGCCCCTCCTTTGTCTTGTTAATAATCCTTTCTCCCCCTCCTACCCAGGAGATGCAAGGGGCCTTCAGAAGAATACACCTCCATGGCTCCTGAGAACTAGTGACTTCAGGGAAAAAAGAGAAATAAAGATTTCTACTGATAATTCAGCCTTCAGTTCACAAACTCGAGTGGTAGGAAACCCCTCAAGCTTTTTCTCTTGATCTCAGTCTCTGTCTCTCTCTGCTTCTGTCTTCTCATCTTTTGTAACTTTTCTTTTTAAAAATGTTAAAGGTAAAGTATTTTCTCTGCCTTCAGCCCCTCATTTGTCTTGTTAATAAACCTCTCTCCCTCTCCTATCCAGGCGAGGCAAAGGACCTTCAGAAGAAGACACCTCCATGACTCCTGAGAACTAATTTCCTGTTTTTGCTTTTAAAAAAATTTTTTTTTTAGTTTTTTAATTCCTTTATTTCCCTCTTTTTTTCTGTTTCTTGTTTTTTTTTTTTTCCTCTCTCTATGTTTCTTTTTCTTTTATCTCATATCTCTGCTCTTCAATCTCCATTCACTGTGTTTCTAGAAGGATCTAAGGAAACTATAGCCAAACATCCAAATACTATTAGGGTTAACATATTCCTCAATATCTACTAAATCTGCTGCTCAAAGGGATCAAAACGAAACTTCAAAGAGATTCCAAATCACCTCTTTCTGTGCACTCCTAACCGCTCAGATTGAACTTCAAGTCTAGGAAGAAACACAGTTTTCCATCAGATGACTAGAAATCACCAAAGGGACACAAGAAATATGGGAAAGCAAGAAAATACCTCTCCTCCCAGGAATATGAATAACTCCTCTTTATCCACAGAGTTCAATGGAAATCATGAAAATGTCTGATAAAGAATTTAGAATATTCAAAGTGGGAAAGCTAACAGAGACGGAAGAAAAGAGAGACAATAAACTGCATAAGAGAAAGGAGAAAGTAGCTGATGAGTTCCAGGAGGTGAGGAAATTCTGGCTAGATCTAAAAGGGAAATTATACACTTTACAAAAGAATCAAAGGGACCTGTTAGAGATGAAGGCTATAATACAGGAAGTCAAAATCTCCCTTGAAAGTATTAAAAGCAGACTAGATCATACAGAAAATAGAATCTCAGACGTAGAAGAGAAAATTGCTGGCTTAGAAAAATCCACCATGAAGACTGATAAAATTACCCCCAAAAATGAGAATAATATACTAGAGAACATTAGATATGAGAAATACTAGATACCATCAAATGTCCAAGTATCTGGAAAATTGATATTCCAGAAGGCGAAGAGACTCATAAGTGCATTGACCAATCTATTCCATGAAATCCTGCAAAAAACCCTTTCAAACCTAGAGAGGTACTCAAAGATTCAGTCCCATGAAATACAAAGGACCCCAAATAGAATCAACACAAGAAGAGCTTCTCCAAGACATATTATAGCCAGATTGACCAAAACCACCAAGACAAGATATTAATATTGGCAAAAGAGAAACGGCACGTTACCTACAAAGGATATCCCATTGGGCTAACAGCGGACCTCTCATTGGAAACAATGTGAGCAAGGAAAGAATGGGAAAATACATTCAAAGTGTTAAGGGAAAAATGATTTGAACCAAGAATACTTTACCCATCAAGATTATCCTTTGTATGGGAAGAAAGGACAAGAACATTTTCCAATAAACACAACCTAAAAGAATTTACCAGCACCAGACCAGACCTTGAAGAAGTTCTCAAGAGAGTGCTATATCAGGAAAATTAAACACAGACACACAGAAATAAGAGTTCAAAAACTAAGAAAATGGCCAACCCAATCATAAGGACAAATCTGGAGTTGCATATTATATCCCAGAATTTAATCAGGAAGATAGAACCACAACAGAAAATAGATTAAGTTCATGAGACTGAACCGGTGAAATAGCATTTTATGACTTTTGACTAAGATATTGCTGATTTTCTTCTAGGCTTTGTTGTCCAGTTTTAAGAATTTCTGTCCTGTCCTCAGCTGTTAATAGGTTTGTGTCCCTACTATTCGAACAGAACCCTAACTTGTTTCCTGGCTTTAAGTTTTAAGCCAAGTTCCTTAGCATTTCTTTGATTTATTAAAGTTAAAAATGCTTTTCTTGAAATTACCAGCTGAACTTGCTATTGAAAGTAGTTTGATTATTTAAGAAATTGTATGATTAATAAAATGTGGTGGAAAAGGAATGGAAGACAACTGTAGACACCAGAGATAGTGTGAGAAGAGGGTGGGAAAGGACAGATGGTCATAAATAGGGGTAATGTATGTGTATGTGTGTGTATATATATATATATATGACTAGAAATGGAAAATTATTGACAATAACATGCATGATTAAGTCACTATGCAGTATATTCTGGATGGAAAAATCACATTTTGTATGCTGTGACTATGCTTAGGGACTTAATGTAAATTAATTTCAAAAAAGTGTCAGAAAAAAAAATACACTGACCCTCTCCCGAAGCAGGTCTTTCACCCTGTTGCTATAATATCAGGTGTATTGTTTTGCTTTTGTTTCCTCTGATTTTCAGGTCTTCTTTTAAAAATCAGTGCCCCCTCAAAATACCTAAGGTATTGGCTCTATTTTTTCTTCTGTAGTCCTGTTTTGTGTCTTACATTTAAGTTTATATATTTTTTTCTGACATGGATAATCAATATATCCAGCACCATATATTGAAGTACTGTTTTTCCCCAGTCTATGTTCTTGGCATCACTTTTGAATTTCAGTGGCCTGCAGGTGACATAGCAGTTGAGAGCACTGCAATCTCACATGATGGACAACAGTTTGAGTCCCAGACCTGGTGGCTTACTTTCTCACTCTCCCTAACTCTCTGTTCAAGTTAAAATAAATTATAGTCATCAAAATGAAAAATAAAGTTAAATAAAGCAAGATGTTCCTAGAAAAGAGAGAGAAGATACAAACCAATAAACCAGCTATGGAAGTAAAGACATTATTTCTGACTATATAGAAGTAAAAAGCTTTTAAGAAGAACACAATATACTAAAAAAAATAAAGTTTTGCCATTAATCATTACCCATAATGTAAGAAATATTCATTAATCTAAGACACCAATCATAGTTGAAAGTATAATAACTATCAAAGATTAGAATCATACAATGATTGTTTTAAAAATGAATTTAAGAATGCAATCATTTTCAATTACTTTATAAGAATATAAAATCAGTACCTTTTTGGCTTAAAACCCTAAAATTGTGATATAGTCTTATGATATAAACCCTATACTTTATTCAGAAACTCTTCTGTTTTTTTAAAGCTTTCCAAGAATTCTTATCAGGCCTTATCAAAATAATATAGCACTTGGGGGCAAAGATGCAACCTAGGAGCCCTGCACTAGAGGCCAATATGGAGAAGACCTCCACGGCCACCATGAACTTCCCCTTGGTGCTGTGGTAGACGGGGACAAATGTGACCCAGACACTGCAGAACACCAGCATGCTGAATGTGAGAAACTTGGCTTCATTGAATGTGTCAGGCAGGTTCCTGGCCAGGAAAGCCACAGTGAAGCTTCCCAGAGCCAGGAAACCCAGGTAGCCCAGGACACAGTAGAAGGCAGTGACTGAGCCCTTGTTGCACACAATGAGGAGGTTTCTGGGATCAGAATATGAGTCTATGTCAACAAAAGGGGGAGAAGTTCCCAGCCAAATTCCACAGATAATCATTTGGAATAGGGAGCAAATGGGAATAACAAAATTGGAAACTCCTGACAGCAGCAAGCACCTCATGGTTCTTCCAGGCTTCATGGCCTTGAATGCCAGAATCACAGTAATGATTTTGGCCAAAACAGTGGAAACAGCCACAGTGAACACAAGGCCAAATGCAACTTGTTGGAGGACACAGGTGGCTGCATTAGGATGGCCAATGAAGAGCAAGGAGCAGAGGAAGCATGGCAGGAGGGAGACGAGCAGAATAAAGCTCAGAGCCTGGTTGCTGGTCTTGACAATGGGAGTGTTTCGGTGCTTCACAAAGACTCCCAAAACTGTAGCTGTGAGGAAAAAGAAACACAGAGCCATGCAGGTAATGGATGTCCCCAAAGCATCCTCAAAAGCCAGGAATGTCACATGCTTGGGGAGGCAGTGAGTTCTCTCACTGTTTGGATACTCTTGAGCTGGGCACTGGACACACTGCTTTGCATCTGGTGACAAAACAAAGATTCAGTAATTCAATTTCACAAATTGATTTTCATGTTAAAGGAAATGGTAACTTTTGTGTAATTTTCCACAGATGAATCCTCGAGGTTATACCAAGATATACCAAATTAACATTGGGAGAATTCTTTCAGCTTCAGGTGGCGCCAAAGTGATTTAAAACTGGATCTCAGCATCTAAATATATTGGTTGGCCCATCTTGTGGCTTTGAATGATACTATCAATGATGAGAATTTATTCCAGACCTCTTCTCTACACTCTCCTCTGTTTTCCTTAAATGAACTTTATATTTCCATGGCTTATCATAGTTGTTCATCACGACAGACATGAATAGTCCAGCACCCTTAGCCACCATGCCACCTGATGGAACCATATTGTTCATTTTAGAAAATTGCTGGGAGGCACATTCACTCACTAGAGAGAGACACCCAGAGAAAGAAAAAACTTGAGACAGCACCACCTCTATAAAATAGTCATGCTACAATCCCTTCTGCACCATATTTTCATCTTATCATTATTCTGCACAATATACAAACTCCTGGTGTATTTTCCAAGTCATCTGGTTGAAGACTAAAATCACAATTTGGGTCATGTGAGATTCAATCACTTAACCACTATGGCATGGGCTGTCTCCATACTTCTATTTTTATTTTTTGTTTTATACACTCATTTGGTTTTGCAATTCATTCACAAGAAAATAAACTTCTTTTTTGGCATATTCTAACCTAATCAAAAATATTTTTACTAATAATGAAAATCAAAATTTCTACTGTTAGAATGCCTGAAATTGAATAATACTTATGGAATAATTCAAATCATGTCTATTTCTTTTATATTGGAAAAATGGAAGCATTATTTCTTAAAATTTTCCATATTTTACAATAGCCATTACCACATTTTATTTTAACAATTGTTTGATTTTATATTTTGTATGATAGCAAGTTTTGAGGTGCCTAAGTGTAAAATTGATTAGAATGTTGAGTCTTCAATCTTTAAGCTATGTTTCTTTTTTTTCCTGTAATATAATTCAAAGTGTGATATTCTCATTTTAGTCAATTCTTTGTTCTTAATTGCACAGGTATATTTGAGCATGGTTAAAAAAGTTTAAAATATTTTTGGACCAGTTTTTGGAATAATGGCTATGTTGCTGAACTCCCATGTAGTCAACCGTGGTTCAACTCCCGGCCCTGGTGGCTTAAATTCACGTTGGGCGTGTGTGCATGTGTGCCCAAAATCCCAAGAGGAGAATGGAGTAGAAGGAATTGTGACATGGCCATCCTCCATGGGGGTGATTTCTCGCTTTCTGTCTTTTGTTTCTCTCTGTCTTTCTGGCAAGCGCACGCGCCCTATAGCAAAAAAAAAAAAAAAAGCAAAAAAAATTTTATAATAATTTGTATGTTATTATGTTGTGCTTAATCATCTGGGTATAAAAGTCAGATTCAAACTTTAAGGCACCCACAGTTCACCTTGATAATGACACATCTCTCATTTCATGACTGATGTACTCCAGTATGAGATTTAAGATTGACACTGTCTTACCCAGCACTAAAGTGCAAGAGTGTCCATTGGCCTTGCCACAGTATCTTATTTTACTTTCTGCTCTGGAGATTTGGGGCACACATGCCCATGCACCTGGCATGACTCAAGATTCAGGATTGGAAATTAAACCACAGTCAGCCACGTGGGACAGTGGCTTCACAACCACATCACCTTATGGCCAAGGTGTTTTGTTTCTAATAGTAACAGTTTTATTTTTATTGAGCAATAGTAGGGACTAAGAATCTATTATATATTTCATACTTGTTTGATTTGAAATGTCTGACTCTGGGCACAAGACACAAATAAAGCAGCAAACAGGTCTTCCTTCTTGGGGAAGTTTTTGAAATCCAGGAACACAGCTGTGACTACACACAGATTCAGGAGTCTGAGCAGAAAAAAGAAGTATTAGTCATAATAATATATGTTATAAACTGTTTTGCTGAGATGTCTCTATTTTTCTCCACTTTGGAGAAAAAATATTGCCTTTAATCATTCAACACTGTGTATCATTTAAATTCCCATCAAATTGATATTAGTTAATTTTCTTTTAATTGTTTAGTTTTAGAGAGAGATTTTTGCTATAGAGTACATGCAGTTGCCAGAGAGACAGAGAAAGTGAGAAAACACTCCTGGGGTGGTGGCCACACTGTAATCTATTCTTTAATGTCTTCTCAGGGTTTGAGGCAACAATGCATATATGCCAGACAGGAGTTGTTTTTTTTTTTTTTTTCTTAATTTTTTATTTTATTTTATTTTTTTATTACATTGAATTACATATAACTTTACAGTGTATTACATTGCTTTTTCAAAAGGGAATGCCATGCATGTCAGTACAGAGACATTAATCTCCCCGCTTCAACATTCAATATCTTTCCTATGTTTCCCCCAATCATTATTATTATTATTCTAATTATTTTTTATGATAAACATGATTTTTTTTTTCCAATTATCAGATCATAAAGTTCCCAACAATAGGGAACATAGACTCCACTCAGGGCTGGACCAAGGGTGGGTCTCGTGCAGCTCCGCAAATGTAGGTGAATTTCCATGGAACACAGTTTCAGGAATGCGGCTCAGGAAAGCAGAGATGGCCATCAACTGATGCGGCACGCGGGGCAGACCCCGGCCAGGGCATGCGGGGCAGACCCCGGCCACGGCACGCGGGGTCAGAGCCCTGGCCACGGCACACGGGGTAGAGCCCCGGTCGGGCCGGACCTCCGGATAGGGCACATGGAGCAGAGCCCCAGCCATGGCACACGGGGTGGACCTGGCCACGGCCCGCGGGGCAGGGGCAGACCCCGGCCACGGCCCGCGGGGCAGACCCCGGCCAAGGCACGCGGGGCAGACCCCGGCCACGGCACGCGGGGCAGACCCCGGCCAAGGCACGCGGGGCAGATCCCGGCCACGGCACGCGGGGGCAGTGCCCCGGCCAAGGCACGCGGGGCAGACCCCGGCCAAGGCTCGCGGGGCAGACCCCGGCCACGGCACACGGGGCAGACCCCGGCCAAGGCTCACGGGGTGGGGCAGACCCCGGCCACGGCACGCGGGGTAGACCCCGGCCAAGGCACGCGGGGCAGACCCCGGCCACGGCACGCGGGGGCAGACTCCTGCCACGGCACGCGGGGCAGACCCCGGCCAAGGCACGCGGGGCAGATCCTGGCCACGGCACGCGGGCGCAGTGCCCCGGCCAAGGCACGCGGGGCAGACCCCGGCCAAGGCACGTGGGGAAGATCCCGGCCACGGCACGCGGGCGCAGTGCCCCGGCCAAGGCACGCGGGGCAGACCCCGGCCACGGCACGCGGGGCAGATCCCGGCCACGGCACGCGGGGCAGACCCCGGCCACGGCGCGCGAGGTCAGAGCCCCGGCCACGGCACGCGGGGCAGACCCCGGCCACGGCGCACGGGGTCAGAGCCCCAGCCACGGCGCGCGGGGCAGACCCCAGCCAAGGCTCGCGGGGCAGACCCCGGCCACGGCACGTGGGGCAGACCCCGGCCAAGGCACGCGGGGAAGACCCCGGCCACGGCACGCGGGCGCAGTGCCCCGGCCAAGGCACGCGGGGCAGACCTCGGCCACGGCACGCGGGGCAGACCCCGGCCACGGCACGCGGGGCAGACCCCGGCCACGGCGCGCGGGGTCAGAGCCCCGGCCACGGCACGCGGGGCAGACCCCGGCCAAGGCTCGCGGGGCAGACCCCGGCCACGGCACGCGGGGCAGACCCCGGCCAAGGCTCGCGGGGCAGACCCCGGCCACGGCACGCGGGGCAGACCCCGGCCAAGGCTCGCGGGGCAGACCCCGGCCACGGCACGCGGGGCAGACCCCGGCCAAGGCACGCGGGGCAGACCCCGGCCACGGCACGCGGGGCAGACCCCGGCCACGGCACGCGGGGTCAGAGCCCCGGCCACGGCACGCAGGACAGAGCCCCGGTAGGGCCGGACCTCCGGATAGGGCATGCGGAGCAGAGCCCCAGCCACGGCACGCGGGGCAGACCCCGGCCAAGGCACGCGGGGCAGACCCCGGCCAAGGCTCGCGGGGCAGACCCCGGCCACGGCACGCGGGGCAGACCCCAGCCAAGGCTCGCGGGGCAGACCCCGGCCACGGCACGCGGGGCAGACCCCGGCCAAGGCTCGCGGGGCAGACCCCGGCCACGGCACGCGGGGCAGACCCCGGCCAAGGCACGCGGGGCAGACCCCGGCCACGGCACGCGGGGCAGACCCCGGCCAAGGCTCGTGGGGCAGACCCCGGCCACGGCAGGCGGGGCAGACCCCGGCCAAGGCTCGCGGGGCAGACCCCGGCCACGGCACGCGGGGCAGACCCCGGCCACGGCACGCGGGGCAGACCCCGGCCACGGCACGCGGGGTCAGAGCCCCGGCCACGGCATGCAGGACAGAGCCCCGATAGGGCCGGACCTCCAGATAGGGCATGCGGAGCAGAGCCCCGGCCACGGCACGCGGGGCAGACCCCGGCCAAAGCACGCGGGGCAGACCCCGGCCACGGCACGCGGGACAGAACCCCGGCCACGGCACGCAGGGCAGAGCCCCAGTCGGGCCGGACCTCCAGACAGGGCACGTGGAGCAGAGCCCCAGCGCCCTGACCCCGTGCCCCAACACGTGAAGTGGAGCCCCCGCGCCCACCACCCCACCCCCGCGCGCCAGCACGTGGAGCGGAGTCCCCGTCTGCCTCCCCTGGACGTTTAATTGTATCTAGTACTTCTTGCATATTATTCTCAGTTTTGGGCCATTTTCTCAGTCTTTATGGTGGACCTTTCTAGGCCAGCCATTTTCTTTTCTACATTAGAGATTCCATTTTCTGAATGATCTAGTCTGCTTTAAATACTTTCAAGAGAGATTTTGACTTCTTGTATTATAGCCTTCATCTCTAACAGCTCCATCTGATTCTTTTGTAAAGTGTGAAACTCCTCTTTTAGATCTTGCATGAATTTCCTCACCTCCTAGAACTCTTCAGCTCCTTTCTTCTTCCCCTTCAGCAGTTCCTTGTCTCTCTTCTCTTCGATCTCTGTTAGCTTTGCCATTATGAATGATCTGAATTGTTTATCAGACATTTCCATGAATTCCCTTGAACTGTGTGTGGATGAAGAGGAGCTATCCGTTTCAATTGGAGGAGAGGCATTTTCCTGCTTCTCCATATTTCTTGTGGTCCTGCAGCGATTTCTAGTCATCTGGTGGATGGTCGGTTTCTTCCCAAACTTTTGAAGTTTAATATGAGGGTTGAGAAGTGTGCAGAAAAGGAAGCAGCGAGAGGGAAACAATACCAACAACAACAAAAAAAAAAAAACAGACAAGAAACAGAGAAAAGGAAGAGAAAAGCTTTGGAATAAGTCTAAAAAAGAAAAATTGATATTAAAAAAAATTTCAATAAAGATCAAAAATTAGAAAACTGCGTGGCGCACTTTGTCTAGATCTCAGGAGCCATGGAGCAGGCTGTCTCTTGAAGAAGGGCTGTTCTGGGAGGAGCAGAGGGGATTATTAACAAAACAAAGGCCTAGGAGGGAGGGGCCAAAGGGCCCTGTAAGACGCCTCACCTTAAAAAATTCTAAAAAGTAAAAATTAAAAAAAAAAAGACAGACAGACAGAGAGAGAGAGAGAGAGAGAGAGAGGTAGAGAGAGACCAAGATTGATTCAGAGACAGGAGATATGAAAGGGGTTTTCCTACCATGTGGGATTTTGTATGCTGGAGGCCCAGTTAGGAGTGGGACATCTTCCTTTCTCCCAGCATGTCTAGATCTCAGGAGCCATGGAGCAGGCTGTCTCTTGAAGAAGGGCTGTTCATGTGGGATTTTGTATGCTGGAGGCCCAGTTAGGAGTGGGACATCTTCCTTTCTCCCAGCATGTCTAGATCTCAGGAGCCATGGAGCAGGCTGTCTCTTGAAGAAGGGCATGTGGGATTTTGTATGCTGGAGGCCCAGTTAGGAGTGGGACATCTTCCTTTCTCCCAGCATGTCTAGATCTCAGGAGCCATGGAGCAGGCTCGCCAGACAGGAGTTTTAAGTCTCTAGTTCCAGGACTCAAAACTGTAGTCAGCCATGTGGGAGTCTAGGACTTAACCACTATGCTACCTGTTGGCCCCCCTTACAAAGACTTGTAATGAAGAACTAGTATGCTTCCCTTTGTTTTTTATGTATTATTAATATTTTTAATTTTTTGTAAAAATTATTTATTTAACTGTATTTATCATTATTATTATTTTAAAATTTGTACAGAAATACAGAGGGAGAGAAAGGGGAAGTGAGAAAGCAAGCCACAGGTCGGGACAAGAACTGTGGTCAACCATGTGGGAGTCCAGTGCTTTAACCATCACATCACCTGCCAGCCCTCTTTATGTATTATTTGCCAAATATCTCCAATGTACCTAATTACTGTAACCCATACATATCTAAAATAATCCCTTGTGTCATTTTTTTCTTTTATGTAATCTTCAAAACAATTTTCAATGCAGGTTTTACAAGGTAAGTATTCTGAAAAGCTTGTCCTCAAATACTGTTGTTCCCAAGAATATTTATACTAGGTCCTCATATCTGGTTCTAGATTTTAAATGATCTAATGTGATATATAGGTACACAATAAAAAGTTAACTTAAATCTCATGTTCCAGCAGTATGATAAGAATGTGCTTAATCCACTTCTGGACTCTGACATTAGTAGAGCACTGCTTTTCATATATTAACAAAATACATGTGTGAAGTATGATTTTTATATAAATCTTTTTACAAAAGGTTTTTGCTTTAGGGTGTGTGCACTTGTGAGAGAGAGAGAGAGAGAGAGAGAGAGAGAGAGAGAGAGAGAGAGAGAGAGAAACAGAGACACTGAGAGAGAAAGTGAGAAATTAGCCCACAGGAGGAATGGCCACATCAGAATCCATTCCCCTCCATCTCCTCCCAGGATGTAGGGCATGCATGCACATGCAGTCAGCATGAGATTCTAGACAGCAGGTCCAAGACTCAAACTGTGGTCAGTCATGTGGGAGTCCAGCATTGTAACTACTACATGATCTGCTGGCCCCTGTTGTATAAATCTTCTGCCTCATCTAATTGGCTGAGATTATAGTCAATGCTTTGAGATGTTTAGTACAACAAAGAATGATATACAAGAGGCTGGCAGGTGGTAGGGTGGATAAGGGACTGGATTCTCATATGGCAAACTATGGTTTGACCCCTGGATCCTGGCTTTCACATTCTGCCTCTCTTTCTCTCTCAATCTCTCTCTCTCTCATCAAATTGAAGAAGGCTAATAATAAATAAAAAATTAAATAAATCTTTTTTTTTTCTTTTTTTTTTTTTTTTTTTCTATAGGGCGCATGCGCTTGCCGGACAGAGAGAGAGAGAAACAGAGAGATAGAAAGCAAGAAATCACCCCTCAGGGGGGATGGCCACACCGCAATCCCTTCTCTTCCATTCTCCTCTTGGGATCTTGGGCACCCACGCACACGTGCCCGGCATGAGTTTAAGCCACCAGGTCCGGGACTCGAGCCGCAGTCGACTACGTGGGAGTCCAGCGACATAGTCATTACACTAACCGTTGGTCCCAATAAATAATTCTTAAAAAAATGCTTTTGAAAAAGCAATGTAATACACTGTAAAGTTATATGTAATTCAATGTAACATAAAGAAGAATATGATGATAATAAAAAATTTTTAAAAAATGCTATGCAACATGACAAGAGGCAATGTGAATGGTATCTACAAAAACATGAATAATATTTTAATCTGTACTTTCCTCATGTTTATAGAATATCAATATATAAGAAGGAGTTTGGTGACAAATGATAAGGGGGTTTCAGGATATATAGAGAAATTTTTTTAGACACACACAAACTCACACACACACACACTTTCACATACATATAGACATATATATAAAAAAGTCATGCACTCTACAAAGATAGAAGACAATTCAGTTCATGACGAAAAGCATACTTGATAGGGGTCCCATAAGATAATAGGTTAGACCATATAAATTTCATGGGCAATGTTCAATATTATCTAGGTTTGCGTAAGTGCAATCTGTTATGTTCACACAACGACAAACTTTCCTAAAATGCATTTCTTGGGGACCAGCAGATGGTGCACTCTTTATGTTATTGGACTCCCTCAAGGCTAAGTGCACTTTGAGTCCCAGATCTAGCAGCTTGAATCTTACTGGGTGAATGTGCATGTGAACTCAAAATTTTGAGAAGAGAATGGAGGAAAAGGGGACTGTGGCATGGCCATCTCCCCAGGGGGTAATTTCTAGCTTTCTGTCTCTTTGTTTCTCTGGCAAGTACACATGCCCTACTGCAAAAATCTATCTAAAATAAAAATTAAATCAAATAAAAAATGCATTTCTTTCATTAAACAATGTTCAACTATGTTTGCATATTCATTACCACATTGATTTTAATTGGACTGCTGCTTGAACAAACATAAGAAAACAAATCAGCATATAAAAAACAAATGTTTTTCTACAGTAAGAATGTAGGTAAGCAAAGTCACATAGTATAAAGTCAGGATTAAAAAGGTGGATTTTAAAAAATAATTTGTATTTTCACTGAGGCAAGAGTTAATTAATTTCTCTTTAGATGTCTGCCATAGGTCATTTGCTTTCACCAGAGAGAGCTACAAACAATAAAACAATAAGTGAGAAATTAATCCTCAGGAGGTTGGTCATGTCTTAAACCTTTTTCCCCCCATTATCCTCTCAGGATTTGGGGCATACATGCACATACAAAATGCCAGGCATAATTTTCAAGTCACCAGGTCCAGGACAGAAATCCATGGTTGGCCATGTGAGAACTCAGCTCCTTTACCACTACAGCACCTGCTGGCCCCGTGAAAAGCAAACTGAATGCTAAGTTAGTGTGGGAAGTGGGTGGGCAAAGGAGGAGAATGTGAGGAAAGACATTAAGAAGAAAAATAGGAAGGCAAGACATTTATGGGACACAGAAATGGATTATAATTTGTTGATGATAACATGTATAAGTATCCACAACTGGATTGGTGTGAAATGTATTCATGTTGAAAAATTCACTTTACAAACTAAATATAGTGATTTAATGTATAAAAGAAATTAAAAACAAATAAAATACATGAATGTCTGCACTCTATAGTAGAAACAGAAAGATCAGAAAAGTATAATAGCATGGAATGCAACTGTAGATACTACAGATAGTAAGGATAGGGATAATATGAGGGTGGGTATTAGGGAAGGAGGGAAACAGAGAAAAAAGAAGTACATATAACTGACACAAAAATAAAAAGCTATTTTCTGATGATAATGTATATGGTAATGTCTTTGTCTTTTCTGAAATGCACTGTACTCATGCTGGGAAAAGTCGTGTTGTACACTGTAAAATGTATAGTGATTAAATGTAAATAAAAATTTAAAAAAATTGGAAAACAAAAACTGCACACAAAAAAAGGTAGTCACACAATTTCATTTCAGGACTCTGTTCAGATACCTCTGTAGATATTTAACACTGAAATGCCATCATACCTCCTTGAAACTAACAGGCCAGTTTATCATCTCTTCATTGATGACCAAGCCTTGATCATGGGTGCTCCTGTAGACAAAATCTCCTACTTTAACCAACAGCAAACTGCGATTAGAAAATTGCACAAGATTGAGGATATCATACTGTATTGTTTTTCTTTTTTCATCCAGGGGCTTGTTGTACACAATGCTGTTTATCAACTGACTTTTTCTCAGAAATGGATGAAGCTGGATTAAAGATAGGATTTACAGATTAGAACTGCATTAAATGTAGAACTGTACAGTCCTTATCTATCAAGAAATCCCTCTATTTTAACATCTCTACCCTTTTTGGTAGGAGCTCACTATGGATTGAATTGTCACCAGTTCTGCAGTCATGTGAGATGTACTCTCTTTTTTATTTCTAAAATCAATGGAGGAGTGATTGTAGCTCATAAGAAAAATTCTAGGATATTTCCCAAAGAGTGATTTGTACATGGACTTTCATAAAACTCAAACAAACGAAATCTGGCTTGGAGTAATTAGAGGCTAAACTTGGTCATTTATAAAGGGCACACGTGGGCTCAGCCAGTGAGTGGTGTGATTAAAGTGGCTGAATCACACATGACTAAGCCAGCATCTTTGTTCCTGTACCTGCAACCTACAAAACACACTGGATGGGACCAACAGGTGGTGTGGTTGTTAAGGCATTGGACTCTCTCATGGCTGACTGTGGTTTAAGTTCTGGACTTGATGTCTTGCTTTCTGACTTTCCTTTTTCCCTTTCTCTCTGTCTCTGATCAAATTTTTAAAAAATAAAAATAAATAAATAATTTTTAAAGAAAACAAAACACTGAACTTATGTGTGCTCATGTCCCAAATTCCAGATAAAAACACAGATGGGGAAAGAATTCTGTCATGACTATTCTGCATGGGTGGTGATTTCACATTTCCCCTCTGTGTCTTTCCCTAACAAATGCACATGTAGGGAAAAAAATAAGAATTATTTAATTATACTTATTATTGCTATTTTTATAACTTGACCAGAGAGAGAGGGAAACTGAAAAAGCAAGCCACCAGGTTTTAGACTTGAACCAGTCACTCATGTGGGAGTTCAGCACTCCCACTATGTGGGAGTTGACCACTATGCCACCTGCTGGCCCCTTGTAGGAAAAAGTTTTAAAAGGCACTATATGTATGAAAAGATTTAGATTCTTTTTTTTTTTTCTTCCATTTTTGGAGAGGCTTTTGCTACAGGGCGTGTGCGCTCACTAGAGAGACAAAGAGAGAGAGACAGAAAGTGAGAAATCACCCCCGAGGGGATGGCCATGCTGCAATCCCTTCTCCTCCATTCTCCTCTCGGGATCTTGGGCACACAGGTGCGTGCACCCAGCATGAGTTTAAGCCACCCAGTCCGGGACTCGAACCACAGTAGACTACATGGGAGTCCAGTGACATAGCCATTACTCTAACTGCTGGTCCCAAACCTGTTTTGTTCTTTATCTTTATTTTGGACTTATTTTGGTAAAAGTGTTACTGTCATGTGACATAAAAAGAAATAATTTGTAACAAATATATAAATTTAAAGCTTTAAAATTATTTTTTATTTAGAGGGATTTTTGCTATAGGTCATGTGTTCTTGCCAGAGAGAGAGAAACAGAGAGACAATAAGTGAGAAATCGCCCATAGAAGGGATATCCATGCCATAATCCCTTCTCTTCCATTCTCCTCTTGGGATTTGGGGCATGCATGCACACACCCCTGGAATGAGGTTATTTTTTTTTTCTTTTTTTGGAGAGGTTTTTGCTATAGGGCACGTGCACTCGCCAGACAGACAGAGACAGACAGAGAGACAGAAAGTGAGAAATCACCCCCCAGGGGGGATGGCCACACTGCAATCCTTTCTCCTCCATTCTCCTCTCGGGATCTTGGGCATGCACGCACATGCACCTGGCGTAAGTTTAAGCCACCAGGTCCGGGACTCGAACCACAGTCAACTATGTGGGAGTCCAGCGACATAGCCATTATGCTAACTGCTGGTCCCCTGGAATGAGTTTTAAGTCCCCAGGTCTGAAATTTGAACCACAGTCAACTACATGAGAGTCCAGTGACATAACCATTATGCCATCTGTAGTCCCCAAAGTTTTAAATTCTAAAGAAGTTTTTATTCCTGGTAGGCAAGTAAACTTCCCAGAGAGACAGAGAGAATATGAGATGAGAAAAAAAGTGACCCCATGGGGAATGAGCTGCAATCGCTTCTTCATTTCTCTGTTCTTTTGGGATTTGGGGAATGCATGCATGCACATGTGCCTGGCATATTTTGGAGGCCTCAAAATTTTGGACTTGGGCCAACTGGAATTTAGCTGCCTTATTTAATAGACCATAGATGCATCCCACTGAAGAGTTAGTGTTTGAAGAATTACTTATTTAATTTTATCTATTATCATTATTTTTAATTTGCAATAGGGCATGGGTGCTGATGAGAGAGAGAGAGAGAGAGAGAGAGAAGGAAAATGAGAAAGCAATCTGTCAGGTCCAGGATTCAAACCACTCAGCTATGTGGAAGTCCAGAGATTTAACCACCATACCACTTGTAGGCCTCACTAAGGAGATTTTTAATAAAACATGTTAGACTTTTATTTTTAAAATTATTTTTAAATTTACGACATTCTTTTGTAAAGAACTTTTATTGCTTATACAACTGTTATTTTAGTCTTTACATTGTTTTTGAGAGTTTTTTGCTATAGGGCATGTGTGCTCATCAGAAAGACAGAGAGAGAAAGAGAGACAAAAATCAAGAAGTCACCCCCCAGGGAAGATGGCCACACTGCAATCCCTTCTCCTCCATTCTCCTCTCAGGATCTTAGGCACGTATGCACACGAGCTTGGCTTGAGTTCAAGCCACCAGATTCGCGACTTGAACCTCGATGGACTACATGGGAGTCCAGCGACATAGCCATTATGCCAACTGCTGGTCCCCAGTCTTCGTATTTTTGGAATGGAAGCACTATCATCTTTAACATATCTAGGTAACCATTTTGACAAAACTACTTGCTTTTCCCAGAGTCAACTTCAAACTTTTTCAAAGAGCAAATCAAATGTTGTTATTGTTAGTACAGTAGAATTCAAATAGAAACTAAATTTCTGATTTTATTTTTTATGTATGTGTTATATTTACTTGTCTTTCTCAATACATTTTTCTAATTTATTGTTTCTTTTTGATAAAGATGTTTTACACATAATTAGTGAACTTGCTTATATTCTTTAAATTATTTATTTTATTTTATTAATTATTATTATTTCTTTTAGGCTATCTATATGGCGTGTGTACCACCAAAGAGAGACAAAGAACAAGAGAGGCCCAAGATTCAAAACACAGTCAACCATGTGAGAATTCAGTGCCTTAACCATGATGCCACCTGCTGGTTCCATGATTTAGTGTTTCTTTAAAATATAAACTTATTTATAAACCAAATAGGATATATGCATCAAAAGTGGTTCAGTGTTTTAAAACTGGATAACTGTTCCTTCCATGATTTTTGAAGACAGTATAAGAAAAATTAAAATTAATTCTGTTATGATTAAGACAGGCACAATAATTAACTGCAGACACCTGTAGGTCATCCATGCCAGTAAAAGAGCACAACTCCTCAGGTGCTCCCCAAATGGTCATTCTGACTTTAGAATATTCTAACATTTCTTCCAATATTTTGTCCATCTAAGTTATGTTAAGGATATATTGTGACTACTTTCCATACTTTCTCTTTCCATCATTTTATAAAATCAAGGACAGGGGAAGACATGGTGAAGTTGAGGGGATAGAGAGAAGGAAGAGGGTGATGAGAAGAAGCCAGCCTCCAGGGACAATTCACAGAGAAAACACAGAGTGGATCAATTATGTACAAGTAATGGAGAAGTCCTTTTAGAGAAAAAGGTTTCTTCTCTCTATATAATCTTTTTCAGTACCACAAAAAAATATACCTAAGCAGATGGCTTGGTGGTTAGGGTGACTGAGTTTCCACATGACCTACCACAGTTTGAGTTCTAGATCTGGAGGCTTGAAAACCATGCCAGGCATGTGTGTGAGAACACCCAAAATCCTGAGAGGAGACTAGAGAAGGGACTGTATGCAGCATGGCCATTTCCCTAGAAGGTGATTTTTCACTTTTCTTCTGTCTATTTCCTTTCTGGTATGAACACTTACCCTAAGGGAAAAAGCTAAACACAAAAAATTTTTTAAAAGTTACTTCAGGGGCAAGAGGTGATGTGGTTTAAGGAGGACTCCCATATGACTGACCATGATTTGAATCTTAGACCTGTAATGTAGAAAATCATGCCAGGCATGAGTGTATGCCTGGTGCCCAAATCACAGGAAGAGAATGGGGCAGAAAAGATTGTGCTGTGGCCATACCCCTGGGGAATAATTTCTCTTTCTTTCTCAATATGTCTCTCTCTCTGGTGAAAACACATGACCTATGGCAGAAATATTTTTTAAAAAATAAAAAATAAAATGCCTCCAAATATCATCAGGTGCTAGTGAAGAATGTTTACCTGCCAGGGAAGAATAGGCTGGTCTAATTCTCCCGCAGATCCCATTTCTATTTTTTGCAAAAGCATCTGATGAAGAACTTGGGCCACCACATGCACAGCATGATAGATAAAATAGCTGGGGTCAGACATTGGCAACATGTAAAAATTAAATGGTAGAAACTCTATGGAAGAGTTTGGTCGGCAGTCTCTAAGTTTGCTACATAGTGGCCCAGTAAGTGAACAATTAAAAAAGAGAACCCAGAGTTTACTGAAATAAAAATCTTCTGGGTATTGGAAAGGGTTGACTGTCTTGAGAAATTGTTTAAAGCCGGCAATAGTTCTTTTCTGGTTTGAAAGAAAAAGGCTTCCATGGAAAGTGTATGGCATGTAACTCAAACCATGTAAAATATCTTCCAACTCAATGGAGAGGAGATTTCTAATTATCCATATCTTTCCCAAAATTAAATTAAACTTTTGTTCGAATGCCATGGTCAGGATACTCCATTCATCACCATATATTATATACACATTTGCAGATGAAACTCTGATCCTCTTTACAACAAAAAACTCACGATATAAAAAGACACCTTTTGTGGCAGGGAGCTTTTCTGTAAAGGCCACACAAATATCCTTTTCTGTCATCTTTGCCTTTACATCCTTAATGAACTGCTCCCCTTGCATATCATCAGATACATAGAGTGCCACCCACGTCCAGCCAAAATGCAGCAACAAGCAGATGATTCCATGAGCCAGAGAGCTGTCCTTGGTGGCCATCTGATAAACTGATGGAAATTGGTCTTTATCACTAAGGATGGGATCAAAAGGACCACATGTGACCTGAATAAAAACAAAACAAAACAAAACAAAAATGCCTCATACTTTTTTATAAACAACGTTAAATGCCAGATTGTGGTCATTTAACTAAAATTCAGACTTCTCAGGTTTTTTAATTTGTTTTCAATTTTTACTAAAATTAAGAGGTGGAGAGGGGTTATTTACAAAACTTGCCAGTAAGGCAAATGAGTTAAAAATCTTTTTTTAAATTTTTTAAAATTAAACTAACCACCCTGAAATTTCTGCATGTGAAATGTAGATACAATATTGAGCAAAACATGTGGCCTCCCAAGTACATCGGTAACCTATGTACAGCATAAAAAATGCAGGGCATCAGTTGATTAAAAAATAATTAGTACATGTTATGTGCTGTTATGTGTTATACAATTAAATTTACAAAGGCTTTTCCAAGCAGAGATCTGATTCTGTTTCTAGAGAATGGAGGAATCCTGTATCAGTCATTTACCTTTTGCAGACTGCACCAGAGCTTTTCTGGGGGCTGGTTGGATTTGCCAGTGGGCCAATGAGGTCAGTGGGCAACTTTCTAAGTGTTATTCAGTTTCTTCACTTCACACACTAATTTTTTTTAGATCCTAAAGAAGGAAATGTTTTACCTGTTTGGTGACAGTCAAAAGGCAATGCAAAAACTTTACTCAGACCTAGTTCTTGCAATCAGAGCCACTCACCTTGGAAAGTGTGAATTGCCCTTTTTTTTTGTAAAGAAGATGAACTGTATTTTGCATTTTGTGTGCTTGTAAGTGAATGTAACATACCATCAATTTTCCTAGTTTGAATACAGAATTGTAACACTACACAGTGTCATTCTCAGAACCATGTGTATATTTCCAATGAACATTTTTGCAAACACACTTGTAATTATATGTGTATAATTAACATCTGTATATGCTTATGCCTGAGTAACAGTTTTTGCCATTCTTGTGTATATTGTCTCTAAAAAATGTGTGATTTTTATTTTGAAAAATACACAGTTTTGGAATCTGCCAAAAAATTAAAATAATCTGGGACCAGCAGTTAGCATAATGGCTATGTCGTTGGACTCCCACGTAGTCGAGCATGGTTCGCGTCCTGGACCCGGTGGCTTGAAACTCACACCAGGTGCATGTGCGTGTGTGCCCAAGATCCCAAGAGGAGACTGGAGGAGAAGAGATTGAGGTGTGGCCATCCCCCCTGGGGGGTGATTTCTGGCTTTCTATCTCTCTGTCTCTCTGTCTGGCGAGCGCAAGTGCCCTATAGCAAAAACCTCTCCAAAAATAAAATAAAATAATCTGATTCTGAATTTAGTGTGATTTTTAAAAATTTTCTGACTTAAACAGGGAGGAGCTAATTCTCTACCTATTTAGATAATAGAACGGAATATTGAGTGAAGAGTTTACATGCTTTGGAAATGATTCTATTTTGTCGATATGACCATTATAAGATTGTTTTCAATCCCCCCTTTTTTTTTTTTTTTGAGAAAGGACATGTGACTTGTACAGGTAACAATATCACTTCCAGACCAAAGCATGAAAGAACAACTATAAGGTTCAATACATGCTTTATTGCCTACAGTGAGAACTGAGGTACGCATAAACTTTATAAAGATGGTACAACAAGATGATGATGATTCTGCTTTCCTGGGCCCATGTGGCAATGTGGGTCAGAGGCTTTCTTTTCTAGATGCCAAGTTTAAAATATTAGACTCTGAGAAAAAATTATTAAGTTTTTCATACTGTATCTTATCAACACACCTTAAAATATACTGTCTTGAATACTCAAGCATATAGTCTCTGTGCTATTTTTAAAATAATTTTTTCTACAACATAATTATTCTATGCTAATGCTGTGTTTACCAGTAAAGTCTCATGAAACCTTTATAAGAAAATTTCCCTGGAAGAACCTCTGAGGTGGAGAGTTGTCATGCTGAGAGTAACTGAAGTGCTTCCAGGGGATCCCCCTGCATGAATGTGAGGAAGGGCAGAGGGACCTGGTAAACCTCATCTAGAAGAACTGAGCCATAGCCAGTTTGGAAGCTCTCCAGTGCTGGTATATTATTTATTTTTCCTTAGTGATAATGAATGAAAATGTTTTTATTTTTGTGTCTAATTGTCTAATTGTGTCTAATTGTCCTCTGAATGCCCCTAATATTGTCCTGTCCTAAGATCAGATGGTTCCTTGTACTGTGTGCACTTTTTAGAAAGCATCTTTAAGAGAACTATCAATATTCCCATTACTGGGGTTTGGATATCATGGCTATGGAAAGAAATATAGGTGGAACTTAACAAATTTTACTTCTTTTTCATTTTTAATTTGTCATAGGACAAATTAAATTATGTGTGTTTGCCACATAGAGATAGAGAGATAGTGAGAAATCACCCTTCATAGGGGATGATCATACCAATATCCCTTCTATGTTCTATCCCACATATGCCCAGTGTGTTCTTAAAAATAGCAAAATCAAGACTTGAGCCATGTAGTCACCCAAGTGAAATCCAGGCACATTAACCACTATATCACCAGCTGGTCTACTACAGTTATTTTTCTTTTTAATTCTTGTACTGTAAATAGTCCCATTACCCAGGAAAGAACCTGTCTCTCTTCATTTCTGCTTAAGCAAATTGTGTTAAACCAACCAAGAGAAGTGCTGAGGGCCTCTAGATGTATGTAAACCCAGCTTCCATGTCTTCTTCGCTCAGATCTAAGAGGATTATATTAGGAGCTATCCAAATTTCATTCTTTAATCTGACTACCCACTTACCTGTGGGCTTTTGTAGAGCTCCATTAGGGTTCCAACTTGGGCTGAAAATGTAGGCATATTTCCTGCAATAATAGCAACGGGTTGTTTCTGTATCTGGCAGTTGTAGTTTGGCAGGGACTGATATCCTCCAGTGAGCAAAAGTAGAGCACTTTCTAAAGTTCTTTTATCACTGGGAAGTGCATTGTAGAAATCATAACCAAGGGAGAGGTTGGGGAGCAAATGGGGACTTTTATTGATCTGCTCAATGGCAAAGTAAAAGGCCAATACATATCTGTAGTTCTTCCATTGGTACCTAAACAGAGGGGACAGCGTTAGAAAATACTGTCAAGTCATGTGATTTAGGATAAATTCTTCAGCCAAGCCAAAAGACATAAATTTATAGGCCCAGGTTCCAATTCAGAGATTCTCCTGCAATGGTACACAGAGCTAGTGTGAATAATGTTCCTAGGGCTTCAGAAAACTTTGCGCTTTTTCCTCTGCTTAAACAAATCATGTCCAAACAATAAGGAGAGGTTTTGAAGGTCTTGTGAGTGAGATGAGGTGTCATTTAGCTGGATGATGACACTGTTGTCTGAACAGAGATGATTTTAAAGGAGGATCATTAATATAGGGAGAAAATGACAAATTTCTTTAAGAATATGACTAAAGAATTTCCCCCTTCTTCTTACCCCATAGGACTACCCCCAGCTCTTCAGCAGAGCCCATTTCATCTCCAGACCCCTGGCCTAAGGGACACTGAGGCAGGGCCTCCTTGTCCCAGCTCCAGATTTGGTTTTCCAACCCCAGTGACTCTCTCTCTCTCTGTCAGCAAGGTAGGCCTTTTTCCCCAGCTAGTTACTATTTTATAGTAGGTTCATTCTATTCACTGAGGTTTATGCCTAAAGTCAGACATGGGTTCATGTGTATGTATATATCAGCTGCGCTTGCTATTGCAAATATTTAGACAAATTAAGTTCATTAGCAAATCAATTAAATGGGGAGGGGAAGGCATAGAAAGCAACCATGGATACTAGAGACAATGTGGAAGGAGGGCTGGACAGGGCAGAGGATTAGGGATAGGAAATCAAGGATAAAAAAAAAAAAAGCAAAATATACAAGACATAAGAAATGGAAAATTATTTGTTGTAACATGTACATTGATGTGCTTGATTGAGCCAATAGACAGTGTATTTTGGATGAAAAATTCATTTTAGATACTGTAATAATGTTTAGTGAATTAATGTAAAAAAGAAAAAATAAATAAATTAATTAATTAATTAAAAAAAGAAACTTGTGGGACACAGATAAAGTTTTCTATGTGTTGATGAGGATGTATACAATAGTCTCAACTGGGCTGGACTGAGGCATATATCATGCTGGGTTAAGTCTTTTTACAATCTAAATGATGTATAGCATTTTAATGTATGAATAATAATTTTAAAAATTAATTAAAAAAGAATACAACTAAAGTGCACATTCACTATACTCATACATTTAAAAAATGTATATATAGACAAATTACAGATATGTATATTTATAAAATACAAAGTCATTTTAAGATTTTTAAATATAACATCAACAATTGGACTAAGGCTGTTACTACATATATTACCTGAAATATATCACATATTCTGTGATAAGAACTTTAGTATCATAGTCTTTTGGCAGTATTAGAATAAATACTACTCAATTACATTCACCATGCATACACTCACCTTCATAATCCTTCTAGAATTGGGTATATCCCACATGTCACCTAGTTTCTATTTACTCCCAGAAACCATGATTAAAGCATTTCTTATTTATCCCACATTGTGGAACATTTAAATAGCACCTGGTAGGTTCAGCAGGTGGTATGGTGTTTAAGGCTCTGGACTCACACATGGTCAACCACATTTCAAGTCCCAGACCTGGTGGTTTGATTTCTCACTTTCTTCCCACTCCTCTGTCTCTCTGGTGAGCACACATGCCTGTTGCAAATGAAAAACAAAATAATAATAATGATAAATAATATTGAATAAATAATTCTTTAAAGAAATAGAGAAAGTATAAACAGTATCTGGCTTGCCAGTTTTTCAACTACTTGGCATAGTTCAGGTACGTTTAGGTGGCTTTTTCTATATTTTATACACTATTATGTTAATTCTGAAAAAAAAAAAACTGTTGTTAAATACGTTTTTGTTCAAAATTAAACATTTAATTCAAATCTTCTAGTCAATTACTGGCAGTATCAAGTCGTTTTACAAATTTGTAAAAAGAAACTTTCTCTGTAGTTAATTGGTCTTCATAATTGTTCATTTTCCCCTTGGAAATTCTCAGCTTTTAAAAGAATATTTGCTAAAAGTATGTTTTGAGTTTTAAAAGTAGCTCATTTTTTTATTATTAGTGTTATATATTGTCTTTCTTTCTCTATTTCTGTGCAATTATTCTAGTGTTAATTTCTTACATCTAAACCTTAATTTAAACATTCAAAGTGTTTTTTTTTTCTTTTTAAAAGGTTATTGTCATAGTGTGTGTACCTTAGAGAGATACTATGAGAGGAAAAGTGAAAAATCACCCCCTCAAGTAGGTATGGCCATGCTGCAATCCCTTCTCCCTCTTTTTTTTTTTTTTTTTTTTTTTTTTTTTTTGTAGAGGTTTTTCGCTATAGGTGCGTGCGCTCGCCAGACAGACAGAGAGAGACATAGAGACAGAAAGCGAGAAATCACCCCCCAGGGGGGATGGTCACGCTGCAATCCCTTCTCCTCCATTCTCCTCTTGGGATCTTGGGCACGCACGCACAAGCGCTCAGCATGAGTTTTAAGCCACCAGGTCCGGGATGCGAACCGCAGTCGACTAAGTGAGAGTCCAGCGACATAGCCATTATGCTAACTGCTGATTCCCTGCCTCATTTTCTTTTTGGGATTTTGTGGCCACACTTACGTGTTCCCAGCATAATTTGAAGCCATCAACTTCAGGACTCAAACTGCAATCAGTAAAGTGGGAGTTCAATGACTTACTGCTCCACCATCTACTGGTCCCCTGATTTGTTAATAAAGCATGATAGACTAAAGATTTTAATGTAATCAGAACTCCTTTTTGCTGAATTGGTTCTTATGTTTTATTTTCACTTTTTTTTTTTTTTTTTTTTTTTTTTTTTTGCTCTAGGGTGTGTGCACTCACCAGAGTGGAGAGAGAGAGAGAGAGAGAGAGAGAGAGAGAGAGAGAAGAAAGACAGAGAGAGAATTTATTTCCTGGGGAGAAGGTCATGCCATTATTCCTTCTCCTCCATTCTGCTCTTGGGATTATTGTAAATGCAGGCATACCCCCACCTCTCATGTTTTTCAAACAACTCAATTCAGGACCCCAATCATGTAGGCAGCCATGTGAGGAGCAGGGGCCTTAAGCTCTATTTTGGTTAGAAGTTAGACTCCACTCTAGGTAGATAGGAGATGAGCTCTGCATAAAGCAGTCACTGTGGTTTTCTTTCTGTTGTCGTGAATAATCACTATGCCTCCATTATAAGTTTCAAAGGAATTTATGATTCTCATTAGGTGGTCTAAAATCAGACTGAAATCAGTCACTGTGTGGAGTACAAATTGTGAGATTCAAGCCTCTGAGTCTGCAACTAGAATTATGACCACATCAGGGACCAGCAGTTAGTGTAATGGCTATGTTGCTGGACTCCCATGTAGTCGACCACGTTTCAAGTCCTGAACCCAGCGGCTTAAACTCATGCCGGGCGCGTGTGCGTGCGTGCTCAAGATCCCGAGAGGAGAATGGAGGAGAAGGAATTGCGGCATGGCCATCTCTCCTGGGGGGTGATTTCTCGCTTTCTGTCTCTCTGTCTCACTCTGTCTTTCTGGCGAGAGCACGTGCCCTGTAGCGAAAACCTCTCCAAAAAAGAAAAAAATAAGAATTATGACCACATCAGAGTACAGTGCCTTGAGCACTATCACACTTGCTGGCTTGTGCTAGATAATGCTTTAATCAGACTTCTGAAAATTTTCCCAGGTCTATCTGCAAACTTGTATATAATCCATACAAGTGGTTTGGCCAGAATCTCTATTACCTGTAACGTTACTACTTAGTAATTTTCTATCCCATTATTCCCACCTTGCTCTTTGGGTACAAAATTTACTTATCCTCGATATATTCAGATGTGAACCTAATATTCTTGAACTACTGCAAAATCTCGTGGTCACATTTCCCATGTATATTTTGAGACTTTAATGGAAACTTTCTTTACTGTTCTGTAAAAGATATCATGAAGGGACCAGGAGGTGGCATGGTGGTTAAGGTACTGGGTTCTTACATGGCTGACCACAGTACATGTCTTGGGCCTGGAAGCTTGAAAATTATGACAGAAACATGTGCATGCATGCCCAAAACCCTCAGAGGAGAATAGAGCAGAAATTGGGGTGTGGCTGTCATCACTGGTTTGTATATATGGTGGCAGCCTTTAGATACCTATGGCTTCTCTACAAAGCACACTTCTACCTTCCCCTAGTCAGAAGCGAGCACCAAGAGTCAGCACCTTGATTCTAACATTAACTTTATATAAGGAGCTCAGCGTCACAATATGCATGCAGGCCTCCACTATATGGGTCGAGGTGGCAAAAGTGCTAAGGTAACAGTCTCACACATTCTGAGCCTCCCACTGAATATGAAGATAGTGCTGATGGAGTGGACAAAAAGTTATATTAATTCTCTCTTGTGTCTTTAGAGAAATGAAGAAACACTAAAAATGAGAAGAAGAAGAAAAAAGATGATAAAAGGATTACAGGGCATCCTGAGTTTACAACTGTGTTCTTCTCTCATTTTTGAGCACACTTGATTATTCTCAATGGGATCAATCACACACACACATATCTGCCAACTACATTATTAAACATGTATAAACACATTTACACATACATATAACCAACAACTTACAGATTTCTTGACACTTTTTGAGGTGGCCTCATCAGAAAATGTAGTTGACTTATAGTTTCTTTCTCCTCCATGGTTTGAAGAGGGAAAAACCCACCCAGTACCAGGTCCCCATCCTTGTAGACACTTCGTTTCCAGTCTCTATGACAGGTAAAATGTTTCATTTTACATGCCATTTGTAAAGGCTGCAGAAGCAGCAAGACACTAATAAAAGGAAATGACATGTCTGAGCTGGCCCATCACAGATAAAAAGCCCTGTGTGTGGGAGCTGAAGAGAAGATGGAACTGGATTTTGTCTACAGGCTCAGCCCTCTGCTGGGAGAGTCAACTCTGTGCAGGGCACAGAGGATTCTCACTTCCACGGTCTGCCTTCAACCTGTACAAAATGTGTTCCAGATTGGCACGACAGACATGGATATAACTAGAACTTTTATAAAGGCATTTCTACAGAAGCCATGGTTCTGAGCCTTGTGCTTTATCTGAGCAGCTCTGGTTTCCCTGTCTTTTTATTGTTTCACTTAAGTCCCATCCAGGGGCTCTGGGGATCTCTCTGCCCTGTGGCTCTGCACCTGTCATCCTCCATTTTAGTGAAAAACAATTTGGGAAAAACATGTTTTGTACTGTTTTTCTCCCCCAGACTTTATGATTTCATAATGGCCAGGTAAGGCTTTGGGGAACACCCTATCCGGAGAGAACAAGTTTTGTACTTTTGTGACCAAGAGAGGCCGAAGTATCTGTATCACACAACTGCTCTTATAATTTGAACTTTTAAAAATGGTGTTAAAATATACAAAAGTTGGAGTAGCAGGTGGCATAGTAGTTAAGGAACTGGACTCCCACATGACTGACCATGGTTTGAACCTTGTACCCTGGAGTTTAAAACTCATGTTGAGCACTTGTGCATGCATACAAAAAATCCTGGAATGGAGGAAAATGGAGAAGAAATTGTGGTGTAACCATCTTCCTTAGGGGGTGATTTTTCACTTTTTCTCTCTCTCGTTGGTAATCACATGTGTCCTATAGCAAAATATCTCTCTAAATAAAAAAATAAATAAATAAATCCACAATTATCTAATTCTGTATGATGCCTTAAAAAGGAGGGGAAGGAATAATATTAGTCATTGATGGCTTCCTCACTAGTGTACAGAAAGCATTTCACTGCTATGTCCAATATCACTCACAGGTCTGCAACACCATCATGGCACAAATGAGCCCTATAACTTACAAAGAAGCAGGATACTTTCTAGAAAAGATTAGATTATTTTTAAATTCCAATGTTCCATAAAATCAATTCAATACCTCTAAGAATATCCTCTGCTCTGTCCACTGATAATTCAGGTGTCAAGTATTCATTATATGATTTAATATGTAATAACTAAAAAGAACTCTATTCTTGACCCAACCATTATCTGTTACATTTTTTCTCTTACCTGTCTTTATAGAAAATATTCTTGAAAAATTTTCATGTCTTTATTCATTTATTTTTGTACATCTATTTTTTGATTTTTATAAAAATAGTTACATACACAAAGATATTTTAACTCATGTAAACCTTGAGTGATGGCTTAATTGACCCATTTAGCATTATTACCAGGGTTGGCAGGTGGTGTGATGGTGAAGTTGTACTTCCACATGGCTGACTGCAGTTTGAGTTCCAGACTTGGCAGTTTGCTTTCTCAATTTCCCTCTCTCAATTTGGTAAAAATTAAGAAATCATAATAATAAATAAAATACAATAAAAAATTAATTAAAAACAACATATGTATTACCTCACAACTTGTCTCTGTGGTGAGAACACAATATCTACTTTCAGAGAATTATTCAAGTATACAATATAATGTAATTAATTGCACTGATATAATGTACAGTAGAACATATGAACTTATTCCTCTTGTCTAACTGAAATGCTATGTTTTCTGGACCAATGTTTTAATTTTAATTTAATTTATTTTTTAAAGAGAATTTTGCTATAGGGCACATGTGTTTGCTAGAGACACAGACAGACACAAATCAAGAAAGCAACCCCAGGAGACTGCTCACACTGCAACCCCTCTCCTCTATTCTCATCTTATGATTTGGGGCAAACACACACTTGTGCCTGGCATGAGTTTTAAGCCACTGGGTGCAGGATTCAATTTGCAGTTACCTGAGAGTCCAGCGAGCTAACCATTACACCAACAGCTACTTTCTTGACCAATATTTTTAAAACCTGGCTACCCTCAAACTGTAGTAGCTGTCATATTATTCTCTGCTTCTGTGAATTTTAGTTTTTAATACTCTACTTACATGTAAGATGACTAGGTGTATGTTTTTGTGTACCTGATTTATTTCAATCAGCATAATGTCCTCCAAGTTCATCCCTGTTGTGGAAATAACAGAATATGTTTTGTTACTTTTAGGGTTTATGTGATCACTAGAGACCGAGGGAGAGAGAAACACTTCTCAATGGAGCTTCATCATGCTTCAATCCCTTCTCCCATTCCCCATTCTGTCAGGATTTCAGGAATGCACACACATATACATAGTGTGTTTTTTAAGTCACCAAAAATGGGATTCAAATCATGGTCACTTATGTGGAACCCTGATTTTATGAACATTAGGCTATGAAGCTGGTATGCAGAATTCTATTTTAAAGACTGGATAATATTCTATTGTATACATATATAAAAGGCTTTCTTAAAAATATTTATTTAATTTATTATTATTTTTGTTTAATTTTATATTGGACATGTGCTCACTAGAGAGAAACAGATAGCAAGAGAGAGAGAGAGAGAAAGTAAGGGAGCAAGCTGACAGGTCTGAGACTTGAACTGTGATCAATCATGTGGGACCAGCACTTCAAACACCACAGCACTTGCTGGTCTCTGTACCATGTTTGAATACATTTGTGTATAATAGTTATGTTAATGTCTTATCATGACTAATATGAATGAATCTGCAATGAATGTTGAAGCAAAAATAAATTTTTGATATATTAATTTCATAGTTTTTACACATAATTAATTAATTCTTAAGTCACATGGTAGTACTATTTTTAATTTTGTGAAAAACCTTAGAAAACTATTTTCCATTGTGTTCAAACAATTTATATTTTACCAACAATGTTCAATATTTCTCTATCCTTCTTGTATTTGTTGAATTGTATATTTTTTGAGAGGTTTTTGCTTTAAGGAGCATGCGCTCTCCAGACAGAGAGAGATAGAGAGACAGAAAGCGAGAAATCTCCCCCCAGGGGGGATGGCCACAGTGCAATCCCTTCTCTTCCATTCTCCTCTCGGGATCTTGGGCACGCACACACATGCACGTGGTGTAAGTTTAAGCCACCAGGTCGGGGACTCGAACCACGGTCGACTACGTGGGAGTCCAGCGACATAGCCATTACACTAACTGCTGGTCCCTGAATTGTATATTTTTAAGAATAGCTATCTTAAGAAGTGTGAGGTGGGGGCTGGCTAATGGAGTGGTTGTTGAGACACTGGACTCCCATATAGTTGACTCTGGCTTGTGTCCTAGAACTAGTGGCTTGCTTTTTCACATTTTTTGTCTCTTTCTCTCTGGTCAAACTAGAAAATAATAACAACAAACAAATAGATAAAATAAATAAATATTTTTTAAGAAAAAGAGACATGATGTGATATTTCATAATTGTTTTCATTTGTATTTCCCTAATGATTAGTAATGTCAAGTGTTTATTCATTTACCTATTGGCCATTTGTATACTTTTTTCTGAAAAATTTCTATCCAAATCTTTTGCACTTTTCCCCCTCAATTATTTGTTTCTTGACTATTAAGTTTTTAATTCATTTTGAATATTAACTTTTTATGTAACATATTACTTATTAATATGTCAGTGATTATGCAGTTCCTCAAACGTGTTTTTGTTTAATTCATTGGACATTATCATTTTAGTTTTATATAACATTTTTTGTCTATTATTACTTTTCCTGTTTTTTGATCTTAAGATATATAAAAGTAGCACAGGTCCAACAGGAGACATAATGTATAGGGCAGTGGACTTCCAAATGGTTGACCACATTTGAGTACTGACCCGCTGGCTTGAAACTCATGCCAGGAATGTGTGTGTGCATGTCCAAAATCCATATAGAAGAAGTAAGGAGAAAGGACTGCAGCATGGCCATTCCCTGTGGTGGTGATTTCTCACTTTCTCTTTCAGGGCTACTCTTTCTCTCCAGTGAGTGCTTGTGCCTTATGGCAAAAACATAACAAAAAAAATTACACATGGGGCCAGCAGGTGCCATGCTGATTAAGGCACTAGACTCCCACATGACCGACTAGTTTGAGTCCTGGGCCTGTTGGCTTGAAAATCACACCCAGTGTGTATGTGAGTGTGTGTGTGTGTGTGTGTGTGTGAGTGTGTGTCCCAAACCTTGAGGGGGGAATGCAGGAAAAAGGATCACACTGGGCACATCTGTATGTGTCCAAGTCTCTGGGAGGAAAATGGAAGAAAAGAGATTGCAGTGTGGCCATCTCCCAGATTGGGCGATTCCTCACTTTCTCACAGTCTCTATCTTCCTCTCTCTCAAGGGAGCACACCCACCTTAAGGTAAAAACCTCAAAAAATAGGGTAATAAAATTAGAACATCTTTAGGCAACAGATAAAAGTTTTAAATTCCAGGGACCAGCAGGTGGTGTAGTGGTTAAGGTGCTGGACTTCCACATGGTACACTGGTGTTTGACTTCTGGATCTGGCAGCTTGAAACTCACACAGGGCATATGCCCAAAATCCCAAGAGGAGAACTGAGAAGGGACAGTTCCATGACCATTACCCCTGGGGCATGATATCTCATTTTGTGTCTCTCTGTCTCTTTCTCTTAGGTGAGCACACCCACCCTATAGCAAAAATCACCTTTAAAATACATGTAATTACAAAATTATAATGTAGCATTAAAATTAGATAATATATCTACTTAGCACAGTAAATAATAATATTTTAATAGAGAATGTGGAGACATGTATAGACTTGGACAATGAGATATTGTGTGAGAGAGAATAGCTTAATTCTGAATATAGAATAGTCAAGTGTGAACTTAGCACCATGTAGCAAGGTGGAGGTAAGTGCATATAAAATTACATGAGGTAACCTTAGGATTAAGGAGGATTTTGCTCAAACTCACCTACCTTGATTTTATAGAAAACTAACAGACTTTGGTAAAGTTTGGGAAGCCTGATTAAATTTTGGTCAAGCAGAGAATCTTTGTCAATACAGACAGAATTATTTAAACAATGGGCCAGCAGGTGGTGTGGTGGTTAATATGCTGGACTCCCACATGGCCAACCATGGTTTTAGTTCTAAACCTAATGGCTTGGTTTCTCACATTCTTTCACTCCCTCTGTTTCTCTCTAGTCAAATTAAAAAATAATAATAAATAAATAAATTTAATAAATAATTATTTGAAATGAAAAAATAAGAGTTATTTAAACAAAATTTAAAAACTAAAACTAATTGAGTTCATTCTCTCATACACACAGCTTTTTAAAAAAAATCCTGCAGCTAACCCTGTAGTTTAATTTTGAAATCCAGCAGCTTGTAAATCTCAGTGGGTGCCTCAGTGTGCATGCCCAAAATCTTGAGGAAAATGGGGATGGCTATCCTCTCTGGGGAGTGATTTCTCATTTTCCTCACTGTGTCTCTTAAGTAAACATACATGCCCTATAGGAAAAACTTTTAAAAAAATTAAATAACTTAATTAACAGTAAAAACAAAACCATTTGTGAGCTGTTTAGAAATATTCCATTGGGGGTACAGATGATGCACAGAAGTAAAAAAAAAAATGCTCCATGAGGGTGACTTACCTGGAAATATTCCTGGGGTTCAAGACTGGAGACCCACTATAGTATGCTGAGCATATGTGTGCTGTGGTTCAAGGCTGGCTGAATGTGAGAATTAATCATGATATCAAGACTCTCTTGAGGGTGCTATCTGTCTCTCTCATGGAAGAAAAAAACTTTTTGTAATAAAAAATGAATTTTCTAGAAAAATGAAAATATTTATATAATTAAATAAAATACTTATAGAATTAAATAGTTAAGGCCTCATGCTTCTGTGGCTAGCTAGCAATGGTGTAAGTGGCACCACCTCTGCACTCTGTATGGCAAAGATGGTAGGCCAAAATAGTACCATGGCCACCACTGGGGTGTGCCAGGCCCTGTTCATCTGGAACTGCATTTACTTTGATTGAAAGCAATGGAGTGACCTCAACTTCTAGAACAGGCTGCAACAATGAAGAAAGAAAGAGAAGTCTGCCAAAAAGTGAGCTGGGTTTTCCAAGTTACCTAAGATGTTGAAGCAGTTCAGAGTCTTCCCTGAAGAAATTCAGCTTGGTGAAGCATTGCTAGATCAAGGTGAGTAAGAGAAGGTTGTGGAGTGTCTGACCAATGCCATTGCTGTGTGTGAACATTCACAACAGTTGCCCAAGGTGCTGTAGCAGATGCTCCCACCTCCCATGTTTCAGAAAATGCTTACCAAACTCCCAACAATCAATCATAGAATATTTTTTGAGAGGTTTTTGCTATAGGGCACATGCGCTCGCCAGACAGACAGAGAGAGACAGAGAGAAAGAGAGAAAGCGGGAAATCACCCCCCAGTGGGGTTGGCCACGCCACAACCCCTTCTCCTCCGTTCTCCTCTCGGGATCTTGGGCACGCACGCACACGCACCCAGCATGAGTTTTAAGCCACCGGGTCCGGGACGTGAACCGCGGTTGACTAAGTGGGAATCCAGCGACATAGCCATTACACTAACTGCTAGTCCCAACCATAGAATTTTCTAAGGAGATTTTTCCCTTAGGTTTCCTGCACTCACTGAAGACAGAGAGAAAGAGACAGACAGAGATGGAGACAGTGAGAGAGAAAGTGAGACATCATCTCCCAGCATGAATGTCCATGCATGCCACAATTCTTCCCTTCCATTCTTCTCCTGGGATCTTGGGCATGAACACACTTTCACATTGCATGAGTTTCAAGCCACCAAGTCTGGGACTCGTGCCACTGGCCATGTGGGAGTCCAGCCAGGTAACAGCTATGCTGTCTGCTGGCTACCATCAGAGTATTTTAAGTGTTTAGAGCTTGACTAAAAATTACGTGGAGTGAGACATAAATGTCAACATAATAAAATCACAATTAATTATATTTTAAAAATTCTGAACTTAGAAGTTGAGCAGCTTTAGAGAATAAGGGGAAATTTTCTTGTATGGACTGTCCTGTGCTGAAATCTACCAAAGGTATTGTTTATTTTGTGTAGATCTATTTTTGTTTTATTCATTTTCCCAGTAAAAAATGTATTTTGATAGAAAACGTCTCATTTTATAAATATACTCATGAGTTACCAAGATACCATGGTTTTGTTTTATTCTTAAAACAAGAAATGCAGATCAAAAACAACAATGAGATATCACCTAAACCCAGTCAGAATGTATAAAATTAAAAAAAAAATTATAAATGCTGGAGAGGGTGTGGTGAAAAGGGAACTCTCTTACACTGCTGGTGGGATTGTAAATTGGTTCAACCACTGTGGAGAACAATTTGGAGATTCCTCAAAAATCTACAAATAGAACTACCATATGATCCAGCAATCCCACTCCTTGGTATCTACCCGAAGGACAGAAGAATACTTAATCGGAAAAGTGCTTGTACATTGATGTTTATTGCAGCACTTTTCACGATTGCTAAGTCATGGAAACAACCCAAATGCCCACGAACTGATGAATGGTTAGAAAAACTGTGGCACATATACTTAATGGAATACTATTCATTCATAAAAAAAACAAAACCCTGGCTTTTGAAAGGAAGTGGATGAATATGGAAGACTTACCGCTGAGTGAAGCAAGCCATGCTATGAAGGAGAGGCATTGTATGTCCCCACTTAATATATACCGAGTGTCTGCACTCTATGACTGAAACTAATTGTCTAAAGAATATAGAAATGTAGTATATAGATGTAAATACCAGATATAGTGTGTGTGAAAGAGGAGGGTCTGAGAAAGGACATTAGAGGGAGGGGCAGGGAGGAAAAGCATTAATGGCACAAAGAGGTGTGGTATTATCTGTTGAAGATATTTCATAGTTTTATCAACAGTACTAGGGAGAAATGTTCACCTGTTGAAATATCCATTTTGTAAGACAAATTAATAATGTGATTGAATATATGGAAGATAATGAAATGAAAAAAAATAAATATAAAAAATACCCTAATTGGAATATAAAAAAATTAAAAATACATATAATATAAAATATTTGCCCCTATAAAAGGGGTGGGACAGGTAAAAAGAGCTTATTTTTTATAATTATTTTATTTATTATTGTTATTTTAAAAAAATTTTTCTGTAGGACATGCACATTTATCAGAGAGAGAGTGAGAGAGGGAGAATGTGAGAAAGCAGGCCACTATATCTGGGACTAGAACTGATCTCTACCATGTGGAACTCCAGTGCCTTAGCCACCATGTAACCTTATGGTCTTAAATGCAATTTTTTTAAATACAGAACAGTTTTTGTATAAATTTAAAAATTGTGTAGAAACTTGTGTTTATAAAATTGCATATTTAAGTTTCTGAGAGACCATTTTCCCCCATTTGCTCTCAGACATTAAAAATAAAATTAATACAGGTAAAATGTCCTGAAGCATGCCACTCTTTTATGACTGCTGGTCGTAGTAGGAGAGCTCCCAAGCATTCACCATCCCCAGCATCTCCAAGAGGGCAGACCTGGGGAGAGCAAGACACCTGGTACACTGCAGCCTTCACTGCCAGCTTATTTCTGCCCCTGGCAAAGTGTGCTCCAGGAGGTAGCTGTGCCCACTGGCCCAGGGGTTGTGACAGGCAGCAGGTTCCTGTTAGACATGATGGTGCAGGGAGGGGGAATGGGAGAAGGATGGAGAAAAGCATAGAAGAGGAGGGGGAAAGCTACGAGTGATGATGGATGACCAGAACTACAACTAGGAGGCGGCCTTGTAAGGTTTTCTGCAGCCACTGCCACCTCCACCACCCACTTTGTCGATTTCAGTTCCTGCCTGAGAGTTTTCAGAGGGCATTGCTGGTGGTGTCAGCTGTCTCTGTGGATAGAAAAGGCACAAAGGAGGGCCTCTCAATGGGATCCCCACCACCACTGGAGGCCAAGTGGGTGATGATAATGTTAAAGAGCTGCCACTTGGATGCAGCCAAGGCAGCCCCCACCCCAACTCTACTATCAACTTCAACACCTCCACCTCCAAGCTTTTAATGAATATCACTATTAAAGATGACAAGAGCACATACTGGGGCTTCAGGTCCCTTAGTGGTTAGGCGCTGGATGTTGATATGATTGACTGTGGTTCAAGTACCAGACACAGCAGGTTGAAATTCATGCCAGACACATGTGTATGTGTGCCCAAAATCTTGAGAATAGAATAAAAGTGAAGAAATTGCAACATGGTCATCTTCCACAGAGGGTGATTTCTCACTTTCTGTGTCTATATTTTTCCTCTCTCTGGCAATCAAACATGCTCTGTAGGAAAAAATCCCTCTCTAAAAAATTTCTGGACAAAATTGGATAATGTCATAGATGATCTTTTGATACAGAATACAGATGACTATATCCCTCTATCCTACGAATAGATATACAGCTGTGTGTTTGAGTGTGTAAGCCAGCAGCAGTGGAACAGATGTATAGTGATCTTATTTGAAAGATTAATCACTTAGAGGGACCAGCAGATAGTGTAATGGTTACCTTGCTGAGCTCCCATGTAATTGACTGTGGTTCAAGTCCCAGACTCAGTAGTTTAAACTCACATAGAGCACGTGTTCATGCCTGCCCAAAATCCTGAGAAGAAACTGGAGGAGAAGGAATTGAGGCATTGCCGTCCCACCTAAGGGTGACTTCTTCCTGTCTCTCTGTCTCTCTCTGTCTTTCCAGTTAGAGCACGTGTCCTATAGCAAAAACCTCTCTTCCAAAAAAAAAGAAAAAGAAAGATTTATCACTTAGTATCTCAAAAGAGTTGCATGCCAGTTCTGCAGATCTCTATACTGAAAGAGTTAATATAGCTCTTAGACAATACATGGCAGCATCACAGAGCATTGTGCCTCTTCCTATATACAAAAAAGCTTTACATTGAAACCAGCTTAACAAAGACTTAAAAGGTGGCCTTATAAAGCTGTTCATGGAACATGTTGAGAAAAGCACATTTACAGCAGAATGACTTTACTTTTAGAAGCCCAGACAACACCATCTCAGGGCACATCTTCTACTATGGCAAATATCATGAAGGCCTGTATACTCTCACACCAGAATCAGTTCAGATGGCTCCAACTCTGTTTTCTAAATTTATCGTGAACATTTTCCCTCTGTCAGTAGAACATGGACTTTCTGAATATGCTGCTCAAGATCAGAAATTTCAAAGAGAACTTATTCAGAATGATTTTACAGGAGGTGACAAGTCACAGAAGAGAGCTGGGAGTGAGTTGGCTTGTAACAGTTCATCAGCATATGCAAGTTTCAGGGGGAACAGACAGTGAATGTACTGAATGTAATTTCCTTCTGAAAAAGAGGATGCACTATAGCTGCAGAGAATGTACTCAGAGCACAGTGGGGGCCTCAGACACTCAGGAACTCTCACAAAGCTATTTTTTTTAAAAGAGGTTTTGGTATAGGGCACATGTGCTTGCTGGAGAGACAGAAAGCATGAAATCACCCCCCCTCCCCCCGAGGATGGCCATCCCACAATCCCTTCTCCTCCATTCTCCTCTTGGGATTTTGGGCACACACACACACATGCCTGGTGTGAGCCTCAAACTGCAGAGTCTGGGACTCAAACCATATTTGACTATGTGGGAGTCCAGTAATGCATTCATTATGCCAAACTATATTTGATATATGGGAGTCCAGTGACATATTCATTATGCCATCTGCTGGTCCCCAAATGTGTTCTTACAGGGGGACATTGGACATATTACTTTTCTGTTTAATTTTAAAAAACAAAGAACTGAAAATAGGAGGTTGCGTAATGATTAAGACACTGAACTCTCAAATGCTCTACCGTGGTCCCAGACCTGGTGGCTTAAAAATCTTAAAAATCACACCAGGCCTGTATGTACACATGATCAAATTCCAGGAGAATGAATGAGAATGGATTGTGTCATAGCTATCCCCCTGGGTGATGATTTTTCACTTTTCCTCTCACTGTCTTTCTGTCTCCCTCTCCAGCAAGTACACACTCCCTATGGCAAAAATCTTAAAAATTAAAAAAAAAAACACAGAAAACAAAACAAAACAGGGGAAGGCAGTTTGCATGGTGAATAAGAAGCTGGATTCCAACACTGTTAAGTTTGGCTTGATGCCCTGAGCCAGTGGTTTGCTTTCTCACTTTCCCTCCCTTTCGCTTTCTTTCCTTCTTTTGTCAAATTAGAGAGCGATAAAAAAAATTAAGTAAGCAATTCTCAAAAACAAAGAAAACAAAATATTGCTACTAGACAAGTGGATGATTTTGAAATGGTACAATTTTAATTAGTTTATCTACAAGTTCTGTGAGGACCAAGCATCTAGGAAAGTGATAATTGCTAAGTGATATCCAATAGACAAAATCAGCAGCCTTCAAAAATATAAACGCAGAAGGATAGCAGCCTGGAAAGCTTGAACTTCAGGATGGTGCACACTGTACAACCACTGGCACAAAAGATCTTTAAAGAAATTTTACTAGCTGAACTTGTGGGCAGTTTTGGAGCATATACTTTTTTGTTTGATAAAATGAACACAAGCCAAGACTTCAGGCAAACAATGAGTAAGAAATTCCCTTTCACTGATCTTATAACAAATCTAATGAACAATTTGGAATGTATGGGGTCGGAGAACAAGAGCAAGAAAAATGGTCGAACAGCAAAGATAGAAGCAGTCATTACTTTCAGCCTCCCATCTGAGCTGTTTGAGACTTTTGGGAGAAGAAAGATGAGCCTTTCACACTGTAGACTCTTGGAGGCCCCCTAGTACATCCTGTGGCTCTGTTATGGCTTGAGTTTCCCACCCATAGTGTGAATCAACCACTTGTTTCTTGCTTTTCCTCTCTATTTATTGTTAAATGTTGTTTTATTTATTTATTGTTAAATATTGTTAAATATTAATATTTTATGAATAAAAAGCTAAGAAAAGGAAGAACTATTCTAATGATTTTTTTCTCCCTGAACTCTACTACTGGTAAAAGAATAGAAATCAACTGCAAGTTCAGTATCCCATATCAAAAATTCTTTGAACCAAATTTCAGGTTTAAGATTTTTTAAAATTTTGACATATTTTTGGAGTTTGGAATTGTTTTTAGAGAGAGAATTTTTTCCTACAGGGTGCATGCAGTCACTGGAGAGACCAAGAGAGACAGAGATAGAAATTAGCCCCCAAAGGGATTTGGCTACATCACAATGTCTTCTCCTCCATTATCTTCTCCTGATTGTAAACATACACACACACACAGACACACACACACACACATACACACACACCCAGCATGAGTTTCAATCTACCAGGTACAGGACTCAAACTACATTCAGCCATGTAGGAGCTCAGCAATGTAACCACTATGCTATCTTCTGGTCCTAAAGATTCAAATATTAATTAATCTTGGGAAGTAACCCAAGTACAAACATGCATGATTCATATGATTTTTATATACACAGACTTAATTATTTAAGATTTATTTATATATTATTATTATTATTATTATTGTTTCTCAACCTGTGACAGAACATGTGTGCCCACTAGAGAGAGGCCATTTCAAAACTTTAATAGAAACACCTAAATTTACTTGCATTGTCTTTCTTAGCCATAGCATTTATGCTGATTTTATTAAACGTGGATCACATATTTTTATCCAATAAGTGGCCAACCTTGAAAAATAAAAAAAGGATAAATTTATTTTAAAAATTAAGATAATATATAAATAGAATAGCTAACTTTTCTTAACAGGGTTTTGCTGTAGGGTACATGTGCTCTCTAGAGAGAAAAAGAGACAATGATAGTGAGAGGAAAAGTGAGAAATCACCCCAGGGCAAATTTCCAAGCTGCAATCCCTCTCCATTCTCCTGATAACCTTTTTTTTTTTTTTTTTTTTTTGTAGAGGTTTTTGCTATAGGGTGCATGCGCTCGCCAGACAGACAGAGAGAGGCAGAGAGATAGAAAGCGAGAAATCACCCCCCAGAGGGGATGGCCACGCCGCAATCCCTTCTCCTCCATTCTCCTCTTGGGATCTTGGGCACACGCACATGCGCCCAGCATGAGGTTAAGCCACCGAGTCCAGGACTCAAACCGCGGTCGACTACGTGGGAGTCCAGCGACATAGCCATTAGGCTAACTGCTGGTCCCTCTCCTGATATCTTGAGAATGCACACTCACATGCCTGGTGTAATTTTCAAACCACTGGCTCTGGGACTGACTCATGATCAGTCAGTGGAAGTCTAGCTACATAACCACTATGCCATCTGCTGGTCCAATAAATAATATTTTATAAAAAACACAATTAGGCCGGCAGGTGGAATGGTGGATAAAGGGTGCTAGACTCCCACATGGCCGAACATGGTTCGAGTCCTGGACCTGGCAGCTTGCTTTCTCACTTTCCCTCTCTCTCCCTTTCTCACTCTTGCTCTGTCTCTCTCTGATCAAATAAAAATAAAATAAAGTTAAATAAAATAATTATTTCTATAAAAAGGAAACATAATTGCCACTATATATATACTCTTAAATTATATTTACTTAAATGCAAACTTTCCAACAATTAGTACGTAGTATTTTTTTAAAGCTAATATACTAAAAGAACTGCTCAGATGACAGCAGTACATTCTTGTTTTTGGCCATTGATCAAGGTACATCTTAGTAGAGCAATACCATAGTATATCAGGCAGATTGAAAATCAAAAGTTGACATGATCTTTGCCATTCTGACTGGGGTTAGGTGGTATCTCATTGTTGTTTTGATCTGCATTTCCTTTACAATGAGGGATGTTGAGCATTTTTTCATATGCCTTCTGGCTATTCATATGTCTCCTTTAGTGAGTGTTCTTTTCAATTCCTTCTCCCATCTTTTAATAGGGTTCATCATCTTTTTTCCAAACAGCTTCTTTAGTTCCTTATGTATTCTGGTTATCAATCCCTTATCTGATGCATAGTTTACAAAAATAGTTTTCCCATTCTGAGGGCTTTCGATTCACACTAATTACTGTGTCTTTTGCCATGCAGAAACTTCTTAGTCTGATGTAATCCCACTTGTCTATTTTGGGGATTATCGACTGTGCTTTTGGGGTCTTATGTAAGAAGTCTTTCCCTACCCCAATGTCTCCCAGAGTTTCCCCAGTGTTTTCTAGAAGCAGTTTAATAGTTTGGGGTCTTAGATTTAGATCCTTGATCTACCTTGACTTGATTTTTGTCAAAGGTGAGAGGTAGGGGTTCAGCTTCATCTTTCTACAGGTGGTAATCCAGTTTTTCCAGCACCATTTGCTGAAGAGGTTTTCCTTTTCCCACTGGATTGACTGGTACCCCTTCTCAAAAATCAGTTGACTGAATGATTGGGAATTTATTCCTGTGGACTCAATTCTGTTCCATTGGTCCACATGTCTGTCCTTGAGCCAATACCATGCTGTTGTTTTTTTTTAATATTTTTTTTTCATTTTTTTTCTTTCATTTATTTATTTTTAAATTTTTCTACAAACATTTACTTTACAAAAAATTTTAGCTCATACTCCATAATTCTTGACAGTTTACAAACAACTTTCAAAATTTCAAAAGATAATGTTCAAGATAAGTCTTGTAATTTTGTATAATTTTATAACTCTCTAACAACAGAAGCAGTATGGTTTCAAATATATATATAAATATAATTTTTTTTTTAGAGTGCAGACAATCGGTATATATTGAGTGGGGACATACAATGCCTCTCCTTCATAGCATGGCTTGCTTCACTCAGCGGTAAGTCTTCCATATTCATCCATTTCCTTTAAAGAGCCAGGTTTTTGTTGTTTTTTATGGATGAATAGTATTCCATTGAGTATATGTGCCACAGTTTTTCTAACCATTTATCAGTTCGTGGGCATTTAGGCTGTTTCCATGACTTAGCAATCGTCAAAAGTGCCGCAATAAACATTGATGTGCAAGCACTTTTTCGATTAAGTTTTCTTCTGTCCTTCGGGTAGATACCAAGGAGTGGGATTGCTGGATCATATGGTAGTTCTATTTGTAGATTTTGGAGGAATCTCCAAATTGTTCTCCACAGTGTTTGGACCAATTTACAATCCCACCAGCAGTGTAAGAGAGTTCCCTTTTCACCACACCCCCTCCAGCATTTATCATTTTTTGTTTTTTTAATCTTAGACATTCTGACTGGGGTTATGTGATATCTCATTGTTGTTTTGATCTGCATTTCTCTTACAATGAGGGATGTTGAGCATTTTTTCATATGCCTTTTATCTATTTGTATGTCATCTTTACAGAGTGGTTTTTTCAACTCATTCTCCCATCTTTTAATAGGATTGATTGTCTTTTTCCAGAACAGCTACTTGAGTTCCTTGTGAATTCTGGTTATCAGTCCCTTGTTTGATGCAGAGTTTACAAAAATATTTTCCCATTCTGAGGTCTGTCTGTTCACACTAATCACTGTGTCTTTTGCCATGCAGAAACTTCTTAGTCTGATGTAATCCCACTTGTCTATTTCAGGGATCATAGACTGTGCATTGGGAGTCTTATTTAAGAAGTTTTTCCCTACCCCAATGTCTCCCAGATTTTCTCCGGTGTTTTCCAGGAGCAGTTTTAAAGTTTGAGGTCTTAGATTTAGATCTTTGATCCACCTTGATTTTATTTTTGTCAGAGGTGAGAGGTAGAGGTTCAGATTCATCTTTCTGCAAGTGGAGATCCAGTTTTTCCAGCACAATTTGATAAAGAGGTTTTCCTTTTCCCACTGGATTGACTGGTACCCCTTGTCAAAAATCAGTTGGCTGTATGTTTGAGCATTCATTTCTGGAGACTCTGTTCTTTTCCATTGGTCCACCTGTCTGTTCCTGTGCCAGTACCATGCTGTTTTGATTACCACAGCTTTGTAGTATATTTTTGGGTCAGGGAATGAGATGCCACCCACTCCACTCTTCTTGTGCAGAATTGCTTTGGCAATACGGGATCTTTTGTGATTCCAGACAAACTTTATGATCGTCTTTCCTAGATCTGTGAAGAATGTGTCGGGTACTTTGATTGGCATTGCATTAAATAGGTAGATTAATTTGGGTAAAATTGCCATTTTGATTATATTAATTCTTCCAATCCAGGAACATGGGATGTCCTTCCACTTTTTTGTGTCATTTTCAATTTCTTTTTTTATCTTCTCATAATTTTCCTTGTGGAGGTCTTTAACTTCTTTAGTTAGATTTATCCCTAAGTATCTTATATTTTTTTGTGGCTATGGTAAATGGAACAACTTTTTTCAGATCTATCTCAGTTTGTCTGTTGTTCATATACAGAAATGATATAGATTTCTGGATATTAATTTTGTATCCTGCAACATTACTGTATTCATATATTACTTCCATAAATTTTTTTATGGAAACCATTGGGTCTTCTATGTATACAATCATGTCATCTGCAAATAGAGTGAGTTTCACTTCTTCTTTTCCTATTTGAATGCCTTTTATTTTTTCTTCTTTTCCGATTGCAATGGCCAAGACTTCCAGTACTATATTGAAGAGGAGTGGAGAAAGTGGATATCCTTGTCTTGTACCCGTTTTTAGTGGAAAAGCTTTCAGCTTTTCTCCATTGAGGATGATGTTCGCTATGGGTTTTTCTTAGATAGCTTTTATTGTGTTGAGAAATGACCCTTCTCTGCTGATTTTGCTGAGAGTCTTGATAATTAAGGGATGTTGTATATTATCAAATGCTTTTTCTGCATCAATTGATATGACTACATGGTTTTTATCTTTCTTCCTACTAATATGGTGTATTACATTTATGGTTTTGCGTATGTTGAACCAACCTTGCATTCCTGGGATAAAGGCTACCTGATCATGATGTATAATCTTTTTTAGAAGTTGTTGTATACAATTTGCTAGTACCTTGTTGAGAATCTTTGCATCTATATTCATCAGGGATATTAGTCTATAGTTTTCCTTCCTTGTCCTGTCCATATCTGTTTTAAGGATAAGGGTGATAGAGGCTTCATAGAATGAATTAGGGAGAGATTCACCCTTTTGGATATTTAGAAATAACTTGAGCAGAATGGGAGTTAACTCTTCTTGGAAAGTTTTGTAGAATTCAGAGGGGAATCCATCAGGGCCAGGGCTTTTTTTGTTGTTGTTGGGAGGTTATTTATAACCGATTAGATCTCCTGGCTTTTTATGGACCTATTCAGACTTTCTATATCCTCCTGGCTCAATGTAGGTAGATTATACATGTCCAGGAATTTGCCCATCTCGTCCAAATTATCTTGTTTCTTGACATACAGATGTTCATAATATCCTCTAATACTGTTTTTTATTTCTACTATGTCTGTTGTTATTTTGCCTGCTTCATTGCAGATCTGATTCACCTGGTCCTTTTCTCTCTTCTTCTTAATAAGTCTCGCTAGTGGTGTATCAATTTTGTTTATCTTTTCAAAGAACCAGCTTTTACTTTTATTTATTTTCTGTATAGTTCGTTTATTTTCTATTTCATTTATTTATGCTCGTATCTTTATTATTTCCTTTCTCCTGGTCTTTTTTTTTTTTTCTTTTTTTCTTTTTTTTTTATTAATTACTTTATTTATTTTTGTATATACTTTCAATCATATTGTTTGGCTTACAATGAGACCATTTCGATATGTGAACATTTCTCCCCAGACCCGTTGATCGAAATATCTTCAACAGATAACACCACACCTCCCCATCCCGTCAATGCTCTACCTCTGTATCCCTTCTCCAAATGTCTTTCGTTGGGCCCCACTCCTCCACATACACCTCATCTGACATTCACACCCATCTCTTGTGTTTGTTCAACTGTTGGTCAATCAGTTTCAGACATAGAATGCAGACAAACGGTATATGTTAAGTGGGGACATACAATGTCTCTCCTTCATAGCCTGGCTTGCCTCACTCAGCAGTACATCTTCCATATTCTTCCACTTTCTGTCAAAAGCCAGGGCTCTGTTGGTTTTTATGGCTGAGTAGTATTCCATAGAGTATATGTGCCACAGTTTTTCAATCCATTCCTCCATACGGGGGCATCTGGGTTGGTTCCATGACTTAGCAATTGTGAATAGTGCCGCAATAAACATCGATGTGCAAGCACTTTTCCAATGAAGGATTCTTCTGTCTTTTGGGTAAATACCGAGGAGTGGGATCTCTGGGTCATATGGCAGATCTATCTGTAGATTTTTGAGGAATCTCCAAATTATTCTCCACAGTGGTTGGACCAATCTACATTCCCACCAGCAGTGTAAAAGAGTTCCCCTTTCACCACACCCCCGCCAACACTTATCATTTTTTGTTTTTTTAATATTAGACATTCTGACTGGGGTTAGGTGGTACCTCATTGTTGTTTTTATCTGCATTTCCCTTACGATGAGGGAGGTTGAACATTTTTTCATATGCCTTTTGGCCATTCGTATGTCATCTTTAGAGAGTGTTTTCTTCATCTCCTTCTCCCATCTTTTAATAGGGTTGCTCATCTTTTTTCCAAACACCTTTTTTAGTTCCTTGTGTATTCTGGTTATCAGTCCCTTATCTGATGCAACATTTACAAAAATATTTTCCCATTCTGAGGGCTGTCGATTCACACTAACTACTGTGTCTTTGGCCATGCAGAAACTTCTTAGTCTGATGTAATCCCACTTGTCTATTTTGTGGACGATGGACTCTGCTTTGAGGGTCTTCTTTAGGAAGTCTTTCCCTACACCAATGTCTCCCAGAGTTTCCCCAGCATTCTCCAGGAGCAGCTTTATAGTTTGAGGTCTTAGATTTAGATCCTTGATCCACCTTGACTTGATTCTTGTCAAAGGAGAGAGGTAGGGGTTCAGATTCATCTTTCTGCAAGTGGAAGTCCAGTGTCTCCAGCACCACTTGCTGAAGAGGCTTTCATTTTCCCACTGGATTGACTGGTACCCCTTGTCAAAGATCAGTTGACTGTATGTTTGGGCACTTATTTCTGGGAACTCTATTCTGTTCCATTGGTCCACATGTCTGTTTCTGTGCCAATACCATGCTGTCTTTATTACCACAGCTTTGTAATATATTTTTGGATCGGGGATTGAAATGCCACCCACTCCATTCTTCTTGTGTAGAAGTGCTTTGGCAATACGGGGTCTTTTATGATTCCAGACAAATTTTAAGATTGTCTTTTCTAGATCTGTGAAGAATGTGTCTGGTACTTTGATTGGCATTGCATTAAATAGGTAGATTAATTTGGGTAGAATTGCCATTTTGATTATATTAACTCTTCCAATCCATGAACATGGGATGTCCTTCCATTTTTTTGTGTCATTTTCAATTTCTTTTTTTACCTTCTCGTAGTTTTCCTTGTGGAGGTCTTTAACTTCTTTGGTTAGATTTATTCCTAAATATCTTATACTTTTAGTGGCTATGGTAAACGGAATAAGTTTTTTCAGTTCTATCTCAGTCTGCCTGTTATTCGTATATAGAAATGCTATCGATTTCTGTATATTGATTTTATATCCTGCCACTTTACTGAATTCATGTATTACTTCCAGTAGTTTTTCCATGGAGACCATTGGGTCTTCTATGTATACAATCATGTCATCTGCAAATAGAGAGAGTTTCACCTCTTCTTTTCCTATTCGAATGCCCTTTATTTTTTCCTCTTTTCTGATTGCGTTGGCGAGGACTTCCAGTACTATATTGAAAAGGAGAGGAGAAAGTGGGCATCCTTGTCTTGTTCCTGTGTTTAGTGGGAAAGCTTTCAGCTTTTCTCCGTTCAGGATGATGTTCGCTATGGGTTTTTCATAGATGGCTTTTATTGTATTGAGAAATGGCCCTTCTATGCCGATTTTGCTAAGAGTCTTGATCATGAAGGGATGTTGTATCTTATCAAATGCTTTTTCTGCGTCAATCGATATGACCATATGGTTTTTGTCTTTCTTCCTATTAATATGGTGTATTACATTTATGGTTTTGCGTATGTTGAACCAACCTTGCATTCCTGGAATAAAGCCTACCTGATCATGGTGTATGATCTTCTGTATAAGTTGTTGAATACGATTTGCTAGTATCTTGTTGAGAATCTTTGAGTCTATGTTCATCAGAGATATTGGTCTATAGTTTTCCTTCCTTGTCCTGTCTTTATCTGTTTTGAGGATGAGGGTGACAGAGGCTTCATAGAATGAATTAGGGAGAGATTCACCCTTTTGGATCTTTAGAAATAATTTGAGCAGAATGGGAGTTAACTCTTCTTTGAAAGTTTTGTAGAATTCAGAGGTGAATCCATCGGGGCCAGGGCTTTTCTTTGTTGGGAGGTTACTTATTACTGATTCAATCTCCTGGCTTGTTATGGGCCTATTCAGACTTTCTATTTCTTCCTGGCTCATTCTTGGTAGATTATATTTGTCCAGGAATTTGTCCATCTCATCCAGATTATCTTGTTTCTTAGCGTATAGATGTTCAAAGTATCCTCTAATGATGTTTTGAATTTCTACTATGTCTGTTGTTATGTTACCAGCCTCATTGCAGATTTGATTCACCTGGTTCCTTTCTCTCTTCTTCTTAATAAGTCTCGCTAGTGGGGTATCAATTTTGTTTATCCTTTCAAAGAACCAGCTTTTGCTTTCACTTACTTTCTGTATAGTACGTTTATTTTCTATTTCATTTATTTCTGCTCGGATCTTTATTATTTCCTTTCTCCTGTAATTTTTTGGATTTTTTTGCTGTTGCTTTTCCAATTCTCTAAGGCTTGATGTTAGGTGATCCATTAGCCTTTTCTCTGTCTTCCTCTTATGTGCACTAATTGCTATGAACTTCCCTCTTATGACTGCTTTGGCAGTGTCCCAAAGATTATGGAAACTTGCATCTTCATTGTCATTGGCTTCCATGAATCTTTTGATTTCGGACTTTATTTCTTCGGTAATAGTGGAGTCATTCAGGAGTAGGTTATTTAGTTTCCATGTTTTTAGGTATTTTTGAGGAATTCTCTTGAAATTAAACTCGAGTTTAATTCCATCATGGTCAGAGAAGATGCTGGAAATAGTTTCTATGCCTCTGAATCTGCAGAGGCTTGCTTTGTGTCCTATGATGTGGTCAATCTTCGAGAAAGTTCCATGTCGGGGTGAGAAAAAACTATATCTTGTGGTTTTTGGGTGGAAAGTTCTATAGATGTCTGTTAAGTCCAATTGATTTATGGTATCATTTAGGTCCTTGATCTCTCTACCTATTTTTTGCCTAGATGATCTGTCCAGAGGGGATAATGCGGTGTTGAGATCTCCAACAATTAGTGTGTTGCAGTCTATCTCCCCTTTCAGATCTAACAATCTTTCCTTCACATATTTGGGTGCTCCTGTGTTAGGAGCATAGATATTAATAAGCGTTGTATCTTCTCGATCTATAGAGCCTTTTACTATGATATAGTGCCCTTCTTTGTCTCTTCGGACGCTTTTTGTTTTAAAGCCTATTTTGTCAGAAATTAGTATTGCAACTCCAGCTCTTTTTTGGTTCCCAACTGCATGGAAAACCTTTTTCCAACCTTTCACTTTCAGTCTATGTATGTCTTTTTCCATGAGGTGGGTTTCTTGTAGGCAACAGATAGAGGGTTTCTGTTTTTTTATCCATTCAGCCAGTCTGTGTCTCTTGATTGGAGAATTTAACCCATTAACATTCAATGTTATTATCGATGTTATAGGGTCTGTACCGACATTTAAGTTAGCCATTGTCTTAGTTGCCTGTTATTTCTTTGTTTCTGGCTGTTGCGTCTTTAGTTTTCCTGGAACAGTACTTTCTTCAGGATTTCTTGAAGAGCTGGTCTGGTGTTGGCAAATTCTTTCAGGTTTTGTTTGTCTGAGAAGATTTTAATCTTTTTTTCCCAAATGAAGGATAATCTTGCAGGGTATAATAGTCTTGGCTGAAATTGTTTCTCTCTTAACACTTTCAGTATGTCTTCCCATTCTTTTCTTGCTTGCATTGTTTCTGATGAGAGGTCTGGTGTTAGTCTTATGGGATGGCCTTTGTAAGTTATTTCTCGTTTCTCTCTTGCCAGTTTTAGTATCATGTCTTTTTCTGTGACGTTAGACAGCCTGGCTAAGATGTGCCTTGGGGAAGATCTTCTGGGGTTGATTCTATTTGGGGTCCTTTGTATTTCTTGGGTCCGGATGGTTCGGTGCCTCTCTAGGCTTGGGAAATTTTCTTCCAAGATGTCATGGAATAGATTTTCCATTCCGCTATTAGTTTCTTCACCTTCTGGGATGCCGATTATTCTGATGTTTGGGCGTCTAATAGAGTCTAGTATTTCTCGTATATTATCCTCATGTTTTTTCGTTATTTTCTCGATCTTTTTGTAGTTTTTTTCTAGATCAGAGGTTTTATCTTCTACATCAGAGATTCTATCTTCAGCATGGTCTAATCGGCTCTTAATACTTTCCAGAGAGTTTTTGATTTCTTGTATAATAGACTTTATCTCTAATAGTTCCACCTGATTCTTTCTCAGAGTATCCATTTCTTCTTTCATATCCTGGAAGGACTTCCTAATTTCCTGTAGTTCATTGTCTCTTTTTTTTTCCAATTCACAGAATTTGGTCACCATGAATGTTCGGAATTCTGTGTCTGTCATTTTGGTAACGTCCTCCATATTTACGAGACATGGAGGGGCATTTTCCTTTGTTGGAGACATATTTTCTTGTTTATTCAAACCTGAGGCTCTTTTTCTACCTTTAGCCATTGGAGGATTACTTCCCTTTTAAAGACTTCTTGGGAGAACTTTTGTCGCACGAGAAGGAAGAGTCTTTCCTTTTTGATGGGAATAGCTGTTTGTTGAAGTCTCTCTTTTGTTGTTTTTACCAATGTGTTTTCAGGCGGAGAACTCTACAGAAGTGTCTAACAAGCAGAATCTCCTTTTTCAAAGGGGATCAGTACTAGGGAGGATCCCAAAGACACTTACCTTCCTAGGAAATTTCAGATATATGATTCTAGGCCTGTCTAGGCTGTCTGGCAAGGTAAAAAATAAGGAGAGGACAATATGCAATGAAAGGAAAGACAACACAGAAAAATAAAGAAAAAGTCGCGCGCCGCACGTTAGCGCGGCGCGCGATTTCGCCAGAGGCTTGCAGGAGACGCTATTGCCTGCTGGCAGTCCAGGAAGGTCTGGGGGGAGAAGGAGGGCTAGGTGTTAAAAAGAGAATGCAGGGGGGTCAAGGGAAAAGAAAAGAGAAAGAAAAAAAAAACCCGCCTTAAGAAGATCCTGGCTACCTACCTAGAAGGTGGAGTCTGGGGCCTGCGGGTCTGGAAGTGGGGTGGGGGTCAGAGGTGACCCTCCCTCAGTGTCCCTTGCTGGCCAGAGGCTTGCAGGAGACGCTATTGCCTGCTGGCAGTCCAGGAAGGTCTAGAAGGTGGAGTCTGGGGCCTGGGGGTCTGGAAGTGGGGTGGGGGTCAGAGGTGACCCTCCCTCAGTGTCCCTTGCTGGCCAGAGGCTTGCAGGAGACGCTATTGCCTGCTGGCAGTCCAGGAAGGTCTAGAAGGTGGAGTCTGGGGCCTGGGGGTCTGGAAGTGGGGTGGGGGTCAGAGGTGACCCTCCCTCAGTGTCCCTTGCTGGCCAGAGGCTTGCAGGAGACGCTATTGCCTGCTGGCAGTCCAGGAAGGTCTAGAAGGTGGAGTCTGGGGCCTGGGGGTCTGGAAGTGGGGTGGGGGTCAGAGGTGACCCTCCCTCAGTGTCCCTTGCTGGCCAGAGGCTTGCAGGAGACCTCTCCTGGAGTTTTTTGTATCCTTTTGCTGTTGTTTTTCCAATTCTGTGAGGCATGAGGTGATCCATTTGCCTTCTTTCCATGCTCCTCTTATGTGCACTAATTGCTATGAACTTTCCCCTTATGACTGCTTTAGCAGTGTCCCAAAGATTATGGAAACTCGTGTCCTCATTGTCATTGGCTTCCATGAACCTTTCGATTTCAGTCTTTATTTCTTCAGTAGTTGTGAGTCATTCAGGAGTAGGTTATTAAGTTTCCATGTATTTGAGTATTTTTGAGGATTTCTCTTGAAATTAAACTCAAGTTTAATTCCATCATGGTCGGTGAAGATGCTGGGTATAGTTTCTATGCTTTTGAATCTTTAGAGGCGTGCTTTGCGCCCAATAATGTGGTCAATCTTCAAGAATGTTCCATGTGGCAGCGAGAAAAAAGTGTATCTCGAGGTTTGGGGATGGAATGTTCTATAGATGTCTGTTAAGTCCATTTGATTTATGATATCATTTAGATCTTTTATCTCTTTACCTATTTTTTGTCTAGATGATCTATCCAGGGGGGATAGTGCAGTGTTGAGGTCTCCAACAATTAGCGTGTTGCAGTCTATCTCCCTTTTTAGACCTAGCAGTCTTTCCTTCACATATTTAGGTGCTCCTGTGTTAGGCGCATAGATATTAATAAGCATTATATCTTCTTGATTGATTGATACTTTTACTACAATATAGTGCCCTTCTTTGTCTCTTCAAACAGTTTTTGTTTTAAAGCCTATTTTGTCAGAGATTAGTATTGTGACTCCAGCTCTTTTTTGTTTCCCATTTGCATGGAAAATCTTTTTCTAACCCTTCACTTTCAGTCTATGTATATCTTTATCTATGAAGTGGGTTTCCTGCAGGCAACAGATAGAGGGTTTTTTTTTTTCTTTAACCCATTCAGTCAGTCTGTGTCTCTTGTTTGGAGAGTTTAATCCATTAACATTCAATGTTATTATCGATGTTAATAGTTCTGTCCCGACGTTTAAGTTGGTCATTGTCTTAGTTGCCTTTTACTCTTTTGTTTCTGGCTGTTACTTCTTTAGTTTTCCTGGAACAGTACTTTCTTCAGGGTTTCATGGAGAGCTGGCCTGGTGCTGGCAAATTCTTTCAGGTTTTGTTTGTCTGAGAAGATTTTAATTTTTTTTTTCCCATATGAAGGATAATCTTGCAAGATACAATAATCTTGGTTGAAATTGTTTCTCTCTTAACACTTTCAATACATCTTCCCATTCTTTCCTTGCTTGCAATGTTTCCGTTGAGAAGTCCGGTGTTAGCCTGATGGGGTGACCTTTGTATGTCACTTGTGGTTTCTCTCTTGCCAGTTTAGTATCTTATCTTTATCTGTGGTCTTAGCCAGTCTGGCTGTGATATGCCTTGGGGAAGATCTTTTTGGGTTGATTCTATTTGGTGTCCTTTGTATTTCTTGGGTCTGGGTGTTTGAGTGCCTCTCTATGCTTAAGAAATTTTCTTCCAAGATTTCATGTAATAGGTTTTCCATGCTCTTATTAGTTTCTTCACCTTCTGGGATACCAATTATTCGGACTTTAGGACGTCTAATGGAATCTAGTAATTTTCGTATGTTATCTTCATGTTTTTTTTGTTATTTTCTCTATCTTTTTGGTGGTTTTCTCTAGGTCAGAAGTTTTATCTTCTACATCAGAGACTCGACCTTCAGCATGGTCTAATCAATTTTTAATACTTTCGAGAGAGTTTTTGATTTCCTGTATTTCAGACTTCACCTCTAGTAGTTCCGTCTTATTCTTCCTCAGCATTTCTTCCTTCATATCATTGAGGGACTTTCTCATCTCCTGCAATTCATTGTCTCTTTTCTGTTCCAGCTCATAGTCCTTGTTCAACATGAATGTTCTAAACACTATCTCAGACATTTTGGTAATGTCCTATATTTTTGCAAGAAAAGGAAGGGAGTTACTGTGTTCCTTTGATGGAGACATATTTCCTGTTTTATTCAGGCCAGAGGTTCTTCTACTTCTAAAGATTGGGAGATATGTTCTCTTTGAAAAAATCTTTAATGAGAACGTTTCTTCGAATAGAAGGAAGTTTCTTTACTTTCTGATGTAGAATGGAGACAGCCAAAGTCTCTTTTCAACAGTGTTTAGTAATGTAATCCAAGAAAACATATTCTCTTCAAGTGTCCAAAGAAATGTACCTCCTCCTTGGCAGGTGGTTCAGTGAAATAGAGGATTCTAGAGAGTCTTAAATGCAAGAATGATTCAGAATTGTAATTCTAGACCTATCTAGACAGCCAGGGATGGTGTAGATAAAGAAAGTGAGGATTAAATAAGTGAGAAGAAAATAATATGTAGAATATAGAAAAAAATCGCACAGCGCGCGTTTTCACCAGGGAGCGATAGCTGGGAGTGTGGTGTGTTAGAACAGAGGGCGTTTCTATGTGTTAATCAGAAGAGAGAAATTTACAAATGAAAGACATGGGGAAGGGGACAGAAAAAGAAAAGAAAAACCAAAAAAAAAAAAAAAAGTGTACCTGGCTGAAAAAGGGGTGACTGGCTTGGGGGTACTGGAGCTGAAGCTACTGGAGGTAATACTCCCTCTAAGATTTTGGCCCAGGGGTGGAAAGCTAGGAGTGTGGTGTGGTAGAATAGATGGCGTTCCTATGTGTTAATCAGAAGAGAGAAATTTCCAAATGAAAGACGTGGGTAAGGGGACAGAAAAAGATCGGAAAAAACAAACAAACAAACAAACAAACAAAAAAACTATACCTGGCTGAAAGAGGGGTGTCTGCCTTGGGGGTCCTGGGGCTGAAGCTACTTGGGGAAGTCCTCCCTCAAAGATCCTGGCTAAGGGGTTTAAAGCTGTGAGTGTGGTGTGGTAGAACTGAGGGAATTCCTATGTGTTAATCAGAAGAGAGAAATTTCAAAATGAAAGACGTGGGTAAGGGGACAGAAAAAGAAAGGAAAAAACAAAAAAAAAGTGTACCTGGCTAAAAGAGAGGTGTCTGTCTTGGGGGTCCTGGGGCTGAAGCTACTGGGGGCAGTCCTCCCTCCAAGATCATGGCCCAGGGGTCAAATGCTGGGAGTGTGGTGTGGGAGAACTGAGGGCTTTCCTATGTGTTAATCAGAAGAGAGAAATTTACAAATGAAAGACGTGAGTAAGGGGACACAAAAAGAAAGGAAAAACCAAAAAAAAGTACCTGGCTGAAAGAGCGGTGTCTGGCTTGGGGTTCCCAGGGCTGAAGCTACAGAGGGCAGTCCTCCTGCGAAGATCCTGTCCCAAGGGTCGAAAGCTGGGAGAGTAGTGTGGTAGAACTGAGGGCGATCCTATGTGTTAATTAGAAGAGAGAAATTTATAAATGAAGGAGGTGGGTAAGGGGACAGAAAAAGAAAGTAAAAACCAAAAAAAAAGTGCACCAATCTGAAAGAGGGGTGTCTGGCTTGGGGGTCCTGGGGCTGAAGCTACTGGGGGCAGACCTTCCTCCAATATACTGGCCCAAGGGGTAGAAAACTGGAAATGTGGTGTGGTAGAACTGAGGGTGTTCCTCTGTGTTAATCAGAAGAGAAATATTTATAAATGAAAGATGTGGGTAAGGGGACAGAAAAAGAAAAGAAAAACCATAAAAGGAAAAGTGTACCTGGCTGAAAGAGGGGTGCATGGCTTGCAGGTCCCGGGGCTGAAGATACTGGGGGCAGTCCTCCCTCGAAGATCGTGGCCCAGTGGTAGAAGCTGGCAGTATTTTGTGGTGGAACTGAGGGCGTTCCTATGTGTTAATCAGAAGAGTGAAATTTACAAATGAAAGACATAGGTAAGGTGACAGAAAAAGAAAGGAAAAATTAAAAAAAAAAAAAAAAAAGTGTAACTGGCTGAAAGAGGGGAGTCTGTCTTGGGGGTCCTGGGGCTGAAGCTACTGGGGGCAGTCCTCCCTCAAAGATCCTGGCCCTGTGTTTTAAAGCTGGGAGTGTGATGCAGTAGAACTGAGGACGTTCCTATGTGTTAATCAGAAGAGAGAAATTTACAAATGAAAGATGTGGGTATGGGAACAGAAAAAGTAAAGAAACACCAAAAAAAATTATACCTGGCTGAAAGAGGGGTGTCTTGTTTGGGGGTTCCAGGACTGAAGCTACTGTGGGCAGCCCTTTCTCGAAGATCCTGGCCAAGGGGTCGAAAGCTGGGTGTGTGGTGTGGAAGAACTGAGGGCATTTTTATGAGTTAATCAGAAGAGACAAATTTACAAATGAAAGATGTGTGTAAGGGGAAAGAAAAAGAAAGGAAAAAAAAGTGTACTTGGCTGAAAGAATGTGTTGTGGCTTGGGTGTCATGGGGCTGAAGCTACTGGGGGCAGTCCTCCCTCGAAGATCCTGGCCCAGTGGTCGAAACTTGGGAGTGTAGTGTGGTAGAACTGACAGCGTTCCTATGTGTTAATCAGAAGAGAGAAATTTACAAATGAAAAAGGTGGATAACGGTACAGAAAAAGAAAGAAAAAAAAAGTGTACCTCGCTGAAAGAGGAGTGTCTGGCTTGGGGGTCCCGGGACTGAACCTACTAGGGGCAGTCCTTCCTCGAAGATCCTGGCCCAGGGATCAAAAGCTGGGAGTGTGGTGTGGAAGAACTGAGGGCGTTCCTATGTGTTAATCAGAAGAGAGAAATTTACAAATGAAAGACATGGGTAAGGGGACAGAAAAAGAACGGAAAAAAAAAAGTGTACTGAGCTGAAAGAGGGGTGTCTGCTTGGGTGTCCCGGGGCTAAAGCTACGGTGGGCAGTCCTCCCTCAAAGATACTGTCCCAGGGGTCAAAAGCTGGGAGTGTGGTGTGGTAGAACTGAGGGCTTTCCTATGTGTTAATCAGAAGAGAGAAAATTACAATTGAAATACGTGGGCAAGAAAACAGAAAAAGAAAGGAAAAACTAAAAAAAAAAAACTGTACCTGGCTGAAAGAGGGGTTTCTGGCTAGGGGTCCTGGGGCTGAAGCTACTGGGGGCAGTCCTCCCTCTAAGATCCTGGCCCAGGGGTCGAAAGCTGGGAGTGTGGTGTGGTAGAACTGAGGGCTTTCCTATGTGTTAATCAGAAGAGAGAAATTTACAAATGAAAGACATGGGTAAGGGGACAGAAAAAGAATGGAAAAAAAAAAGTGTACCTGGGTGAAAGGGGTTGTCTGGCTTGGGGATCCCGGGACTGAAGCTACTATGGGCAGTCCTCCATTGAAGATCCTGGCCCAGAGGTAAAAAGCTGGGTGTGTGGTGTGGTAGAACTGAGGGCTTTCCTATATGTTAATCAGAAGAGAGAAATTTACAAATGAAAGACATGTGTAAGGGGACAGAAAAAGAAAGAAAAAAAAAAATAGTGTACCTGGCTGAAAGAGGGTTGCCTGGCTTGGGGTCCTGGTGCTGAAGCTACTGGGGGCATTCATCCCTCGAAGATCCTGGCCCAGGGGTCGAAAGCTGGGAGTGTGGTGTGGTAGAAATGAGGGCGTTCCTAAGTGTTAATCAGAAGATAGAAATTTGCAAATCAAAGTCGTGGGTAAAGGGACAGAAAAAGAAAGGAAAAACAAAAAAAATATGTACCTGACTGAAAGAGGTGTTTCTGGCTTGGGTTTCCTGTGGCTGAAGCTACTGGGGGCAGTCCTTCCCCGAAGATCCTGGCCCAGGGGTCGAAACCTGGGAGTGTAGTGTGGTAGAACTGAGAGCGATCCAATGTGTTAATTAGAAGAGAGAAATTTACAAATGAAAGATGACAGTAAAGGGACACAAAAAGAAAGGAAAAACCAAAAAAAGAGGTACCTGTCTGAAAGAGGGGTGTCTGGCTTGGGGGTCCCGCGGCTGAAGCTAATGGGGGCAGTCCTACGTCAAAGATCCTGGCCCAGGGGTCGAAAGCTGGGAGTGCGGTGTGGTAGAACTGAGGGCGTTCCTATGTGTTAATCAGAAGAGAGAAATTTGCAAATGAAAGACGTGGGTAAGGGGACAGAAAAAGAAAGGGAAAAAAAATGTACCTGGCTGAAAGAGGGGTGTCTGGCTTGGGTGTCCTGGTAGTGAAGCTACTGTGGGCAGTCCTCCCTCAAAGATCCTGTCCCAGGCGTCGGGAGCTGGGAGTTTGGTGTGGTACAACTGAGGGCTTTCCTATGTGTTAATCAGAAGAGAGAAATTTACAAATGAAAGACTTGGGCAAGGGGACAGAAAAAGAAAGGAAAAAACAAAAAAAAGTGTACCTGGCTGAAAGAGGGGTGTCTGGCTTGGGAGTCCCGGGGCTGAAGCTACTGGGGGCAGTCCTCCCTCGAAGATCCTGGCCCAGGGGTCGAAAGCTGGGAGTTTGGTGTGGTAGAACTGAGGGTGTTCCTATGTGTTAATCAGAAGAGAGAAACTTACAAATGAAAGACATGGGTAAGGGGACAGAAATAGAAAGGAAAAACCAATGAAAAAAGTGTACCTGGCTGAAAGAGGGGTGTCTGACTTGGGAGTCCCAGGGCTGAAGCTACTGAGGGCAGTCCTCTCTCGAAGATCCTGGCCCATGGGTCGAAAGTTGGGAGTGTGGTGTGGTAGAACTGAGGGCGTTCCTGGCTGAAAGAGGGGTGTCTTGCTTGGGTGTCCCATGGCTGAAGCTACTGGGGGCAGTCCTCCCTCGAAGATCCTCTTCCAAAATCTTTTCAAAAGGGACTGGGGAAGTCATGCCTACAAATATTAACAGACCATTTATTTTCTATTAACAGGATTCTTCCTACCTCTTGTCCCTGTCATAGTATCTTTGAAATGTATATTTCAATTGATTACAGTATATTCTTTTACTTATCTCTTCCTAAGACACAGAACTTCCATTTTTCTTGAGGTGTAGATTAATCCTTTCTTTAACTAATCTCTTCCCAAGACACAGATCTTCCCTTCCAATTACCAACCTAAGAATTGTGGAACCCACCTATAACCTACAAGCCTCCCCCCCCCCCCCCAGCTTCTACATGTCCCGCCTTTTTGGGCCAGACCAATGGAAAATCTCTTCTCTAAATGTTGTCTGTCAATCTCAAAAACAAATAAAAGGAACCCCTGTACATGACCACCCCGAGGAAAGTTTCCATGTCTCTTCTGAGGGCCTATGTCACTCACATTTGGCTTGGAAATAAACCACATTGAGTATTAATTATTAATTTTTACAGTTGGTTATTTTTCCATCGACATTTGCTATAGTGCATATGTATTCAGCATAGAGAGACAGAGAGAGAGAGAAAGAAAGCAAGTGACCAGGTTAGCACTCAAACTGCAGTCAACCATGTGGCTGTCAAGAACCTTGACCAGACATCACTTGCTGGCCCGTATTTATTTATTTAGAAATATATATTTTTGATAGGGCATAGACGCTCACCAGAGAACCATAGAGACTGAAAGTGGAAATAAATCCACCAGGGGGGATGGTCACACCACAGTCCCTTCTCCTCTGTTATCCCCTCAGGGTTATGGTCATGCACACATACAGGACTGGTATGAGTTTTAAGCTGAATCCAGGACTCTAGACACAGTTAGGGATTCCAGTGCCTTAACCATTATAAAACCTGTGGGTCCGATTTTTGTGAATTTTAACACCATTAAAAAAATCTTGACAACAGTCTTGGCCTCTCTTGGTCACAACATTACAAAGCTTATTTTCTCAGGATGGGGTTATCCCCAAAGTTTTACTTGGCCATTATGAAATCTTAAATTCTAGGGAATTAAAACAATCCAAAACATGTTTTTCCCAAGTGTTTGTTTTGTTTTTTGTTTCTTTGGTTTTTTTTTTTTTTTTTTTTTTTTTACCAAAATTGTGGGTGATAGATGCAGAGCCCCAGGACAGTGAAATCCTCAGATCTCCTGGATGGGATTTAAATGAAACAGTAAAAGGACAGGGAAGCCAGACCTGCTTAGATTAAGAGTGAATCTCAGCACCATGGCTCTTGTGGAAATGCCTTTTTAAATGCTTCTAGCTATGTCCCTATCTGTCATGCCAGTCTGGCACATACTTTGGAGAGCTCAAAGGCAGATCAGGGAAGTGAGAATTCTCTGTGTCCTCCACAGAGTTGCCTCTCCCAACAGAGACTGAGATTGCAGACACAATCCAGTTTCATCTCCCTCTCAGCTCATACACATATGACTTGTTATCTGTGTTGGATCAGCTCAGACATGTCATCACCTTTGATTTTCCTATTTCTACAGCCTTTACAAATGTCTTATGCAATGGAATATATGAGCTGTCTTGTATACCTGAAGCCAAGTGTCTACAAGGATGGAGACCTGATACTGGGTGGGTTTTTCCCTTTTAATATCTTGGAGATACAATCTGCACATAAAAGTTTTCTGATAAGGCCAACTCAACAGGTGTTAGATACTTGGTAAGTTGTTGTTTATATCTATAGAAAATGTATTTATAGCTACGTAATAATGTAGTTTGTATATGTACGTGTGTGTATCATTAATCCCACTTAAGAATTAGCAAGTGTGCACAGAAATGAGAGAAGTAAAGAATTCTGAACTCATGATGTTCTGCCTTGTTATCCTTTAATTATCTTTCTTTTTCGTATTTTCAAAGTTTTTTCATTTCTTTCAAGAGAGAAAGTCAGTATATTTTATTGTCCTCTCCATCAGCAGTATCCCCATATTCAGTCTTTGAGAGGCTCAGAATGATTGAGATTGTTGGGACCTCACCTCAGCCCTTTTACCACAAAGACCTGTATAGTGAGGCCCACATGCATATTGAGATTCTGACCCCCGGACATGGAGTTAATGTTAGAATCACAGTGCTGAATCTGGGTGCTCACTTCTGACTAGGATATTGTAGCTTGTACTTTGCAGAGAAGTCATGGGTGTCTAAAGTCCCCCACCATATATAAACCACAAAGAATGGCCACACTACCATCTATTCTACGTTTTCCTCTCAAGAGTTTGAGCCTGCATGCACATGTGCTCACCATAATTTTCAAGCTTCCAGGCCTGAGACTTATACTGTGGTCAGCCATATGGGAATTCAGTGCCTTAACCACTATGCAACCTTCTGGCCCCACCATATATTTTAAATCAGAGTAAGAATGCTTCCTTTAAAGCCTCAAAATATATATGGGAAGTGCGGCCATGAGATTTTGAATTAGTTCAGGAATATTAGGTTCAAATCTGAATATAACAAGGACAAGTAAGAATTTATACACAAACAGCAAAGTGGGAGGAATTGGATAGAAAATTGCTAAGTGGTAACATTACACTTAATAAAGATTCTGCACAAATCCACTTACATGGATTATATACCAGTGTGCACATAGTACTGGAAGAACTTTCTGAAGTCTGATTAATTTTTTTTTTTCTTGGAGAGGTTTTTGCTATAGGGCGCGTGTGCTCACCAGACAGACAGAGAGAGACAGAGAGATAGAAAGCGAGAAATCACCCTCCCAGGGGGGATGGCCATGCCTCAATCCCTTATCCTCCATTCTCCTCTCAGGATCTTGGGCACGCACGCACACGCGCCTGGCGTGAGTTTAAGCCACCGGGTCCGGGACTCGAACTGTGGTCAACTACATGGGAGTCCAGCGACATAGCCATTATGCTAACTGCTGGTCCCAAGTCTAATTAAATTTTAACAAACAGGAGTCAGCAAGTGGCATATTGGGTAAGGTGTTGTACTATACCACGTGGTTCAGTCTGAGCTGCAGACCCAATAGCTTGAAACTCACTATTTGTGCTCCAGTTACTGGTTTCAGTCTGATTTTAGTTCAGCAACAAGGAGTCATAAATACCTCTGAGACTTGTAATGGTGGCACAGTGAACATTCACCAGACCACAAAAGCAAAACCACAGTAACTCCACTACGTGGAGTTCATTCTCTATCTACCTAGAGTGGGTTCTAATTCCTAACTCAGTATGGAGGTTAAGGCAGCTGGTTCCCATATGGATGACTATGTATTTGAGTACTGAGTAAAGTGCTCTGAAACATACCAAGTGGATGTGTACCTTTCTGCTCAATAATTTCAAGTGCAGAATAAAGGAGAAGGGATTATGGCATGATCATCCTCTGCCCTCTCACTGTGTGTTTCTTTCTCTGGCAAGTGCATGCATGCTAAGGCTAAAACCCCTCAGGGGAAAAAATTATGAATGTTTATATTAAAGGTGAAATTTAAGAAATTAAGACCAAAATAATTCCTTAGAGTATGGAGAAAGAATTGAAGACATTGTATAAAAATAATTTAATAAGAAAGTATGCTATTTTTAAATTTTCAAAATATAGTTTTAGCTAATATTAATTTACAACCTAAGAATTTCCAAGTGGAAAATGAACAATTATAAAGACCAATTAATCTCAGAGAAAAATGTTTTTACAAGCTGGTAAAAAGACTTGATGTAGTCAATAATTAACTAGAAGATCTGAATTAAATATTTAATTTTCAACAAAAACATATTTAACAGCACTTTTTTACACACAGTTGATATAGTCATGTATAAAATTATAGAAAAAGCCACAGAAAATATTTGAAATGTGCCAAATGGTTGAAAAGTTGGCAAGGCAAATGCTATTTTTAAAAAATATTTATTTCATTTTATTTATTATTATCGTTTTGTGTTGATTTTGCTACAGGGCCCCTGTATTCACTATAATGTGTGTGTGTGTGTGTGTGTGAGAGAGAGAGAGAGAGAGAGAGAGACAGAGACAGAGACAGAGACTGAGAGAGACAGGAGAAAGCAAGTCACCAGGGCTGACACTTGAACTGTAGTCAGTCTATTTCAAAGTTTAGTGCCACAATACCCTCAGCTCACCCCACCAGATGCTATTTTGAGCTTCCAGACATAGGGAAAATATGAAATGCTTCAATCATGGCTTACAAACCTACATTGAAGCAAGATGACATGTAGGATACATTCACTTCTACAAGAGTTAAGAAGGTGAGTGTATGCATGAAGAATGTAACTCATAATTGAGTACTATTCATTCCAATAGTACCAAGGGAGTATGATATTAATGTTCTCCTCACAGAAAATATGAAATACTTCAGGTGATATGCATGTTAACTACTTTAGTTCAAGTGTTCTGTTTTATTTAAAAATCCTAAAGTTACTTTGCATTTTATAAGTAACATATCTATAATTTGCCTAAATATACATTTTTGAAATGTATAAAAAATGGTGAATGTGTGCACTTCTCATTCACATCCTTAAAAATAAAGTATTCCTCTCCATGAGTTAATGATCCTCCATTAAAATTACCTGTTTAGCGATCAAATCATCATCTAGCTAAATTAAAATTTATCTTACAAGGCCCTCAAAACTTCTCTTCATTGTTTGGAAACAATTTGCTTAAGTAGAAAGAAAAGCATTTCAATGTTTTCTAGAGCCCTTGGAACATAATTCACACCAGCTCCATGGACCATGCAGGAGAATCTCTGAATGGCAGCCTAGGCCTAAACCTGTATGACTTGTGGCTTGGCTGAAGAGTTTGCCCTGAATCACATGATTTGACTGTATTGTCTAATGCTGTCCCCTCTGTTTAGGTTTACATGGAAGAACTACAAATATGTATTGGCCTTTTACTATGCCATTGAGGAGATCAATAAGAATCCCCATTTGCTACCCAACATTTCCTTGGGTTGTAAATTTTATGATGCATTTCCCAGTGATAGGAGATCTTTATAAAATGATCTGTTTTTGCTCTCTGGAGAGAATAAGACCCTGCCACACTACAACTGCCAGACACAGAAACAATCTGTTGCTATCATTGCAGGAAACATGTCCACATTTTCAGCCCAAGTTGGAACCCTTTTGGAGCTCTACAAAAGCCCACAGGTATGTGCATTGTAAGTTTGGGGAATGAGAGTTGGATAGCTCCTAATGTGAGCAAAGAAAATGTGGAAGCAGGATTTACATAACCCTGGAGTCCCTCAACACCTCTCTTGGTTGCTTGGATGCAATCTACTTAAACAGAGAAAAAAAGAACACAGGGAACTTTTTCAGTGATTAAATTGCTAGTAGTACGAAGATTAGAGAGAGAGGAAAAGAGCAGTGGTGGACCAGTTGGTAATATGGCAGTTGATAAAAGTGAATCCCACATCCCTGACTATATGGTTTAAATTTTAATCCATTGGCTTAAAGAACACGCTTGGCATGTTTTCTTTTATGTCCAAAATCCCAACAATAGAAAACTTTAGGAAAATGGATATTGGTATGACGGTTACTTATGAGTGTTATTTTTTACTTTTCCTTTCTCACTGTGACAAGTACGCATGATTCATTTTTTACTCTAAAATTAAAAATAAATAGAGAAGTGTAATCTCTTAACTATCACCCAAATTTCTGTCAATGGCCATTACATTCAATCCCCTCTGATGGGAATATTGATGGCCAACTTAAAGATGTCTCCTAAATAGTAGATGTCTCCTAAGATGCAGCAAATAGAGATCTACCTCATCTCAGGAGAGGACAGTATCAGGAGGCATTCAGAGGTCAATCACATACAAAGATATAATTTTTTAAATTCATTATGTCAAAGAAAGGACATTCTAGCACCAGAGAGCCTATAAATTGACTATGGCTCAGTTACAGTAGCTGAGGTTTACCAGCTCCCTCTGCCCTTCCTCAAATCCATGGGGGTGGATCTCTTGAAAGCACTTCCAGTTACTCTCTACATAACAACTCCACCTTAGAGATTTTTCTAGAGGAACTATCAAGTTTCAGGAGACATTACTGGAAAACACAGCCTTAGCTTATGAGAATACTGTTCTTGAAAAAATATATTTAAAAACTCAGAAAGGCCTAGAGATTGTGTTTTAAGAAAATATAGGTTATGCTATGGTGATTAAACACAGTATCAAAAATCAATATAATATATTTTTTTAGAGTTGATATTTTTTCCTTGGCTGGTAAGAAAGGAAACCTTAGATCAACATGTCACATGAGCTCGGGGTGGCAGAATCACCAATGTCTTGTTGCAACATTTTATAAATATGTGCATCCCTCAGTTCCCTCTGTAGGCATTGAAACAAATATTGAACTCTATACTTTTTCTCCTATGCTATGATCTTGGAGTAATACTGTTATTTTAATTAATCACATGTCATTTCTAAAAAAAAAAAATGGGACTGCAAGACAGTCTTCTGATGCTCATAATGACAGAATATTGTCATTTCCATAGCATGCATTCTCTTCAGTCAATATCTCATCCTATGGTCTTATCAGGTAGAGAATTATCTCCTCCCCATTTAAATGGGACAATCCAAAATTACACTAAGGTCAGAATTACATTATTTCTTTTATCATTCAAGTCACATATGGTCCTTTTGATCTCATATTAAGTGATAAAGACCAATTTCTATCAGTTTATCAGATGGCCACCAAGGACAGCTCTCTGACTCATGGAATCATCTGGTTGTTGCTGCATTTTGGCTGGACGTGGGTGGCACTCTATGTATCTGATGATATGCAAGGGGAACAGTTCCTTCAGGATGCTAAGGCAAAGATGACAGAAAAGGATATCTGTGTGGTCTTTACAGAAAAATTCCCTGCCACAAAAGGTTTCTCTTTATCACGTGACTTTTCTCTTGTGCAGAGGATCAGAGTTTCATCTGCAAATGTGTATATAATACATGGTGATGAAGGCAGTGTCTGGGCCCTTGGACTAGAAAAAGAATTCTATTTAATTTTGGGAAAGGTGTGGATCATGAGAAATTTACACTCCCAAGAGTGGGAACGTAGCTTTACTACTTTTAAAAGGATGCCATACTTTTTCCATGGAAGCCTCTTATTTTCAAACCAGAAAAGGAAAATTCCTGGTTTTAAACAATTTCTCAAGACAGTGAACCCTTCCAAATACCCAGAAGATTTTTACTTCAGTTAACTCTGGGCTTACTTTTTTCTGTGCTCACTTGCTGGATCACTATGTGGCAAACTTGGAGAGTGCCCACCAAATTCTTCCATAGAATTTCTTCCATCTTATTTGGACATGATGACTGTCTGACTCCAGATTTTTTATTTATCATTCTATACATGTGGTGGCTCAAGTTCTTTATAAGATGCTTTTGCAGAAAATAGAAATGAGATCTTCAGGACATGCAGACCAGACTATTCTTCTCTGGCAGGTAAACATCATTCACATACACTAATATTTGGGAGATATTTCTTCTTTTGTAAATGTTTCTCTCATAGTACACGTGTATTAATTCATCAGAAAGTGAAAGTGAGGGGGAAGTGAAACATGATGTGGGTGTGGCCACATCACAATCCCTTCTCCTCCTGTGTTTGAGCACACATGCATACATGCCTGTGTGCTTTCCAAGCTTCCAGGTCTGGTATTAGCACCATAGTCAGCCACGAGGAAATCTAGCTAAACCACCACACCACATGCTGAACCCAAGAGGTTTTGTTAGAGAGATTTTTGCCATAGAGAGTCCAGCAACATAACCACTACAACATCTGCTGGTCCCTGACCTCTGGAGGTTGTTTTGTTTTTGCTTGTTAGTTTTTTTCATAGTGCATGGGCACCCACCAGAGAAGTAAGAGAAAGATAAAATGTGAGAATTCATCTTTCATAGGGTATGGCCATACTACAATCCCTTCTCCTTCATCCTCCTCTTGGGAGTTTGGGCTTGTACATTTATCTGCCCAAGTTTTCAAGTAGGTGATGAGGAAACCCAACCACTATAACCACCATATCTATATGTTGAGGTTCTTTTACTTTTTAGACAGAAATTTTTGCTATTAGGTGCATGGGCTTCTCAGAGAGACAGAAAGTGAGAAATCTCTTCACAAGGGGCTGGCTATGTTGCAATTCCTTATTTCTTATTTTCCTCTCAGAATCTTGGGCATGCATGCAGACACACCCATTGTGAACTTTCAACCAACCCTCCAGGACTAGAACCACAGTTGACTAAGTGGGAGTTTAGTCATATAACCATTATGTCATTTGCAGGTCCCTGTTGAGGTATATAAATATTTTTAAAAACACACAACATGACTATGTTTTCTTTTCAAAATAAAAAAAAAATTAGGCAAAATTAGTAGAAAACATTTTTGATTATTGTTGTTTTCATCCAAAGTATATAGGTTATTGTTATTTCTACTGAGATAGTTCTGCCACTAGAGACTTAGATATTAAATTATTTGAGGTGGCTCTATAGTTTGGTGTTGATGTAGCCAGATTCTACATGGCAAACCTTGCAGCTTGAGTTTTGTACCCAAAGCTTGAGAAACACAAGAATGTGTGTGTCTCCAAACTGATGAATGGATTGGAAAAGTGTGGTATATATACTCTATGGAATACTACTCAGCCATAAAAAATAACAAGGCCCTGGAATTTGATAGAAAGTGGTCAGATACGGAGAATATATTGCTGAGTGAAGTAAGCCAGGATATGAAAGAAAGATATTGTATGTATCCACTCAATATATACCGACTATCAACATTCTATGATAGAGAACAAAAATTGGAGGACATAAATGCAGTGAAGGTACTTAATGAGAATAGGACAGTGTGGAATGGGGGAAGTGAAGAGAAGAGGATAGAGAAAGATAACAAATGAACAATAGAGAGGCAGGACATTAGTGAGAAACAGATATGGCTTATTAACTGTTGATGTTGACATGTATAGTATTCTCAACTGGATTTGTCTGAGAAGTATTTCATGATGGGCAAAGTATTTGTACAAGCAACATGAGAAATAGCGATGGACTGTCTTAAAAAATAATTAGAATAATAATAATGATTGGGGAAAACATAGAAAAGATATTGAATGTTGAAGCGGGGAGATTAATGTCTCTGTACTGACTGACATGCATGGCATTCCCTTTTGAAAAAGTAATGTAATACAATGTAAAGTTATATGTAATTCAATGTAATATAAAGAAGAATATGATGATAATAAAAAAAATTAAAAAAAAAGAAATAACATTTCAAGGGAAAAAAAAAAAAGAATGTGTGTGTCTCTCAACACATATTTGTCAATGAATGAGAAGGGATTACTCCATGATCATTCTCCATGAAAGTTACTTTCTCTGTCTCTCTGGAGAGTACATGCACCCTCTTGAAAATTTTAAAATGAATAACATTAGTAAAAATACTGTTCAGTGAAATACTGAAAAATGTTCAAGAAAAGATACTTGACAGAACTTAGATCAAAATTGGTAAAATCTATGTGTGTTTTTTAGGAATGCGTCCAACACCACAGAATATTAACATAATGACCATATTTATTTTATCTATAGTGGTACAGATGTGGTGGCCTTATCCCTCCATGCAATACTCATGACGAGGAAAAAATAAGTTCTACATAATATTATAACATGACTCAGGGAAACAAATTACTTTGGGACTTTACTGTACTTTTACTGTCTGCAAAGAATTCTGGAGGAAGGAATAGTGATGCAATTTTAAAGCATGAAACCACTTTTGAGACATATAGTTTCAGGGTATCCTACTTGGTTTAAAAATATGTTTATGTTTTAAATAAACATTAAATCATGGAACCAGAAACTGGCATGATGATTAAGACACTGTACTCCCATATCAGCAAATGTGGTCCAAGTCCTGGACTGGTGGTTTGCTTTCTTCCTTTCCCTCTCTCTCTCTCTGTCCCTTTTTGATGATTACACATGCCCTATAGAAAACCTAAAAAAATAGTAATAATAATTCATAAAATAGAATGAATAATTTTAAAAATAAAGGCTAAACTTATAAATTTTGTGTGAAATATCTTTATCAAAAAGGAACGAATACATTAGACAAATTTGTTGAGAAAAACAAATAATTCCAATACACGTACATACAAATAAACATCCAAAAGTTTAATTTCTATCTGATTTACACTTGTACTAACCAGTATGATATTTGAATTACACTTGGAGCAAGTTTGAAGTTGACTCTTAGAAAAGCAATTTATTTTGTCAATATGGTTATGTAGATATGAAAAACATTGTAATGCCCTATTCTAACAATTAAAAGACTGAAAGAACAGTTGCATAAACAATAAAAACTAGTTATTTTCTGCAAAAGAATGTCATCAATTTAGAAGTGAAGACGTTAATATAATTTGTTAAAAATATTTTGAGTGAGACCAGAAAATGGTGTTTTGGTTAAATCACTAAACACTCACATGACCAATTCTGGGGTGGCAGTTTGCTTACTCTCTCTCTCTCTCTCATTCTCTCTCTTTTCTTTTATGAGTACATGTGCCCTATAGCAAATTTAAAATAATGATAATAGACAAAAATAAATAAATAATTCTTAAAAAAATTTTTTTTGTGGGCTGGATCTGTGGCATGATGAGTAAGGCAGCTGGATTTTTCATGGCTTGCGTCCTAGACTGGAAGACCTAAGAAACATGCCAGACATGAGTATACACATGTTTGCAGAAAATCCAAAAAGGAGGAGACATAGAAAAGAGATTGCAGCCTGACCATTCACCACTGGTTGGTGTTTTCTCTATTTCCTTTCTCACTATCTCTCTGTCTCCTTTTGGAAAACATATATGACCAGTAGGAAAAGCAAAAACAAAAATAGCTCTTTAGAATTTAAAAGTTTTAAATACACATTTTGTCACAAATTGTTGATTGAATGGTCATATAACAATCACACTCTTACCAAAAGAATTCCAAAATAAAGATAAAGAACAAAATGTGTTTGTTCCCTTTTAAAAAGCTTTATTGAGGTGTAAATAGCATGCAAAACTGTACATCTTTAATGTGTGTATTTGGATGAACTTGGAGAAATGCATACCTTTATACTGCCACTACCACTATCAATAATCCATCCATATACTGCCTTTGTAAATGTTTTCCGACAAGGGGCCAGGAGGTGGTAGGGTGGTAAGGACACTGGATCCCCACAAGTGAGAAATCACTTCCCCTGGGAAATAGTCATGATGCAATCATTTCTCCATCTTTTCCACCATCTAGAATTTTGGGCATGCACACACATGTGCTGGGTGTTCTTTTTTATTATTAATTTATTTTATTTAATATTATTTTAAAAATTTGAACAGAGGTAGAGGGGGGAAAAAGGAAAAGTTAGAAAGCAAGCCACCAAGTTCAGGATTCAAACAGTAGTCAATTATGTGGGAGTCCAGCAACTTACCACACCACCTTTGGCCCAGCCCAGTGTGTTTTATTAGCTGCTGGTACAGGACTGAAGTTGCCAACTTGACCATGTGTGATTTGGCCACCTTAACTACTCCATGGTCTGGCTCCATCTGTGCCTGTGCCCTTTATGAATTCCCAAGTTTAGACTTCAATTAGTCTAGACAAGATTTTAGTAGTCTAGATTTTATGAGAGTCTATGCACAAATCACCCTCTGGGAAACAACCTAGAATTTTTTTGATAAGCTACAAGCACTCCTCCATTGTTTTTAGGAGGAAAAAAAGAGTTAATCTCACATGAACCCTGAGCAGGTGACCATTCAAACCAAACTCAGCTCCTACAAAGAAGTAAACTTAAGGGTAGGGATGTTAAAGTATGATCATTTGATAGATATGGACCATCCACTTCTACATTAAATGCAGACCTAATTTTAAAACCCTGCCTTTAATACAGCTTCATCTATTTCTGAGGAAAATTCAACAGGTAACATTGGGTACAACATGCCCCTCAGTGAAAACAGAAATACAATGCAGTATGATATCCACAACCTTGTGCGGTTTTCTAATAACAGTTGGCTGATGGTTAAAGTAGGAGCTTTTGTCTACAGGAACACCCATGATCACGGGTTGGTCATCAATGAAGAGGTGATAAACTGGCCTGTTAATTTCAAAAAGGTATGATGTCATTTCAATATGAAATACATACAGAGGTGGGGTTAGCAGATTGCATAGTAGTTATGTCGCTGGAATCTCACATCACTGATTGTGGTTTGAGTCCTGGACTTCATGGCTTGAAATTCCTGCTGGATGTGTGTGCATATGTTCCCAAGATTGCAGTAGGAGAAAGGAGAATAAGGGATTGCAGCACGGCCATTTCCCCAGGGTATGATTTCTCACTTTTTCTCTTATGGTCTCTCTCTCTCTGTTTCTTTCATGAGTACACATGCCCTAAAGCAAAACCCTCTAAAAGAAACAAACAAACAAACATATGCAGAGGTACCTGAACAGAGTTCTGAAATTAAAATTGAGTGACTGCTTTAACTCAGCAGCAAATTTTATTTTTTCAGGGCCAGCAGGTGACTTCATAGTGAAGGAATTGAATTCTGACATGGCAAACCATGGTTTAAATTCTGGATTTGGAGGTTTAAAAATCATGCCTGATATGTGTATGTGTGTACATGCCTAAAATCTGTAGAGCAGAATGAAGAAGATCATGCTGTGGTCATCCCTCTGAGGATTAATTTCTCACTTATTCTCTTTCTGGCCTTTCCTTTCTCCAGTGAACACACAAGACCTATGCAAAACCTAAAGAAAAATGAATTAACTCTTGCCTCAGTGAAAATACAAATTAAGAAAACAAAATTTGCCTTTTACATCCAGACTTTGTACTAAAATTTTCTTATATACATTCTAAACTATAGAAAAACTTGTTTTGTTTTTGTTTTGTTTTGGTTTTGGTTTTGTTTATGTTTTATTTTTTTGAGAGGATTTTGCTATATGGCATGTGCATGCCCAAGAAAGACAGAGACAGAGAGACAGCAAGAAATCACCCTCTGGGAGGATGGCCACACCACAATCCCTTCTCCTCCATTCTTCTCTTGGGATCTTGGGCACACACCCAAATGTGCCCAGCCTGAGTTTAAGCCACCAGGTCCAGGACTTGAACTGTGGTCAGCTACATGGGAGTCCAGTGACATAGCCATTATGCCATCTGCTGGTCCCAACTTCTGGGTTTTATTAGCCTATTTGTTTTCTTATGTTTGTCCAAGCAGCAGTCCAATGAATAATATCAATTAGGTGATGAGTATGTATATGGAATTGAAAATTGTTTAATACAAGAATTCTTTTCTGAGAATATATTTATAATTTTTTTGATGTTTTTGTTGTAGAGAGATCTTTGCTATAGGGTAAATGAGCTCACAGGGGAGATAGACAGAAAGTGAGAATTATCACCCAGAGGGATGGCTACACCATGATCCCTTCTGCATTCTGCCCTCGGGACTTTGGACACATACACAAAGGCACCTGGTGTGAGTTTCAAATCCTCTGGTCTGAGACCTGCAAAGGGGTCAACCAAGTGGGAGTCCAGTTGTGTAACCACTATGCCATCCACTGGTCCCCTACAAATGCATTTTTCCGAATGTTGTCATTGAGTGAACATCATAGATTGCACTTACACAACCGTGGATGATATGGCACACTGTACATGAAATTTATATGGTCTAACCTATTATCTTATGGTACCACTATCATATATGCAGTTTATCATTTACTGAAATGTCTTATGTCTTTATGGAGTACACGATTCTTATATATATATATATACACACACACACATATATATATATATATATGCTAAGTAAATTAGTATAATATATATATATGTGTGTGTGTGTGTGTGTGTGTGTACAAAAATTTTCTCTCTGTCCTGAAACCTTTTATTATTTGTGGCCAAAGTTCTTCTTATAATTTGGTATACTGTAAAAACAAGTAGGTTATACATTATAGATTAATGTACCATTTACATTTTTGTAAATACCATTTACATTTTCTCTTGTCATTTAGCAAACCATTCTTATTTTTTTATAATTATTTATTTTATTTATTATCTCTTATCTTTCTCCTTCTGCTTCTTTCTTCTTCAATTTGCCCAGAGAGAGAGAGGACAAGCATAAAAGCAAGACACTGGGTTCAGTCGGTTGAACTATGGTCAGTCATGTGTGAGTCCACTGCCTTAACCACTATAGCACCTGCCAGCCCCTTGCATATCATTCTTCATTGTACTAAACTTTTCAAAGCATTGACTATAATTTAGGGCAATTAGATGTTGCATAAGATTTATATAAATATGCTTTGCACATGTACTGTGTTAATATATGGAAAGCAGTGCTCAACTGCCCTCAGAACCCAAAAGTGGATTAACTACATGGTCATCATAGATCTGTTGGCCCACAAGTTTTAAGTTGACTTTTTGTTGTGAGTCTACATATCACACTATTAGATATTTTAAAATCCAGAACCTAAAATTTTCTACCCAACCAGATATGAGAATATAGTATAAATATTCTCAGGAACACAACTTTTCAGAGTCTTTACCATGTTAAAACCTGGACTGAAATGGTTTTGGATGAAGTGATTCCATAAGACAAGAGAATGACAGGAATTTTTTAGTCATGTATGGGATAAAATAATTAGGTACTTTGGAAATATCCAGTAAATAATACATGAAGGGGACTGGCAGGTGGTGTAGTGGCTAAAGCACTGGGCTTCCACTTGGCTTATTGTGCTTTGAGTCCCAGAAATGATATCTTGATTTCTCACTTTTTTTCTCTCTCCTGGTCAAATTAAAAAATAATAACAACAAATTGAATAAGTAATTCTTTTAAAAATAACAAAACATAAAGAAGGAAGCTAACTAAATTAGTTCTTAATTAGAAGTCTAGTTAAGGGGGACCACAGGTAGTATAGTGCTTATGGCTCTGGACTCCCACATGGCTGACTAAAGTTTGAGTCCTGAAACTCGAGGCTGGAAAGTCACACCATGCACAGGTGCATCTATGCCAAAATTCTTGAGAGGAGAATAAAGATGGGATTGTGGTCCAGTAATCTCCTTAGGGGGTGATTTCTCTTTCTATCTCTGTTTCACTGTCTCTCTAGCAATCACACGTACCCTATAGCAAAAATATCTCTCTTAAATAAATAAATGAAGCTCAGGTAATATAGAATAAACAGTGATCGACTATTAAAGGCCAAAATTGTATTTGAGGTAAAGAGAAATAGAGATATCCCATCAAAATAGCTCATTAACATACATGATAATGAATAATGATTTTCTTTTCTTAGACTCCTGAATCTATGTGTAGCCACAGTTGTGTTCCTGGATTCCAGAAAATTCCTCAAGAAGGAAGACCTGTTTGCTGTTTTATTTGTGTTTCTTGCCCAGAGTCAGATATTTCAAATCAAAAAAGTATGAAATATAACTACAGTTATTCCCTACTATTGCTCAATAAAAATGAAACTATTACTATTGTAAATAAAACATAGGCACCAGCAGGTTGTGAGATGTTGAAGGCACTGTCTCAGGGGGCTGATCACTGTTCAATCCCCAAACCCTGAGGATTGAAGGTCACGCCAGGTGCATGTGTATGAGTGCCCAAAATATTGAGAGGAGAATGGAGAAGAGATTGGGGCATGGCCATCCACCTGAGAGGTGATTTGTAGCTTTCTGTCTCTCTGACTTTCTTGTGGGCACATGTGCCCTGTAAGGAAAATTGCACACACAAACAAAAAAGAAATGAAACATAGAACACCAATATTCTTAATTCACATGTTCATTGTTTTGATATATTTATTTTATAAACACTATTCTACCCTATTATGTGTAAGCTGTTTTCTGACTCTGCTCATTCTATTAAGCTCAACTGTAAAACTATTTTCAATAGACAACTTTGGAGTTTGGTGCTGAGTTAAGACAGTGTCAATCTTAGATTTCATACTGGACCATGCTAGTGATGAAAGGGATGATGTGTATTCATCAAGACTACCTGTGGGTGCCTTCAACTTTGAATTTCACTTTTATTCCCAGATAATAAACACAAAATAATTACAGATAAATTATTAAGAAATATTTTATAACTTTTACAAACATGCTCAAACACCTGTGCAATTAAGTACAAATAATTGATTACTATCAAAATACATACTTCGAAATATATTGCAGGAAAAAAAAGAAACACAGCTTAAAGATTGAATATTCAACAGTCTAAGAAATTTCACATCTGGATACCTCAAAATTTGCTGTCATACAAAATATACTATTAAGTAATTGTCAAAATAAAATGCAGTATAATGAAATATGAAATATGGAAAGTTGTAAGAAATCATGCTTACATTTTTCCAAAATCAAAGAAGTAAATACGATTTGAACTTTTCCATAAGTATTATGAAATTAGAGACATTCTAACAGTACAAATCATTTGAGTTTCATAACTAGTAAAAATAAATATTTATGTGCAGGTTAGAATATGCCAAGAATAAGAATACTAATTTTTCTTGAAGAAATTGCAAAACCAAATAAGTGTGCAAAACAAGAAATAATAATTGAGGTACAAAGCCAGTCCATGGCATGGTGGTTAATGTGACTAAATGCCACATGATGCAATTTGTGACTTGAGTCCCAAATGAGATGACTTGGAAAACACCATAGGAATTTGTATGTTATCCAAAAATCTCAATAAGAGGAAAAAATGGTGCAGAAGGGATTGTGTCATAACCATATTATGGAGGTGGTGCTGTCTCACTTTCTTCCTCTCTGTGTATGTCTCTCTAGTGAGTGGATGTGCCCTCTTGCAAATTAAAATTTAAAAAAAGAAAAAAAGAAAAACAAGGGCAAGTAGTTGGCATTGTTTTTAGACACTGGACTTCCCCATAACCAACCATGGTTAGAATCTTAGACCTGGTGGCTTGCTTTCTCACTTGCCCTCTCTCTCTCTGGCTCTGTCTCTCTTTGGTGAGAGCACATACCTATAGTGATTTTTAATAGTATAATAATAAAATTAAAAAGTAAAATTAAAAAATTAAGTAAGTAATAATAAAATTAAGTAATACTTTTAAAAATAAAAACAGAAATAAAAAGTGAATAGAGAAAGAAAGGGTTTGGGACCCAGAAGAAAACATACACATGTATGTGGGTGCCAAACCTGTTCCTGAGATAGAAGCCAGGAGTATCTGCTGACTCTTGGCATAAGAATAGGTAATGCAAGAAAAAAAAAATGTGATTGACTATCACTCTAATTCTTATTTTTCTAAGAAATTTAATTTAATTTATTATTATTATTAAAATTTACTACAGTTCATGCACACTAATTGGAGAGAGATAAGAGAGAAAGAGAAAGGGAAAGTGAGAAAGCAAGTCACCAGGTCTGAAACTCAAGCTGCAATAAGCCATGTGGGAGTCTAGAATCTTAACTGCCAATCTTAACATCTGCTGGTCCTAATTTTTTTTTAGAGGTTTTCACTATAGGACGCATGTGCTTGCCAGAAAGACAGAGAGAGGCAGAGAGACAGAAAGTGAGAAGTAACCCCCCAGGGGGGATGGCTGTGCCGCAATCCCTTCTCCTCCATTTTCCTCTCAGGATCTTGAGCACGCATGCACATGTGACTGGTGTGAGTTAAGGCCACTGGGTCCAGGACTCAAACCATGGTTGACTACGTGGGAGTCCAGTGACATATCATTATGCTAACTGCTGGTCTCCCCACTCTAATTCTTTGAGAAGATATTGGGTTGTTGGAAGAGTCATGACATAGTTTTGTTCTATGCAAAAAAATGCACCATGACTTTTCTGACAACCCAATACTATTGCCTCAATACTACCAAATATAATTAAATAAATAAATAAATAATAGTTTAGGAAGGATAAGTTACACCACCCATTTTTTTTCTTCTTTTTTTTGGAGAGGTTTTTGCTTTAGGGCATGTGTGCTCACCAAACAGACAGAGACAGAGAGACAGAAAGTGAGAAATCACCCCCCGGGGGGATGGCCACACCACTATTCCTTCTCCTTCATTCTCCTCTCAGGATCTTGGGCACACATGCACATGCGTCCAGCATGAGTTTAAGCCACCGGGTCCGGGACTTGAACCGCAGTCGACCACGTGGGTGTCCAGCGACATAGCCATTATGTTAACTGCTGGTCCCACCACCCATTTTTGTAATCAAAAGTTAATTTAAACACAGACATGCTGTTAATTTATTTAATCTCTGTGACTGCTTTCATGTTATGTATCAATAGAGGTGAGTAGTTGCAACCCAGACCTTATAATGTACAAATGCAAAAATTACTAGTCTCTTAAAAAAATAACAAACACTGTTTTCAGACATATATAAATGGACACCTCAAAAAGAACACTCCATCCTTTTATCATACAATTAAAATAGCAATTTCTCAAAAAAATAGTTCTATAACAGCAATCAAATTTTAAATGTTTTAAATTAAACTTGTTTTCACTTTTACATAGGAATGTTTATGATAATATTGACAGAAAAATAAAAATGTACAATGAGAAAAGTTTACAGAAAGTGGCATGTTATACACAAATAAAACAATAGAAATTAGGATAGAGGTAAAATTTAGGATATTTTAGGAGAAAAAGTTAAAATTATCTTTCTCTGGATATTAATATGCCGGCAAGTGACATTGTGGTTAAAGGCGCTGGACTCCCACATGGTCGACCACGGTTCAAGTCTCGGACCTGGTGACTTGCTTTCTCACTTCCTCTCTCTCTCTCTCTCTCTCTCTCTCTCTGTCTCTCTCTGATCAAACTGGAAAATAATAATAATAAATAAAGTTAAAATAAAATATTAAAAAAAAAAATTATCTTTCTCTGGATATTAATATGAAAACTATTCACTTCCATTGGGATGAGCAAATATGATAAGCCATGGAAACATAAGATTTATCATAAGAAAAACTCTGGTGAGAATAGAGAAGAGATCTAGAATGAATCCTCAACCTTGGTAACATCATTGAGAGCCACAAGATGGGCCAACAAAGATACTCATATGTTGAAATTCAGTTTCAGATAACTTTGGTGTTACCTGAACCTGAATAAATTTTTCCCATGTCATCAATACGGGCTCTTAATTTTGTGTACCTGGGTATCATCTCAGGGGCTTTATCTGCACATAATTACACAACAGTGACCATTTCCTTCAACATGATAATCAATTTGTAAAACTGATGCACCTTTGCTTTTCCACTAGATGCAAAGCAGTGTGTCCAGTGCCCAGCTCAAGAGTACCCAAACAATGAGAGAACACATTACCTCCTCAAGCCTATTACATTCTGGCATTTGAGGATGCTTTGGGGACAACCATGGCCTGCATGGCTCTGTGCTTCTTTGCCCTCACAACTGTAGTTTTGGGAGTCTTTGTGAAGCATCGACTCACTCCCATTGTCAAGGCCAACAACCAGGCTCTCAGTTTTGTTCTGCTCATCTCCCTCCTGCTCTGTTTCCTCTGCTCCTTGCTCTTCATTGGCCAACCTAACACTGTCACCTGTGTCCTTCAACAAGTCACATTTGGCCTTGTGTTCACTGTGGCTGTTTCCATTGTTCTAACCAAAACAATTACCGTGATTCTGGCATTCTAGGCCATGAAGCCTGGAAGAACAATGAGGTGTTTGTTACTATCAGGGGTTTCTAACTCTGTCATTCCCGTTTGCTCCCTGATCCAAGTGATTATCTGTGGAATCTGGCTGGGAACTTCTCCCCCTTTTGTTGACATAGACTCACACTTTGAGTCCAGAAACCTCCTCATTGTGTTCAACAAGGGCTCAGTCACTGCTTTCTACTGTGTCTTGGGCTATCTGGGCTTCTTGGCTCTGGGGAGCTTCACTGTGTCTTTCCTGGCCAGGAACCTGCCTGACACATTCAATGAAGCCAAGTTCCTCACATTCAGCATGCTGCTGTTCTTCAGTGTCTGGGTCACCTTTATTCCTGTCTACCACAGCACCAAGGGGAAGTTCATGGTGTCCGTGGAGGTCTTCTCCATCTTGGCCTCCAGTGAAGGTCTCCTAGGTTGCATCTTTGCTCCCAAGGGCTACATTATTCTCTTAAGGCCTGATAAGAACTGCTGGAAAACTTTAAAAAACAGAAGAGGTTTCAAATAAAACAAGTCTCATCGCATAAGCATATATCAGAATTTTAGGGTTTTGAATAAAAAATGAACCGTTTATATATTCTCATAATATAAAGTAACTAAAAATGACTGGATTCTTAAATGTGCTTTCTAAAACAAGTATTGAATGCATCTAATTTTTGACAGTTGTTAAACCTTCAATTAATAATGGTATTTTAGATTAAAGTCTATATTTTACATTGTATTGATTAATCAATAAATTTAAAAAATGTCCTTCAGAAGATTCCTCATGGCTCCTGGGAACTAGATATTTCAGAGGACAGGAGAAATGAAGATTTTCTACTCATAATTTAGCCTCCAGCAAGCAAAGCTAGCGTGGCAGGAGACTTGAGCCCTTCCTTCAGAAGATTCTTCATGGCTCCTGAGAACTAGATATTTCAGGGGACAGGAGAAATGAAGATTTTCTACTCATAATTTAGCCTCCAGCAAGCAAAGCTAGTGTGGTAGGGAGCCCCTCTGGCCTTCTATCTCTGTCTCTGTGTCTCTGAGGTCTCTGTCTCTCTCTGCTCCTGTCTCCTCATTTTTTTTTTTGGTAATTTTTCCTTTTTACGATTTTTTTAAAAGTAAAGATTTTCTCTGGCTCTCAGCTTCACCTTTTGTTTTGTTAATAATCCCTTCTGTTCCTTCCTCCCAGGCAGGGGAGTTGAGCCCTTTCTACTGAAGTTTCCTCATGGCTCCTGGGAACTAGATATTTCAGGGGACAAAAGAAATGAAGATTTTCTACTCATAATTTAGCCTCCAGCAAGCAAAGCTAGCATGGTAGGGAGCCCCTCTGGCCTTCTATCTCTGTCTCTGTGTCTCTGAGGTCTCTGTCTCTCTCTGCTCTTGTTTTCTATTTTGTGATTTTTTTTAGATAAACATCAGTAATTATAATTTTTTTTGTCCTTTATTTCTCTTTTTGTTGTTGTTTCTCTCTCTCTCTTTCATTTTTCTTTTTCTTGTCTCTCCACCCAATATCTACTGAATCTGCTGCACCAGTGATCACAACAGATCAGCAAACAGATTCTAGAACACCTCTGTCTGCTTGCTCCTGAACATTGAGGCTTAACTTCAAGAATTTGAAAAAACACACCATCCATCAGATGGCAAGAAATCACCTCCGGATCACGAGAAATATGGGAAAACGAGAAAATACCTCTTCTCCAAGGGAAAAGAGTAACTCTCCTTCATCCACAAGCAGTTCGGTGAACGTCATGGAAATGTCTGATAAGGAATTTAGAGCATTCATAATGTCAAAGCTAACAGAGGTGGAAGAAAAGAGAGATAATGAACTGCTAAAGAGAAAGGAGAAAGAAGTAAACGAGTTCCAGCAGATGAGGAAATTCTTGCAAGATCTAAAAGAGGAATTACACACTTTACAAAAGACTCAAACGGAACTGCTAGAGATGAAGGCTATAATACAAGAAGTCAAAATCTCCCTTGAAAGTATTAAAAGCAGACTAGATCATTCAGAAAATAGAATCTCAGATGTAGAAGAGAAAATGGCTGGCTTAGAAAAATCCACCACGAAGACTGAGAAAATGGCCCAAAAATTTGAGAATGATATGCGAGAATTACTGGATACCATCAAACCTCCAAATATCTGGATAATTGGCATTCCAGAAGGTGAAGAGACCCATAAGGGCATTGATAATCTATTCCATGAAATCCTGCAAGGAAATTTTCCAAACCTAGAGAGACATTCGAAGATCCAGTCCCAGGAAATACAAAGGACCCCAAGTAGAATCAACCCAAGAAGATCTTCTCCAAGACACATTATAGCCAGGTTGACCAAAACCGCAGACAAAGACAAGATACTAAGATTGGCAAGAGAGAAACATCAAGTTACCTACAAAGGACATCCCATCAGGCTAACGGCAGATCTCTCATAGGAAACAATGCGAGCGAGGAGAGAATGGGAAAATATATTCAAAGTGTTACGAGAGAAGCAATTTCAGCCAAGAATACTTTACCCGGCAAGATTATCTTTCAGGTGGGAAGAAGAGACAAGAACATTCTCAAATAAACAAAACCTGAAAGAATTTACCAGCACCAGACCAGATCTCCAAGAAGTTCTCAAGCATGTGCTATATTAGGAAAATTAAATACAGACACACGGAAATAAGAGTTCAAAAACTAAGAAAGTGGACAACTTAATTGTAGGGACAAGTCTGGAGTTGAATATTATATCCCAGAATTTAATCAGGAAAATTGAACCAGAACAGAAGATAAAAGTACATGAGACTGATAGGTTCATGCACCTACCATTTGAACAGAATCCTAACTTGTTTCCTGGCTTTAAGCAAAGTTCCTTGGCACGTCTTTGAGTTAAGTTAAAACTGGTTTTCTTAGTAGTAACGAGTGAACTCACCATTGAAAGTAGTTAGATTATGTAGGAAATTGTGTGATCAATGCAACGTGGGTGGGAAGGGAATGAAGGACAATTGTAGACACCGGAGGTGGTATGAGAGGAGGGTGGGAAGGACAGAGGGTCAGAAAGAGGGGTAAAAGTAATTCTAGGAACTAGTAATGGAAAATTTTTTGTAATGTGCATGATTGAGTCACTATGCAGTGTGTACTGGATGGGAGATTGCATTTTGTATGCTGTGATGAAGCTTAGGGAAGGAATGTAAATTGTGTTACAAAAAAAAAGTTTCAGGAAAAAAAATATATATATATTCAATGACTGCAGTAGGATATGTAGCCACAGCTAGGTGCTACTTTATAGGATGCGTAAAGTAAGACTTGTGTTCATGGAAATGTGTGTATCACCTGTGTTTGCTATGAGGGTATTTGGATTGATTAGGGTCTTTGGTGATACAATAAAATGTGAGGAGAAAACAGTATAGAAAGCAAACATAGATACCAGAGACAGTGTGGGAGGAGAGTGGGAGATGGCAGAAGGTAAGAGATAGGGAATCAAGGATGGGGGGAAAGCAAAACATACAGAAGACAAGAAATGGAAGATCATTTGCTGACAATAACATGTTTGTTGATGTGCTTGATTGAGACAATATATAGTGTACTCTGGATGGAAAAATCTCATTTTGTATGCTGTAATGATGTTTAGTGAGTGAATGCAAATAAATAAATTGAAATAAAAATAAATAAATAAATAAATAAATTTTAAAAATTATTTATTTTCAGGACCAGCACTTGTCATAATGGCTATATCACTGGACTCCCATGTAGTTGACTCTGGTTCGAGTTCTGGACCCAGTGGCTTAAACTCACACTGGGCACATGTGCGTGTGTGCCCAAGATTCTGAGCGAAAAAATGGAGGAGAAGAGATTGTGGTGTGGCCATTCTCCCTAGGGAGTGATTTCTCGCTTTCTGTCTCTCTGTCTCTCTCTGTCTTTCTGGTGAGTGCATGAGCCCTATAGAAAAAACCTCTTCAAAAAAAAAAAAATTTACTATTTATTGTGTTCGCCTATAAAGCATTTTACTTTTGTATAGTCAGAAATAATGTCTTTACTTCTGTATCTGGTTTATTTGTTTGTATTTTATCTTTCTTTTTTTTTTTTTTTTTTTTTTGAAGATCTATCTAAAGTTTAATCAGTTTCTTGAAGTTAAAAAAACTAGCCAGTGGTTACATTGATTCTCTGCATGGTTTTTATATCTGTTATTTATATTCATTCTAATTGTAATGTCTTTGTGCTAGCTATTAGTGTACTTTGCCCTCTTTTTGGAGTGTCTTAATGTGTTAAATAGTGTTGATCACAGCACCTGTCTTCTCAAGAAGTCATGTTTCTTAAGTAACATTAAAGATTTAAATGTACCTCTAAGCAAAATTTATGCAACATCCCAAATATTTTGGTATGCTCTGTTTCCAATTTTGTCTCAGGTATTCTTGTTAGTAATCCATCAAGTGGCATAATAGTTAAGGTGTTGGAATCCCACATGGTCCACTGCATTTGGAGTCCCAATGTTCTGTACCAGGAGGAGTGGGAATCAGGTAGGTCATGTGTGTGTGGATACCCTAAATCCCCACAGAACAAAAGAGGAGAATGGATTACAATATGGCCATCCACCTGCAAGGTGCTTTCTCACTTTCCCTATTACTGTCTCTCTCTGTCTCCTACCAGTACAGTCTATGTCAAAGACTTTTTTAAAAAAAAGAGTTATTATTTAAGTCAAAATATGCATATGTATAAAGCTGTTTTGCTTAACAAATATAGCCATATAACTTGCCGTTATTAAATCTTTGGTGGGCCAGCAGGTGGCATAAAGGTTAAGGTGCCAAACTCCCACATGGCCTACTGTGGTTCAAGTCCTAGACTTGATAGGTTGCTTTCTTACCTTCCCCCACTGGTCTGTCTCTGGTGACTATAGCAAATTAAAATAATAATAGCAAATTAAATTAAAGTGATAATTTAAAAAAAAAAAACTTCAGAATAGTCCCAACTAAAGGTACTGAAATTTCCTAACTACAGATGAGAAGATTATTTAAATTTGTAAGATTAACAATAGACACTTCACTGAGCTTCACAGGCACAGGAACTTTATACACTGCTGCACAATTCTGGAAGCCATATAGGAAAGCTCTGGGTACCTTTCTTTTTTTCTCATAAAAAAATAAATATAAATTTTAAAAGAACATCAGCAAGTAGGTACAGTCATCATAAGTTATCTCCTGTGTACCACTGAGGAATCTGCTAATCTCTATTAAAGCCACAAGGTCATATTATGTGGTCTGCAGCCTTACTTTATATTATGAGCACTACCCTACAGGCAACATATTTCAAGAGTCTTCACAGGGCATGTTTTATAAAAATAACTGATGCATATGTATTATGTATATTTACAGGATTCATTGTGATTGTTCAATACATAAATACAATGTGTGATGATCAAATCAGTTTAATTGCATATGGACCCCTCAAATATTTATGATTTGTGTTGGAAACATTATAAATTGTTTTACATTTTTGAGGTAGACAGCAAATTATTGTTGTCTACATTCACCATAGTACTTTATGGAATATAAGAGTACATTCCACCCATTTCACTATAATTTTGTAGCTTTACCCATCCTTGTCCTATGTTCCCCTTTCTCTCATTATTCCCACCCTCTAGGCACTAGCTAACCCACAATTTCTTGTTTTTGTTTGTTTGTTTTTTGTCATTTAGGTTTTTGAGATAGGGCATGTGCATTTGCCAGAGAGAGAGAGATGAGACACAAAGAGAGGGAAAGTGAGAAATCACCTTTCAGGGAGGATTGACAGCATGATTTTCAAGCTGCCAGGTCTGAGTCTGGAACTGTAATTGGCCTGGCAGGATTCCAGCATCTTAACCACCATGCCACCTGCTGGCCCTGTAACCTATTGTTTTTACTCAATACATTCTAGCCTTCACATGTAAGTAACACCTGTAATATTTGTCTTTGTGTGCCTGGTTTTGCAGTTGTAGTGGAAATAATCCTAAAATGTAAATAAAACCACAAAAGGCACTGAATGACCAAGGCAATAAATAGAAAAAGAAACACAACAAACAAAGAAAAGCTAGCAGAATTACACTAGCAGCCTTTAAATACACGACAAACTCTATGAACAAAAAAAGTTTGGCAAAATTTTTTTTAATAAAAAACAGATACATAGTCCAATGTAACAGAAAAGAAAAATTGGAAATAGCTCCACTTTTTACACTCAATTGATTGTTTTTAGAATTATTTTAATTTTATTTATTATTTATTTTTAATTTGACCAAAAAGAGTCAAAAAGAGAGGGAAAGTGGGAAAGCAAGCCACCAGATCTTGGACTCAAACTGTGGTAGACCATGTAGGGGCACAATGCTGTCAACCAACATTTGCCAGCCACTGGTTTTCAACAATTATGCCAGGACCATAGACTGGAGGAGAAACAGTACTCCAACACAGTGCTAAAAATAGTCAATATCTATGTCAGAAAGAACAGATTACAAACTTAAATGTATGACACAAAACAAGACTATGGAAGAAAAAAATAGAGAAAATGTCTCAGGTATTGGTCTGAGTGAAGATTTGTTGAAGAAGACCTGAAAATCAGACAACAAAAGCAAAAAAAGACAACTGATAGTATAGCAAACTGAAATGGTTCTGCACAGGAATTAATCAACAGGAAGAAGAGACACACTGTAGGAGAGCGTAAAAGTACTTTTGATATATTCACCTAATGAAGGATTAAAATATTCAGAGTATATAAGAAACTCAATAAACTCAAAGGAAAAAACAAATCTGTTTACAAAATTAAGTGAAGACAGAAGTCAACATTTCTAAAGAAGACACACAATGGATAGATATGTAAAAAAAAAAATACTCACCATCACTAATTACCAATAAACTATAAATCAAAGCTACAGTGAAGTTTCACTTTACCCCCATTAGAATGGTCATTTTTTTATGAGACAAAAAATAATGAATGTGAAGTGATAAAACATGACACACTGTCAATGAGTCACATAGTAAGGTGTAGAATTCACATCTCAAGATCTCCCGGAGTATACTTGGCATATTTGTACCCACAATCTGGGGCTGGCTGTAACTGAAGGTGTCTCAATAATGTGTTGAGACAGTGGCAGCAGTGTTTGTTTCTCTGTCTATGCCTCTCTCTCCCCTTTTCTCTGTCTCTTTCACTCATAAAAAACTTCGAAACAGGTTTTTTATTTTTTTATTTATTTATTTTTTAAATGAGAGAGTTACAATACAGCAGAAAGTTCTGTGAGGGTCCCTTGAGCATGAAACAATTTCTCCTGCCATTGATGTGAAATTGGTGTGAAGGAGTGGGACTGTACTCCACCTGAAGATTAGCAAAGGCCTGAGAGACTTGGGAGGCCAGGGAGGCTTGGGAAGAATGCCTGAGCTAGACATTAGACTTGAGTATCTCACAGGTCCCAAGTCTCCTTCAGAGGCTGGAGTATCATTTGGCAGAAAAAGAAGCCCTAGAAGGCGTCTCTGGGCTGGCTGCAGGACCAACCAACCTGGTCCTGTCACTCATCTTTTGACCCTTTCCCACTAGCCTTTGGACTCTTTGAATTTTGGTGATTTGAATAGTGCGTGGCACGATTTCCTTTTTTCATTTTGTTTTTCTTTGCTCTTGGGGTGTTGCTTATTTGATCAGTTGAAGGCTCACAACTCCTTAGAAACAGCGAGGACTTTGAGCCATCCAGGGCTAGTGGCAATAGTGAATAGAAATTGTGAACAACAGGTAGGCCAACCATAAGAGAAATCATCAATTTTCTAAGTGTACAACTTTTAACAATCAAAGATACCTTAAATAATTTAGGAAGAAACATATAGATTACCTGATGACTAGGAACAATCGCAGAGGCTCAAGAAATATGAGCAACCAACAAAAGGCCTCTCCCTCAAGGGAAATCATCAAGCCTACATCACTCACAGTCAATACAATGGACGTCGTGGACATGTTGATAAGGAATTCAGAATATTTGTAGTGACCAAACTAACTGAGATGGAAGAGAAAAGAGACAAGGAGCTTCAGGAGATGAGGAAGTCCTTTAATGACTTGAAAGAAGAAATGGATACCTTAAACAAGAACCAGATGGAACTTTTAGGATTGAAGAATGTGATACAGGAAATCAAAACCTCCCTAGAAAGTATTAAAAGTAGGTTAGACCAGGCAGAATATCGACTCTCTAACGCAGAAGATCGAATCTCTAATGTAGAAGACAAAGCATATGACCTAGAAAAAAGTATCAAGAAGACTGAGAAAACAACCATGAAAAATGAGGACAATATACGGGGAATACTGGATACCATCAAGCGCCCCAACATCTGGATAATTGGTATTCCAGAAGAGGAAGAAAATAATAAGGGCCTAGATAATTTATTCCATGAGATCCTGGAAGAAAACTTTCCAACCCTAGAAAGGCATTCAAATATACAGACCCAAGAAATACATAAGACCCCGAGTAGAATCAACACAAGAAGATCCTCTCCAAGGCACATCATAGCCAGACTGGCAAAAACAACAGACAAAGACAAGATACTAAAGTTGGCAAGAGGGAAACGCCAAGTTACTTACGAAGGTCACCCCATCAGGCTGACATCGGACCTCTTGGCAGAAACAATGCAGGCAAGGAAAGAATGGGGAAGTATAGTCAAAGTGTTGAGTGAAAAACAATTTCAACCAAGAATACTATACCCGGCAAAATTATCTTTCATACAGGAAAAAAAGATAAAAATATTCTTGAATAAACAAAATTTGAAGGAATTTACCAACTCCAGACCAGCTCTTCAAGAGGTTCTAAAGGGAGTACTATACCAGGAAAACGAAAAAATCAGAGACAGTTATACGAGAACAAAAAGCAACCAAGAAAATGGCTCACTTAATGATAGGATCCGGTACGGAAATATCAATAATTACATTGAATGTCAATGGATTAAACTCTCCAGTTAAGAGACATAGACTGGCTGAAAGGATAAGAAAACAGAAAACCTCTATCTGTTGCCTACAAGAAACTCACCTTATAGAAAAAGACATACATAGACTAAAAGTCAAGGGCTGGAAAAAGACACTCCATGCAAATGGAAATCAAAAAAGTCTGGAGTAGCAATATTAATCTCAGACAAAATAGATTTCAAGACAAAGACTGTAAGAAGAGATAAAGAAGGGCATTATATAATAGTAAATGGGGTAATCCAGCAAGAAGACATAACCCTTATAAATATCTACGCACCCAACTCAGGTGCGCCTAAATATGTGAAGGAAAGACTGCTGGAGCTAAAAGGAGAGATAGGGAGAAATATTATAATTGTTGGAGATCTCAACATCCCACTATCTCCTATGGACAGATCTTCTAGACAGAAAATAAATAGAGAGATACAGGACTTAAATGATACTATAAGTCGAATGGGCTTGACAGATATCTATAGAACTTTCCACCCTACATCCACAACATATACATTTTTCTCACCCCAACATGGAACCTTATCAAGGATAGATCATATATTAGGACACAAATCAAGCCTTTACAGATTCAAAGGCATAGAAACTGTTCCCAGCGTCTTCTCTGACCATGATGGAATTAAACTCAAGATTAATTTCAAGAAACAATGCCAAAAATACACGAACACATGGAAACTGAACAACCTACTTCTGAATGACTTCTTCACTACTGAAGAAATTAAGGCTGAAAAAAAAATTATGAAAACAAATGATAATGAGTACACAAGTGTCCAGAATCTATGGGACACAGCAAAAGCTGTCATAAGAGGGAAATTCATAGCAATTAGTGCACATAAGAAAAGGATGGAAAGATGGCAGGTAGATAACTTATCATCATGCCTCAGAGAATTGGAAAAACAACAACAAGAAAACCCCCAAAATGCCAGGCGAAAAGAAATAATAAAGGTTCGAGCAGAAATAAATGAAATAGAAACTAAACGAACCATACAGAAAATAAATGAAAGCAAAAGCTGGTTCTTTGAAAAGATTAACAAGATCGACACACCATTGGCTAGACTGATCAAGAAGAATAAAGAAAGAAACCAGATTAATCAAATATGTGATGAAACAGGCAATATTACCACAGACATAGCAGAAATACAAAATATCATTAGAGGATACTATGAGCAACTTTACGCCAACAAACAAGATAACCTGGGGGAGATGGCCAAATTCCTGGATGCATATAATCTACCAAGATTGGATCAGGAAGACATAGAGAACCTGAATAGACCTATAACAAGCCAGGAGATTGAATCAGTAATAAATAACCTCCCAACAAAGAAAAGCCCAGGTCCAGATAACTTCACTTGTGAATTCTACAAAACTTTTAAGGAAGAGTTAATCCCTATCCTACTAAAATTATTTCTAAAGATTCAAAAGGAAGGAAACCTTCCAAATTCATTTTATGAAGCATCCATCATCCTCATCCCCAAAACATATAAGGACATGACAAAAAAGGAAAACTATAGACCAATATCATTGATGAATATAGATGCAAAATTCTCAACAAGATACTCACAAATCATATCCAACAACTTATAACAAAGATCATTCATCATGACCAGGTAGGCTTTATACCAGGGATGCAAGGTTGGTTCAATATACGCAAGACCATAAATGTAATACACCACATTAACAGAAAGAAATATAAAAACCATATGATCATCTCAATTGATGCGGAGAAAGCATTTGATAAAATACAACATCCTTTTATGATTAAGACTCTCAGTAAGATTGGTATAGAAGGGTCATTTCTGAACACAATAAAAGCAATCTATGAAAAACCTACAGCTAACATTATACTGAATGGGGAAAAGCTGAAAGCTTTTTCTATGAAAACAGGTACTAGGCAAGGCTGCCCACTTTCTCCACTGCTCTTTAATATAGTACTGGAAGACTTAGCTATTGCAATCAGAGAAGAGAACAGTATTAATGGCATTTGAATAGGCAAAGAAGAGTTGAAAATATCTTTATTTGCAGATGACATGATGGTATACTTAGAAGACCCAAAGGTATCCATGAAAAAACTGCTTGAAGTAATAAGTGAATACAGTCAGATGGCAGGATACAAAATCAATATCCAAAAATCTATAGCATTTCTATTTATGAACAACAAGTTGAACGAAGCAGAGCTGAAGAAAAGAATCCCTTTCACCGTAGCTACAAGGTGTATAAGATACCTAGGGATAAAACTAACTAAGAAAGTCAAAGACCTTTATAAAGAAAACTACAAAATTCTTAAAAAAGATATTGAAAGTAACATAAAAAAGTGGAAGGACATCCCATGCTCCTGGATTGGAAGAACTAACATAATCAAAATGGCAATTCTACCCAAATTAATCTACATGTTTAATGCAATTCCAATCAAAATACCAGAAATATTCTTCACATATATAGAAAAGACAATCATAGAATTTGTCTGGAATCATAAAAGACCTCGTATTGCAAAAGCAATCCTGTGCAAGAAGAATGGAGTAGGAGGCATATCACTCCCTGATCCCAAGATATACTATAAGGCTGTGGTCATCAAAACTGCATGGTATTGGCATAAAAACAGACATGTGGACCAATGGAAGAGAATAGAGACCCCAGAAATAACCCCCAAAGCTTACAGCCAACTGATCTTTGACAAAGGATATCAGTCAATCCATTGGGAAAAGGAAAACATCTTTAGTAAATGGTGCTGGAAAAACTGGGTATCCACATGCAGAAAGATGAAACTGAATCCCCATCTTTCACCATTAACAACAGTCAACCCAAAATGGATCAAAGATCTGAACCTAAGACCTCAAACAATAAAACTGCTGGTGGAAAATGCTGGGGAAACTCTGGGGGACATTGGAGTAGGCAAAGACTTCTTAAATAAGACCCCCAAAACACAGGCAATAATCCCTAAAATAGACAAGTGGGACTATATTAGACTAAGAAGTTTCTGCGCAGCAAAGGACACAGTAACAAGTGTGTACCGACAATCCTCAGAATGGGAAAATATTTTTGTTAAATATGCCTCAAACAAGGGACTGATAACCAGAATACATAGGGAACTCAAGTGCCTTATGTGAAAGAAAAAATGATTAACCCAATTAAAAGATGAGGAAATGAGCTGAACAAAAATCTCTCTAAGGAAGACATACGATCAGCCAAGATGCATATGAGGAAATGCTCAACATCCCTCATCATAAGGGAGATGCAGTTAAAAACCACAATGAGATACCACCTAACCCCTGTCAGAATGGCAAAGATTAAGAATATAAAATGTGATAAATGTTGGCGGTGATATGGTGAAAAGGGAACCCTCCTACACTGTTGGTGGGAATGTAAACTAGTTCAACCACTGTGGAGAACAAAATGGAGGTTCCTCAAAGATCTACAAATAGAACTACCATTTGATCCTGCAATCCCACTTCTGGGTATCTATCCAAAGGACAGGAAAACGCTCAGTCGGAAAAGTGCTTGCACATCAATGTTTATTGCAGCATTATTGGTTGCAAGACATGGAACCAACCTAAATGTCCACAAACTGATGAATGGATTGGAAAAGTGTGGTATTTATACTCTATGGAATACTACTCAGCCATAAAAAATAACAAGACCCTGGCATTTGATAGAAAGTGGTCAGATATGGAGGATCTATTGCTGAGTGAGGTAAGCCAGGCTATGAAAGAAAGATATTGTATGTATCCACTCAATATATACCGACTATCCGCACTCTATGGTAGAGAGCATAAAATTGGAGGACATAAAAGCAGTGAAGGTACTTAGTGAGAATAGGACAGTGTGGAATGGGGGAGGTGAAGAGAAGAGGATAGAGAAAGATAGCAAGAGAACAACAGAGAGGCAGGACGTTAGTGAGAAACAGATATGACTTATTAACTGTAGGTAACTCCATGTATAGTATTCTCAACTGGATTGGTCTGAGAAGTATTTCATGATGGGCAAAGTCTTTTTACAAGCAAAATGAGAAATAGTGATTGTTTTTTAAAAAATAATTAGAATAATAATAATAATGATTGGGGAAAACAGAAAAGATATTGAATGTTGAAGCAGGGAGATTAATGTCTCTGTATTGACTGACATGCATGGCATTCCCTTTTGAAAAAGCGTTGTAATACACTGTAAAGTTATATGTAATTCAATGTAATATAAAGAAGATTATGATGATAATAAAAAAATCACCATATATAAACCAAGTAGAATGGGCACACCTCAATCCCTTCTCCATTCTCGTCTCAGGGTTCTGGACATGCATGCATGTGTCTGACATAATTTTTAAGCTTCTGGGATCAGAACTCATACCATGGTCAGTCAAGTAGGAATCCAGTGCCTTAACCACTATCCCACCTGCTGGCTCCTCAATAGTATCTTTTAAAGCATGGTACAGAAAGTTTCCTTTAAAGCTTCAAAATATATATGGAAAATGTGGCCATGAGGGTTTGCAGTAGTTTAGGAATATTAGGTTCAAATCTGTATATAACAAGGACAAGTAAGAATTTATATCCAAAGAGAACGATGAAAGTAACTGGATAGAAAATAAATAAGTGGGAAAAGTACAGGTAATAGAGATGCTGCTCAAATGCATTAGCATGTATTATACACAAATGTGCAGATAGGACTGGGAGAACTTTCAGAAGTCTGATTACAGTTTTATAAAGCAGCGGCTGCAAACAGCAGACGGTGTAATGGCTATTTTGCTGAACTCCCATGTAATCGACTGCAGTTCGAGTCCCGGACCTGGTGGTTTAAACTCATATCAGGCACGTGTGCATGTGTGCCCAGGACCCCAAGAGGAGAATGAAGGAGAAGGGATTGCAGCATGGCCATCCCCTCTGGGGATGACTTCTCACTTTCTGTCTCTCTGGCTTTCTGGCTAGTGCATGTGCCCTATAGCAAAAACCTCTCCAAAGAATAATAAAAAATAAAGCAGGGGCCAACAGGTGGCAGAGTGTTCAAAGCACTGTACTCCCATGTGGTCACCATTCCAGTCACAGGCCCAGTGGCTTGAAACTCCCTCTTCGTGCTTCAGTGACTTGTTTCTGTATGATTTTAGCCCAGCCAATGGGGAATCTTAGATTTTTCTGAAACTAGTAATGGGGCCGTAGTGAACATTTACCAGACCACAGAAAGCAAAACAACAGTAACTCCAATATGCAGAGCTCATTTCCTATGTACCTAGAATGGGGTCTAACTCCTAACTCAGCATGGAGGTTAAGGCAGTTGGATTCCACAAGACTATGTGGTTTGAGACCTGAATTGAGTGGCTTGAAAAACATGTCAGGTGGGTGTGCCTGCATGCTTAATTATCCCAAGAGCAGAATGGAGGAGAAGGGATTGTGGCATGATCATTCCCCAAAGTGCTAATATTTCCCTTTTTTTTCCTCTCTCCCTTTCTGTTTCACTGTGGTGAGTGCACACACGCTGTAGCAAAATTAAAAAAGAAAAAAGTAACAAGAAAACGTAAGAACAAACTCAAAAGAAGTAGAGATCTGATTGTATAAAATTTTTAGTTTAACATGGTTAATTAACTAATCAGAAAACCAGCAGATGCGTAGCAGTTATGTCACTGGACTTCCATATGACAAACTGCAGTTCAAATCCTGGACATGGTGTCTTTTATTTATTTATTTATTTATTTTTGTATATACATTAAATTGCATTGTTTAGCTTACAATGTGAGCATTTCAATATGTGATCATTTCTCTCCAGTCCCATTGATCAAAATATCTTCAACTGATAACACCACATTTCCCCATCCCATCAATGTTCTACCTCCATATCCCTTCTCCAAATGTCCTTCATTAGACCCCCCCTCCTACACATACACCTCATCTGACATTCACACCCATCTCTTGTGTTTGTACAACCGTTGGTCAATCAGTTTCAGTCATAGAGTGCAGACATTCGGTATATGTTAAGTGGGGACATAGAATGTCTCTCCTTCATAGCCTGGCTTGCCTCACTCAGCAGTAAATCTTCCATATTTTTCCACTTTCTGTCAAAAGCCAGGGTTTTATTGGTTTTTATGGCTGAGTAGTATTCCATAGAGTATATGTGCCACAGTTTTTCATTCCATTCCTCCATACGGGGGCATTTGGGTTGGTTCCATGACTTAGCAATCACGAATAGTACCACAATAAACATCGATGTGCAAGCACTTTTCCAATGAATAATTCTTCTGTTCTTTGGGTAGATACCAAGGAATGGGATTGCTGGATCATATGGAAGATCTATTTGTAGATTTTTGAGGAATCTCCAAATTATTCTCCACAGTGGCTGGACCAATTTACATTCCCACCAGCAGTGTAAAAGAGTTTCCCTTTCACCACACCCCTGCCAACACTTATCATTTTTTGTTTTTTTAATCTTAGACATTTTGACTGGGGTTAGGTGGTATCTCAATGTTGTTTTTATATGCATTTCCCTTACGATGAGGGATGTTGAACATTTTTTCATATGCATTTTGGCTATTCGTATGTCATCTTTAAAGTGTTTTATTCAACACCTTCTCAAGTGGGATTACATTAGACTAAGAGGATTCTGCATGGCAAAAGACACAGTAATTAGTGTGAATCGACAGCCCTCAGAATGGGAAAATATTTTTGTAAATTCTGCATCAGATAAGGGACTGATAACCAGAATACACAAGGAATTAAAGAAGCTGTTTGGAAAAAAGATGATCAACCCTATTAAAAGATGGACATGGGGGACCAGCAGTTAGCGTAATGGCTATGTCGCTGGACTCCCATGTAGTCGACCGCAGTTCATGTCCCAGACCTGGTGGCTTAAAAACTCGTGCCGGGCACGTGTGCGTGCGTGCCCAAGATCCTGAGAGGAAGAAAGTGGTCAGATACGGAGGATATATTGCTGAGTGAAGTAAGCCAGGCTATGAAAGAAAGATATTGTATGTATCCACTCAATATATACTGACTATCAGCACTCTATAATAGAGAGCAAAAAATTGGAGGAAATAAAAGCAGTGAAGGTACTTAATGAAAATAGGACAGTGTGGAATGGGGGAAGTGAAGAGAAGAGGATAGAGAAAGATAACAAGTGAACAATAGAGAGGCAGGACGTTAGTGAGAAACAGATACGGCTTATGAACTGTTGATGTTGACATGTATAGTATTCTCAACTGGATTGGTCTGAGAAGTATTTCATGATGGGCAAAGTATTTATACAAGCAAAATGAGAAATAGCAATTGACTGTTTTCAAAAATAATTAGAATAATAATAATAATGATTGGGGAAAACATAGAAAAGATATTGAATGTTGAAGTGGGGAGATTAATGTCTCTGTACTGACTGACATGCATGGCATTCCCTTTTGAAAAAGCAATGTAATACACTGTAAAGTTATATGTAATTCAATGTAATATAAAGAAAAATATGATGATAATAAAAAATAAAAAAAAAAAATCCTGAGAGGAGAACGGAGGAGAAGGGATTGCGGCATGGCCATCCCCCCTGGGGGGTGATTTCTCTCTTTCTGTCTCTCTGTCTGTCTGGCGAGCACACGCGCCCTATAGCAAAAACCTCTCCAAAAAAAAAAATGGACATGGTGTCTTTAAAATCATGCCAGACACATGTGGGTGCATGCCATGAGATCCTGGGAGGATAATGGAGAAGAAGGGATTGCAACCTGGTAAACCACCCTGGGGGTAGATTTCTCAATTTCTCTCTCACTATGTCTCTCTTCACCCTGTGATCACACATGTCCTAAAGCAAAAATGTCTCAAAACCAAAAATCAGAACTTTTGAATATTTAAATTAAGCTTGAGCATTAAGAAATTAGACCAGAATAATTACATGGAGAATGGAGCATTAAAGACATACATAACAATAGTTAAATAAGAAACAAAAAATGAACTATTTTTAAAATCTTAAAACATAATTTGGGGACCAGCAGTTAACGTAATGGCTCTGTCACTGGACTCCCACGTAGTTGACCGCGGTTCGCGTCCCTAACCCAGTGGCTTAAAACTCACGCCATGTGCATGTGCGTGCATGCCCAAGATCCCGAGAGGAGAATGGAGGAGAAGGGATTGTGCATGGCCATCCCCCCTGGGGGGTTATTTCTCTCTTTCTGTCTCTCTCTCTCTGGCAAGCGCATGCACCCTATAGCAAAAACCTCTCAAAAAAAAAAAAAAAACATTATTTGAAGTAATATTCTTTTAAAAGCTGAGAATTTTCAAATGGAAAATAAACAATTATGAAGACCAATTAATTGCAGGGAAAAATGTGTTTGCAAGTTAGAAGATATGGTAAGAAGATATGGCGAAGTCAATAATTGACTAGAAGTTCTGAATTCAATGTTTTATTGTTAAAAAAACATATTTAAAAACAACTTTTTTTCAGAGTTAATGTAGCAGTGTATAAAACTATACACAAGAGACTAAAAAGTTCCAGAAATTTGCCAAATGGTCAAGAAGCTAACAAGCCAGATGCTATTTATCTATTTCTTATTCTTTAAAGAATGTGTTAGGTAATTTTATTTATTATTATTATTATTATTATTATTATTATTATGTGTTTAATTTGCAACAGGGCATGTGTTCTCACCAGATAGATAAGGGCCGGGGGAGTTAGAAAGCAAGTCATAAAGTCTGAGATTTGAGCCATGATCAGCCATGTGAGAGTCCAGCACCTTAGTTACCATGCCACTGCTGACACAGATAGATTATATTTTAAGGTTTCAAAATAGGGAAAATAAAAAAGTCATAGCCAAAGAAATTATAAGATACCTAGGAATAAAACTAAGCAAGAAACTTAAGGACCTCTATAAGGAAAACTATGAAACTATTTAAAAGGAAATTTAAAAAGACACAAAAAGGAAAAACATTCCATCTTCTTGGTTTGAAAGAATTAATATAATTAACCTGGCAATCCTACCCAAATTAACCTAGATATTTAATGCAATCCCTGTAAAATTACAAGAGACAATCTTCACAGATCTAGAAAAGACAATCATAGAATTTGTCTGAAATCATAAAAAATGATGTATTGCCAAAGCCATCCTGCACAAGAAGAGTGGAGTGGGTGGCATCTCTCTTCTTGACCCCAAAATATATTATAAAGCTGTGATAAGCAAAACAGCATGGTATTGGCACAAAAACAGACATGAAGGCCAATGAGACAGAGTGAAGACCCCAGAAATAAACCCCCAAACATTCAACCAACTTACCTTTTACAAAGGGTACCAATCAATCTAGTGGGAAAAGGAAAACCTCTTTAGCAAATGGTGCTGGAAAAACTGGGTATCCACCTATAAAAAGATGAATCTGAATTCCTATCTATCACCATTAACAAAAATCAACTCAAAGTGTATCAGAGATCTAAACCTAAGGCTACAAACTATAATAGTAGTGCTGGAAAACACTGGGAAAACTCTGGAAACATTGGGGTAGGAACTTCTTAAGCAAGACCTTCAAAGCACAGGCAATAATTTCCAAAATAGACAGGTGGGATTATATCCAATTAAAAAGTTTCAGCACAAAAGAGGACACAGTAATTAGCGTGAATCAACAACCCTCAAAATGAAAGAGAATTTTTGTTAACTATGTCTCAGATAAGGGACTGATAACCAGAATACACAGGGAACACAACTAATCTGGAAGAAAATGATTAACCCAATTAAAAGATAGAAAAATGAGCTGAATAAACAACTGTCTAAGGAAGACATATGAACAGCCAAAATGAAAAAATGCTCAACATCTCTCATTGCAAGGGAGATGCACATCAAAACCACAATGAGATACCACCTAACCCCAGTCAGAATGGCGAAGATTAAAAAATAAATAAATAAGTGCTGGAGGGGATGTGGTAAAAGGGGAACACTCCCACAGTGTTGGTGAGAATGTCAATTGGTCCAGCCACTGTGCAAAACATTATGGGGATTCCTCAAAAACCTTCAAATAGAGCTACCATTTAATCCAGCAATTCCACTCCTGGGTATCTACCCAAAGAACAGGAGAATGCTCTGATAGAAAAGAGCTTGGACAACTACATTTATTGCAGCATTACTCATGATTGCTAAGACTTGGAACCAACCCAAATGTCCACAAAGAGATGAATGGATTGAAAAAGGGTGGCACCCATACTCCATGGAATACTACTTACCCGTAAAAAACAAGACCCTAGCATTTGATAGGAAGTGGATGAAACGGAAAATATATTACTCAGTGAAACAAGTCAGGCTATGAAACAGAGACATGTATCTCTCCACTTAACATATACTGACTGACTACACTCTATGATAGAGACTGAATAACTGGAGGCCATAAAAGCATTAAAAATTGTTATGTACACTGAGGACAAAGTAGAAGGAGGGTGGGAGACAAGAAGAGTGCAGGAAGGAAAATTTGGGAAAAAATGGAAAAGACATTTGTGAGACCCAGACATGATTTGTTGCCTGTTTGTGATGTCATGTGTAGTATTCTCAACTCACCTGCTCTGTGGTGTATATCATGGTGGGTAAAATCTCTTTACAAAGTAAATGATGTATAATGATTAAATGTATAAATAATAGTAATAAATAAAATGAATAGCAAAATAGTCATCAGGACTCTGTGCTAAAAGTTGATCTACGGCAGGACCTGAAGATGGCACAAAAGTTACTTCACTGGACTCTTACATAGTGAACTGTGGTTGAATCCCAGACCCATTGGCTTAAAACTCATGCTGAGCACTTTGTCTGTGTGTGTGTGTGTGTGTGTGTGTGTGTGTGTGTGTGTGTGTGTCCAAAAATCCTGAGAGGAAAGTGGGGGAGAAAGGATTGTAATGTGACCATCCCTCCTGTGGGTGGTGATTTCTTATTTTCTGTCTTTCTGTCTCTGTCTTTCTGTGTCTTGGGTGAGCACACTCAAACTATAACAAAATTCTCTCTCTAAAATCAAACAAACAAAAACTTGTCTGTGGCTTCATCCCATTTGGCCAGTAAGTGCTTTTTTCAGAGAGTGATTTCTGCTATACCATGTGTGTGCTCACTGGAAAAACAGAGACACACAGCAAGAAATCACCTCCCAAAGAGAATGATCATCCCACAATAATTTCTCCTTAATTTTCCTGGGATTTTGGGCACCCATGCACACTCATGAGGAAGGAATTTCAAGCTGCATGGTCAGAGACTTGAACCATGGTTAGCAATGTGTGAGTCTAGCAACTTAATCACAATGGCACTCAATGATCAAAGTTTTGTGGGTACTAACAACATTAAGAAGTACAAATATTAATACTGGTTTTGTGATACAAGCACTTTGGACCTCTCTTGGTCACAAAATTACAAAGCTTGTTGTCTCAGGATGGGATGATCCCCAGGGCTTTACTTGGCCATTATAAAATAATAAAGCCTGGGGGGGTAGAAAAAGAGACAAAATATGTTTTTCCCAAATTGGTTTTCACCAAAATGAAGGGTGACAGGTGCAGAGCCCCAGGGCAGAGAGATCCCCAGAGCTCCTGGATAGGACTTAAGTGAAACAGTAAAAAGTCAGGAAAGTCACAGCTTCTCTGATTAGGCGTGAGTCTCAGCACCATGGTTCCTGTAGAAATGCCTTTTTTAATGCTTCTAGATATGCCCTTGTCTGTCATGCCAGTCTGGCACAAGATTTGGACATGTTGAAGGCAGATGGAGGAAGTGAGAATCCCCTGTACCCTCCACAGAGTTGCCTCTCCCAACTGAGGTCCGAGCCTACAGACACCATACAGTTCCATCTCCTTCTCAGCTCACATACATAGGGGTTTTTACCTGTGTTGGGCCGGCTCAGACATGCCATTACTTTTGACCAGTCTCTTGCTGCTTCTGCAGCCTTTACAAATGGCATGTGAGATGACACACATTAACTGTCGTACATACATGAAGCCAAGTGTCTACAAGGATGGGGATCTGGTACTGGCTGGGTTTTTCCCTCTTCATGGCATGGTGGAACAAGATATACTTGTGCACAATTATCTGATAAGGCCAACTCAAGAAGTGACAGATGATTGGTAAGTTGTTGGTTATATGTATCTGAAAATGTGATTATAACTGTGTAATAACATAGTTTGCATATATACGTGTGTGTGATTAATTTCACTTGAGAATATTCACATATGCACAGAAATGGAGAAGTACAGAATTGTGAACTCAGGATATTGTGCCATGTTATCCTCTTATTATTTTTCTTTTTCTTATTTTCAATGTTTCTCCATTTCTTTCAAGAGAGAAGAGAGAAACTAATATAGTTTGTTGTTCACTTTGTTAGCACTATCCCCATATTCAGTCTTTTTTTTTTTTTTTTTTTTTTTTTTTGGAGAGGTTTTTGCTATAGGGCGCGTGCGCTCACCAGACAGACAGAGAGAGACAGAGAGACAGAAAGTGAGAAATCACCCCCCAGGGGGTATGGTCACGCCGCAATCCCTTCTCCTCCATTCTCCTCTCGGGATCTTGGGCACGCATGCACACGCACCCGGCGTGAGTTTAAGCCACCAGGTCCGAGACTTGAACTGCGGTCGACTACGTGGGAGTCCAGCAACATAGCCATTACGCTAACTGCTGGTCCCCCCATATTCAGTCTTTTTTTTTTTTTTTTTTATCATCATATTCTTCTTTATATTACATTGAATTACATATACCCATATTCAGTCTTTAGGAGGTTCAGAATGAGTGAAATTATTTTTACCTTAGCCCTTTTGCAACCAAGACCTGTATAGTGAGGCCCACATGCATATTGAGACACTGACCTTCTGATATAAAGTTAATGTTAGCATCAAGATGCTGACTCTCCTTCATAGCCTGGCTTGCCTCACTCAGCAGTACATCTTCCATATTCTTCCACTTTCTGTCAAAAGCCAGGGCTCTGTTGGTTTTTATGGCTGAGTAGTATTCCATAGAGTATATGTGCCACAGTTTTTCAGAAGATATTTCATTCAACGGGTTGGGGAGAAATGTTCACATATTGAAATGATCTCATTGTAAGCCAAACAATATGATTGAAAGTATATACAAATAATAATAATAATAATAATAATAATAATAAATAATGTGAAAAAATAAAAAAGAAATAAAAAAGAAAAAGATGCTGGCTCTGGGTGTTCACCACTGACTAAGGGATTGTAGAAATGTGCTGCATACAAAAGCCATGGATATGTGAAGCCCACCACAATATATTAACCAGGAAGGATGGTCATTCTTCAATTCAATCTCTATTCTCCTATCAGCATCATTTTCAAGTTACCAGGCCTGGTATAATAATATAATCAGCTATGTGGAAATCCAGAGCCTTAAAAACCATGCCATCTGTTCATCCTTTCATATGTTTTAAAGCCTCAAAAAATATATATGGGAAGTGTGACTATGAGATTTTGCAGTAGTTTAGAAATATTACCATTAAGTCTGAATATAGTGAAAACAAGTAAGAATTTAAACACAAAGAGCAAGTTGGGAGTAATTGGATAGAAAATTACTTAATGGTAACATTACAGGTAATGAAGATTCTGGCCAAATTCACTTGTATGAATTATATACAAGTGTGCCGATAGGACTGCAAAAACTCTCTGAAGTCTGATTAAAGTTTTATCAAGGGGCCATCAGGTGACCTAGTGGTTAAGTAGCTCTACTCCCACACGGTTGAGTTTTGAGTTGAGGACCCAGCAGCTTGAAACTTACTCTGTGCTATACACAGTGGTGGGTTTCAGTCTGATTTTAGCCCAGCAACAGGAAGTCATAAATTCCTCTGACACTTATAATGGGGACATAGTGAACATTTAGCAGACACAGAAATCAAAACCACAGTAACTCAATTATGCAGAGTCCATCCCCTATCTACCTAACTCAGCATAGAAGTTAAGGCAGCTGGATTCCATATGGCTGACTACATGGTTTGAGTACTGAATAAAGTTGCCTGAGAAACATGCCAGGTGGAAGTTTGCCTGCCTATTCAATCATACCAAGTGAAAAATAAAACAGAAGGGACTGTGGAATGACCATCCTCCAAAGGGTGATTTCTCACTTTGTTTTTCTCGCTAACTCCCTCTTTCTGTGTGTTTCTCTCTGGTGAGTGCACATACCCTATAAACAACAACAAAAAAGTAACAGTAAAATATAACAGCTCAGAAAAAGTAGAGTTCTGCTTGCATAAAAGTATTCAGTGTACCATCCTTTATTAACAAATCAGGGAACCAGCAGATGGCACAGCAGTTATGTAGCTGGATTCTCACATGACTGATTTTGGTGTGCTCCCCCCAAAATGTGATTTATCACTTTCCCTCTCATTTTATGTCAATCTCTTTTTCTGGCAAGTGCATGTGCATTTATGCAAAAGCCTCTCTGAAAAAGAATAAAAGAAAGAAAGAAAACTTTTGAATGTTTAAATCAAAGCCTGCTGTTTCTCATATGGCTGACAATGTGGTTTGAGTACTGAATAAAGTGGCCTGAAATATATACCAGGCAGATGTGTGCCTGCCTATTCATCATCCCAAATGCAGATTAAAAATAAAAAAAAGAAAACCTGTGGCATGACAATTTTCCAGGAGGTTATTTCTCACTTTCTTTTTCTCTCTCTGTCTTTCTCACTCTGGTGAGTGCACATACTGTATAACAAAAATAAAAGAAAGAAAGAAAGAAAGAAAGAAAGAAAGAAAGAAAGAAAGAAAGAAAGAAAGAAAGAAAGAAGAAAGAAAGAAAGAAATGACAGAAGAACCAATGCTGAAAAAGTAGGGTTCGTATTGCATAAACATCTCTAGTCTCACATGCTTTTTGAACAAATCAAAGGACAAGCAGATGGCTTAGCACTTATGTCACTGGTCTCCCACATGACCGACTGCTTTTTTTCTTTATTTTTTTTCCAACTGCTCTTGGAGTCCTGGAACTGGTGGCTTGAAAATCACACCTGGACATATGTGAGTGCATTCCCAGCATCCCAGGAAGAGAAGAGAGGATAGGGGATTTCCAGGTAGCCATACTTTTTGGGGATAATTTCTCACTTTCTCTCTTTCTTCAGCAAGCTAATGCACCCTAAGGAAAAACCCTCTCAGAAAAAAATTAAAAAATTTTAATGTTTACATTAAAGTCAAAATTTAAGAGAATAAGACCAGAATAATTCCAGAGAATGGACACAGAATTAAAGATATTACATAACAATAATTCAGTAAGAAAAAAAATTGAGCAATTTTTAAAATCTCAAAAATAGTTTTGGCTAATATTAATTTAAAAGTTAAGAACTTCCAAGTATAAAATGAACAATTAATATATCAATTAATTACAGAAAAAATGTTTTTACAAATTGGTAGAAACACTTGATGTAGTCAATAAGTGAACAGAATAATTGAATTAAATATATAATTTTTAACACAAACATACTTAACACTTTTTTCAGTTTATGTAGAAGTATATAAAACTATAGAAAAAGCCATCAAAAAGTACCTGAAGTGTGCCAAATGGTTGAAAAATTGGAAAGACATTTGCTATTTTTTAAATTATTTATTTAATGTTATTTGTTATTATTTTCTTTTGAATTTGCTATAGGGCATGTGTACTCATGAGAGAGAAAGAGAGAGAGAGAAAGCAAGTTGCCTGGGCCGGGACTTGAACTGTGGTCAGCTTATAAGTCTAGAGCCTTAAACCACCATGTCTATTGCTAGCTCCTCAGATACTATATAGAATTTCCAGAACATAGGTAAAATAAGAAATGCTTCACTTGAGGTTTCTGGACCTACATAGAAACAAGATGACACATTTGAGAAGGGTTATAAAGGTGAGTGTAGGGAACCAGCAGTTAGCGTAATGGCTATGTCGCTGGACTCCCACATAGTTGACCGCAGTTCGCGTCCCGGACCCGGTGGCTTAAAACTCACGCCGGGCATGTGTGCATGTATGCCCAAGATCCCTAGAGGAGAATGGAGGAGAAGGGATTGTGGTGTGACCATCCCCCCTGGGGGGTGATTTCTCACTTTCTGTCCCTCTGTCTCACTCTGTCTGTCTGGCAAGCACACACGCCCTATAGCGAAAACTTCTCCAAAAAAGAAAAAAAAAGGTGAGTGTATACATGAGGAATGTAACTCATCATTGAGTACTAGCCTTTCCAATAGTGCCAAGGGAGCATGGTAGTAATGTTATCCTCACAGAAAATCTGAAATATTTCAGGTGATATACTACCATAGTCCAATTGTTATACATTATATTTAAAAAATTTAAAACTACTTTGTATCATATATATGTATACATATATACACACACATTGTAACTTGCCTATATATATTTACACATTGTAACTTGCCTATATATAAATTTTTAAAATGTATAAAAAATGGTGAATATGTGCTCTCTTTATTCACAGCCTGTAAAAAAAAAAGTTGTCTTCTTTATAAATTAATGATCCTTCTTTAAAATCACCTCTGTTGTGGCAGAGTCATCATCCAGCTAAACAAAACCTCATCTCTGTCACAAGGTCCTGGAAACCTCTCTTCATTGTTTGGACACAATTTTCTTAAGTAGAGAGAAAACATTTCAAGGCTTTCTAGAGCCCTGTGAATATTACTCACAACAGCTCCATGTACCAGTGCAGGAGAATCTCTGAATAGCAGCCTAGACCTAAACCTTTATGTCTTGTGGCTTGGCTAAAGAATTTACCCTGATTTACATAAATTTATTACATGTCATAACACTGTCCCCTCTGTTTAGGTACCAATGGAAGAACTACCAATATGTACTGGCCTTTCTCTTTGCCATTGAGGAGATCAATAAGAGCCCCAGTTTGCTCCCTAACCTTTCCCTGGGTTATGATCTCTACAATGCATTTCCCAGGGACAAAAGAACTTTACAAAATGCTGTGTTTTTGCTCTCTGGAGGGAATCAGACCCTGCCAAACTACAACTGCCAGACACACAAACAACCTGTTGCTATCATTACAGGAAACATGCCCACATTTTCAGCCCAAGTTGGAACTCTTTTGGAACTCTCTAAGAGCCCACAGGTAAGTGGGTTGCCAGGATGGGAAATGAGAGTTGAATAGCTTTTAATGCCGTCTTCTCCCATGAGGCAAAGAAAAAGTGAAAGCTGGGATTACATACACTTTGCAGACCTCAAAACTTTTCTTAATTGTTTGTGCACAGTTTTCTCAAAACAGAACAACAACAACAATAACAAAAAAACAGGTAATTTCCTGAGTCATGGGATTATTAACAGTACAAAGATGAGAGCGAAATAAAAAGAGCAGAGGTGGGCCAGATTCAGCCATGTGGCTGAGTCCCACATGGCTGACCGTGTGGTTCAAATGTTGATCCTGGTGGCTTAAAGAACACACTGGGCTTGTGTGTTTGCATGTCCCAAATCCCACCAATGGGAACCAATGGGAAATTTAGGAGAAGAAATATGCCCACCCCCTATAAGGAGTTATTTCTCACTTTCCTCTCTCTGTGGCAAGCACACATGATACAATTTGCCCTCTAACAAGTTAAAAAGAAAAGTGGAATATGTTAAGTTTAACACAAACACCTGTCCAAATTCATTACATTCAATTGCCAATGATGAGAACATTGATTGCCAATTTAAAGATGTCCCCTAAAAAGTATGAACTGAGTGGACATTTACCTTATCTGGAGAGAGAAAAATATCAGGGGACATTTATTGGACAATTTGACACAAAGATATAAAAAGTTTTGCATTCATTACAACATTGAACAAAGAAAGGACATTCCAGCACTGGAGAGCTTCCAAGTTGACTATGGCTCAGTTACAGTAGCTGAGGTTTACCAGCTCCCTCTGCCCTTTCTCACACCCATGCAGATGGATCTCTTGGAAGCACTTTCAGTTACTCTCCACATAACAGCCTGCACCTCAGAGGTCCTTCCAGGAAAACTGTTTAATAAAAGTTTCAGGAGACATTACTGGCAAACTAATTAGCTTAAGGAGAATTATTCTTTTGAAAAGCTACATTTAAAAATGTCAGAAAGGTTAAGTTATGTTTTAAGATGGTATAGGTTATTCCGTGGTGATAAAACACAGTATCATAACATCAACACAATATTTTCTCTAAGAGTTGACATTTTTAACCTTGGCTGCTAGGAAAGGAAGCCTCTGATCCTTATGTCACATGAACTCAAGATAGCAGAATCATCATTTTATTGCATCATTTTTATAAATTTATACATCTCTCAATTTCTACAGTAGACAATAAAAGAATTATTAAACCTTATACTTTTTCTTTTATGCTTTTGGCTGGAAGTGATATTATTTGGACTAGTCACATGTTCTTTATTGAAAGAAATGGGTCTGAAAAACAGTCTTCTACTGCTCTTAATCACAGCATGCATTTACTTCACTCAATATTCCATTCTATGATCTTAACAGGTAAAGATTTATCTTCTACCTGTTTAAGTTGGACAATCCAAAATCCAAACAAGGTTAGAATCAGATTATTTCTTTTTTATTCAGGTCACATACGGTCCTTTTGACCCCATCCTAAGTGATAAAAGCCAATTTCCATCAGTTTATCAGATGGCCACCATGGACAACTCTCTGGGTAATGGAATCATCTTGTTGTTGCTGCATTTTGGCTGGACGTGGGTGGCACTCTATGTATCTGATGATATGCAAGGGGAGCTGTTCCTTCAGGATGTAAAGGCAAAGATGATAGAAAAGAGTATCTGTGTGGCCTTTACAGAAAAGCTTCCTGCCACAAAAGGTGTCTTTTTTGATCATGACTTCCTTGTTGTGAAGAGGATCAGAGTTTCATCTGCAAATGTGTATATAATACATGGTGATGAAGGCAGTGTTTGCACCCTTGTACTAGAAAAAGAATTTTATTTAATTTTGGGAAAGGTATGGATCATGAGAAATATTCACCTCTCAGTGTGGAAAGCTATTTTGACTTATATGAAGGGCACACCATACTTTTTCCATGGAAGCCTCTTATTTTCATACCAGGAAAGGAACATTTCTGGTTTTAAGCAATTTCTCAAGACAGTGAACCCTTCCCAATACCCAGAAGATTTTCACTTCAGTAAACTCTGGCTTCACTTTTTTGGGTGCTCACTTGCTGGATCACTATGTGGCAAACTTGGGGACTGCCCTCCAAATTCTTCCCTAGAGTTTCTACCATCTGATTTGAGTATGATGATCATATCTGACCCCAGTTATTTTATCTATCACGCTGTGCATGTGGTGGCCCAAGTTCTTTATAAGATGCTTTTGCATAAAATAGAAATGGGATCTCCAGGAGATGCAGACCAGCCTACTCTTCCCTGGCAGGTAAACACCCTTCACAAGCACCTGATAACTTTTAGAGTTTTTAAAGTTTTTTTTCATAGAACATGTACACTATCAAAGAGATACAGTGAGATATGACCCCCCAGATAGTAATGGCCACACTACAATCCCTTCTACTCCATTCTCCTCCTGTGATTTGGGCAAGTATGCACAAATGACTGGCAAGTTTTCAAGCTTCAAGTTCTGGAACTCACACCATGGTCAGCCATCAGAGAAAGACAAAATGTGATAAATTACCACCTGGGGGGGGATGATGGTGCTGCAGTCCCTTTTTCTCCATTCTGTTCCTGGGATTTGGGGCATGCACACACACATGCCCTGCATGATTTTCAAGCCATGGGGTCCAGAACTTGAGTCATAGTAGATCATATGGAAACCCAGCCACCCTAATCACCATAACACCTGCTGAGTTATTTATTTATTTTATTTCTACAGAGAGTTTTGCTATTGAGTATGTACCCTCACCAGTGAGACAGAGACAGAGAAACAGAAAGTGAGAAATTACCACCCAGAGGGGATGGCCAAACCAGAATCCCTTCTTTTCCATTCTCCTCTTGGCATTTTCAGCATGCACACACACACATGCTCATCATGAGGTTTAAGCAGCCATGTCCAGGACTCAAACTGTGTTCAATTATGTGAAATCCAGCAATGTAACTATTATGCCATCTGCTGGTCCCTGGTGAGGTATATTTAAAAAAAAAAGAAAAACACAATCTGGGGACCAGTGGATGGTGTAATGGTTATATTGCTGGGCTTCCACCTCATCAACCATGGTTTGCATTTCAGACCTGATGACTGAAACTGATGCTTGGCAAGTGTGGGTGTGTTCCTACGATCCCAAGAGGAGAATGGAGGAGAAGGGATTTTGGTGTGGCCATCCCCCCAGGAGTGATTATTTATTGCTTTTAGTCTTTCTGTCTCCTCTGTCTTTCTGGTGAACACACACGCCCTATAACAAAAACCTCTCTTAAAAATAAAAGACACAACCTATTTTTTCTTCTTAAAATAACAATATTAGACAATTTTTTTAATTTTCACCCAAATTATATGGATAATTATTATTTCTACTTTGAAAGTTCTGCCACTAGAGACTTAGATTTTAAAATATTTGGTCTGGCCCCATGGCCTGGTCATTGATGTAGTCAGATCCCACATGGCCAATCTTGTAGCTCAAATCCTGGCCCAGATGTTGAGAAACTACCAAAAATGTGTGTGTCCCTGAACACATATTTGTCAGTGAAGGACAGGAATTGCAGTATGACCATTCTCCATGAAAGTTGTTTTCTTTCTCTGTCTCTCTGATTTGCATCCTCTGACAATTTTTTTTTTTTGAGAGGTTTTCCCTATAGGACGTGTGTGCTCCCCAGACAGACAGAGAGAGACATAGAGACAGAAAGTGAGAAATCACCCCCAGGGGGATGGTCACACAGCAATCCCTTCTCCTCCATTCTCCTCTCAGGATCTTGGGCACGCACGCACATGCACCCGGCGTGAGTTTTAAGTCACCGGGTCCAGGACGCAAACCATGGTCGACTACGTGGGAGTTCAGTGACATAGCCATTACGCTAACTGCTGGTTCCCCCTCTGACAAATTTTTAAAAATTAATTAAATTAGTAAAAATAATGCACAGTGAAATACAAAGAGTGTCCAAGAAAAGATATTTGACACAACATAGATCAAACTGGTCAAATCTATGTGTGTTTTTTAGGATTGCATCCAACATCAGAGAATATTAACATAATAACCACATTCTTTTTATCTCTAGAGATACAGATGCTGTGGCCTAATGCCTTCATGCAATACTCATGGTGCAGAAAAAAATTAGTTCTACATACTATCCATGACTCATGGAAAGAACTTTTTTTAGAAGTAACTGTACTAATACTATCTGCAAAAATCGTGGAGGAAGGAACAGTTATCCAATTTTTAAAAATGAAACTACTTTTGAAACCTACAGTCTCAGGGTTTTCTAGTTGGCTTATAAATAAGTTTATATTTTAAATAAACACTAAAGCATGGAGCCAGCAGCTGGTAAGGTTAAGCATGGTTAAGGGTCTGGATGCCCACATGGTCAGCTGTGGTTCAAGTCCTGGACTGGTAGTTTACTTTCTTACTTCCCTTCTCTCTTGCTCTCTGTCTCTCTTGGTGACTGTATGTGCCCCATAGCAAACTTAAAAATAACGCTTAATAAAATAAAATGAATAATTTAAAAAATAAACACTAAATTTATAATTTTTATATAAAAATATTAAAAAGGGACAGACACATTAGATAAATTTGTTGAACAAAACAAGTAAATACAATATATGTACATAAAAATAAACATCAGAAAGTTTAGTTTCTATCTTATTTCCACTTGTATTAACAATAACAACATTTGATTTGCACTTTGAACAAGTCTGACATTGACTCTTCAAAAAGCAAATTTAAACGTTATGAGGATAACATGGCTTATTAAAAATCTCTTTAATGAGGCCAGCAAATGGTTTGGTGGTTAAGTCACTGGACTCTTGATTATGGTTCTAGTCCCAGACATGGCAGTTTGCCTTCTTACTCTCTTGCTCTCTTTCATGAGCACACATGCCCTTTAGAAAATTTAAAGTAATGATAAAAAAAAGAGTAAATAAATAATTCTCTTTAAAAATCTATTTTGTGGGTTGAACCCATGGCCTAGTGATTAAGGTAGCTAGATTTCACATGGCCCTAGTCCCAGACCTGAAAGTCTAAGAAACATTCCAGGCATGTGTGTATGCATGCAGGCCCAAAAGCTAAAAAGGAGGGAAAATGGAGAAGGGATTGCAGCCTGTCCATTCCCCATGAGAGGTGCTTTCTCCTCTTCTTTTCTAACTATTTCTTTGTCTGTCTCTTTAAAGACACATTTCCACTAGGAAAAACAAAAAGCAAAAACACCTGTTCGAATTTAAAAGTTTTACTTTTATATTTTGTCACAAATTGTTTATTGTATTGTCATATGACAATCACTCTTATCAAAAGATATCTAAAATAAAGATAAAAAAATAAAACATATTTTTTCGTTTTTCAAAAGTTTTATTGAGTCTAAATAGTATCCCAAAATTGCACATATTCAATGTACATATTTGGATAAACTTGGAGAAATGCATACCTTTATAATACCACTACCACTGTCAAGAATATAAACCTATTCATCTATATAATGCCTTTTAAATTTTTTTCTACAAGGGACAGGCAGGTGGTGTGGTGGTAAAGGCACTGGATTCCCACATGATTGACCGTGGTTAAAATCTTGGACTTTTCAGCTTGCTTTCTCCCTTTCTCTCTCTCTGTCTCTTTCTGGTCAATGTAAAATATTAATAAATAAAATAAAATACTTCTGTAAAAAATTATTTATTAGGTAAGGCATGTGCATTTTCCAGAAAAACATAGAAGTGAGAAATCACATCCCCCATAAAAAAAAAATGGTCATGATGTAATCATGACCATTGGAATTCATGTTTAATGGAATTCCCGCCATTTGGAATTTTGGGCATGCACACATATGTGCTGGTTTTTTAAATAATGGTAATTGTACTTTATTATTATTTTAAAAATTTGATCAGAGAGAAAGAGAAAGTCAGAAAGCAAGCCATTAGGTGTAGGATTTGAATGACAATCTGCCATGTCGGAGTGCAGCGCCTTATCACCATTGCCATGTTTGGCCCCACCCAGTGTGTTTTGTAAGCTACAGGTACAGAACTTCAGTTGCCAGCTTGGCCATATGTGACTTAGCCACCTTAACTACTCCACTGTCTCACCCCATGTTGTACCCTTCATGAATGACCAAGATTAGCCTTTAATTCGTTCCAACCAGATTTTATTAGTTTGGTTTTTATGAGAGTCTGAGTACAAATCACACTCTGAAAAACGTAATAGAATTTTTCTGATGCGTGACAACCACTCCTTCATAGTCTTTTTTTTTAAGAGTTCATCTTACATGAGCCCTGAGAGACTGACCACTCAAACCAGACTGAGCCCCTACAGAAAAGTGAACATGTAAGTAGAGATGTTAAAATAGAAGAATTACTTTATAGATCTGGACTGTCTACTCTACATTAAATGCAGTACTAATTTGCAAACCCTGCCTTTAATCCAGCTTCATCCATTTCTGAGGAAAAGCCAACTGACAAACAGCATTGGGTACAGTGTACCCCTGGATGAAGAAAGAAATACAATACAGTATGATATCCACAACCTCGTGAGATTTCCTAATCACAGTTGGCTGTTTGTTAAAGTAGGAGACTTTATCTACAGGAATTCCCATGATCAAGGTTTGGACATCAGAGAAGAGATGATAAACTGGTCTGTTAGTTTCAAAGAGGTACGATGTCATTTCTATATAAAATACATGCAGAGGTGGGGGTCAGCAGATTGCATAGTACTTATATCACTGGAATCCCACATGACTGTGGTTCGAGTCCTGGACCTGGTGACTTTAAACTCATGCCAGGTGTGTATGCTATTCTTCTGGGGGAGTGATTTCTCACTTTTTCTTTCATCATCTTTCTGTCTTTCTATCTCTGATGAGTACACACACGCACACAAATCAAAATATATATGAGTAATATGAAGAAAGTCTTTAAATAAAATTGAGAGTCTTTTATCATTTAAAAACCTATGTTTAAATGGTTTTGGATGAAGTAATTGCATAAGAGGAGAAAATGACACCAGGGATACTTTTAGTAATGTATGAGATAAAGTAATCAGGAACCTTGGAACTATTTCATAAATAATACATAAAGGGGACCCGCAGGTGGTGAGGTGATTAAGGCACTGGACTCCCACATGGTCAGTCGCTGTTTGAATCCCCAAAAGATGGCTTCTTTTCTCACTTTTACTTTCTCCCTCTCTCTCTGTCTCTTTATGGTTAAATTATAAACAAATAATAAAATTAAATACAAATATTTTTAAAAATTAAAATATAATAATATATAAAGAAGAAAGCTAAGTACACTAGCTCTTAATTAGAAGTCTAGGTAAGGGGGACCAGCAGGTTATATAGTGGTTAAAGTTCTGGATTTCCACATGACTGACTGCAGTTGAAGTCCTGGAATCAGAAACCTGAATCTTGTCAAGGAAATGTGCATGGAGGCCAAAAATTCTAAGGAGAATGGAGGGAGGATTGTAGTGTAGCAATCCCCCCAGGGGTGATTTTTCTTTTTCTCTGCCTTTCCCTCTCTCTCTGGCAAGTGCATGCACCCTATAGCCAAACTCTCTGTCTAAATAAATACAACCCTAAGTGATATCTAAAAGATAAACAGTGATGAACTATTTCAGTTTTCTCTGAAGTGGAAATAAATAATGACATGTAGTCAAACCAACTCATAACATACATGATTATGACTAATGATTCTCTTTTCTGCTCAGACTCCTGAATCTGTATGTAGTCACAGCTGTGTTCCTGGATTCCAGAAAGTTCCCCAAGAAGGAAGACCTGCTTGCTGCTTTATTTGTGCTTCTTGCCCAGAGTCAGATATTTCAAATCAAACAAGTATGAAATATATAACTACACTATCAGTCCCTACTATTGCTCAATAAAAACAAAACTATTACAATTAGAAAAAAAATAGGGAGCAGCAGGTGGCATGGTGGGTAAGGCATTGTCCCAGGTGGCCAACCTCAGTTCAATTCCCAGCCCAGAAACTTAAAGTAACGCCAGGTGCATATACATGTGTGCTGAAAATCCTGAAAGAAGAAGAGTCTCTGTCATGGCCATACCCCTGAAGGATAATTTCTCACTTACATTCTGTCTTTCTGTCTCTCTGATGAGCACGTATGCTTTATAGCCAAAACATTCTTTAAAAATAAATTAATAAATGGAACAGATAGCACCACAGTTCTTAATTCTTGCAATTATTGTTTTGCTATATTTATTTTCTAAATAATCTCCTACCCTATTTTACGTAAGCTGTTTCCTGTCTATGCTCATTCTATTAGGCTAAACTGAAATTATTTTCAATGAACACCCTTGAAGTTAGGTGCTGGATTAGACACTGTCAATTTTGGATTTCATACTGGACCACACTAATCATAAATAGAAGGATATGTAATTACCAAGGATAGCCTTAAAGTTTTAATCTGACTTTGAGATCCAGATTATAAGCACAAAGGAATTCCAGATAAACTATTTTAAAAATATTTTATAACTTTTTCAGCCATACTTAAACACCTGTGCAATTAAGTACAAAGAATTGACTAATATCAAAATACCACACTTTGAAATTTATTTCAGAAAGAAAAATAATCATCATTTACAAACTGAGTACTCACCATCCTAATAAATTTCACAATTGGGCATATAAAAATATGCTCTCGGGACCAGCAGTTAGCATAATGGCTATGTCACTGGACTCCCACATAGTCGACCACAGTTCGAGGACCAGACCCGGTGGCTTAAAACTCATGCCAGGTGCGTGTGGGTGTGTGCCCAAGATCCCGAGAGGAGAATGTCTCTCTCTGTCTGTCTGACGAGTGCACACGCCCTATCGCAAAACCTCTCCAAAAAAAAAAAATGCTCTCATACAAAATATAAAATCAAGCAATTACCATAATAAAATACTGTATTGTCAAATATGAAATATGGAAAGTTATAAAAAAAATCATGCTTCCATTTTTCTGCTATATAAGAAAAAGATGGTTTGAATTTTTCCCTAAGTATTATGCAATTGCAGACATTTTAACAGTAGAAAACATTTGAATTTCATCATTAGTAAAAGTTGTTCTGGTAAGAATATGCCAAGAAAAAATTTTACTTATCTTGGGGGACCAGCAGTTAGCATAATGGCTATGTTGCTGGACTCCCATGTAGTCGACCACAGTTCGAGTCCCGGACCCAGTGGCTTAAACTCACGCTGGGCGCGTGTGCGTGTGTGCCCAAGATCCCGAGAGGAGAATGGAGGAGAAGGGATTGCAGCGTGGCCATCCCCACTGGGGGGTGATTTCTCGCTTTCTGTCTGTCTCTCACTGTCTGGTGAGCACATGCACCCTTATAGCAAAAACCTCTCCAATATATATATATATATATATATATATATATATATATATATATATATGCTTATCTTTTACAAAGGAATTGCAAAACCAAATAAGTATGCAAAATAAGACATAAAAAAAGAAGTACAGGGATAGACCATGGCATGGAAGTTAAGGTGGCTGAATCCCACATGACCTAAATTGTGCCTTGAGTCCCTAATCAGATAATTTGGAAAACACACAAATAGTTTGTGTGTTGTCCAAAATCTTGATAAGAAAAAAGAAAAAAAATTGGTGCAGAAGGTATTGTGGCATGACCATTTTATGAGGTGGTGTTGTCTCACTTTCTCACTCTCTCTGTCTCTCTAGTAAATGCATGTGCCCTCTGGCAATAGGAGTCAGCAAGTGGCATGTTTGCTTAGACACTGAATTCCCACATGACCAACTGTGGTACAAGTCCCAGATCTGGTGGCTCATTTTCTCACTTTCCTTCTCTCTCTGTCTCTGTCTCTATCTGATAAGCACACATGCCTTACAAGTTTTAAAAATAATAGTGAATAAAATTAAATAAATTCTTTAAAAAAAAAAGAAAAACAAAGTAAGAAATAGTTTTTGATTCAGAAGAAGACATTCATATGTTTGTGAGTACCAATCTTGGCTCCGAGGCAGAAGCCAGGAGTATCTTATGACTCTAGAAATAGGAGTAGGTAGTGTAAGAAAAAAAATTACACAAAACAGAGTAGGAAGAGAAAGAAAAAGGGAAAGCAAGGAAGCAAGTTGCCAGGTTCAAGACTCAAAATGCTGTCAGCCATGTGGGAATCTCTCATCTTCACTATCATACCATCTGCAGACTTCCACTCTAATTCATTGAGAATATATTGGGTTTCTGGAAAAGTCATGATGTAGTTTTCATTTATTTCTATGCAAAAATGCAGCGTGAATTTTCTGGCAACCCAATACTATTGCCCCAGTATTACCAAAAATAAGTAAATAAATGAATAAAAACTTTAGAAATGAAGAACAATCCTAACTATTTTTGTAAAAAATAAAAAAATAATAATTGAAACATGGACATGGCTGTTAATTTCCCTAAGCTCTGTGAATGTTTTCCTGGTACATAACAATACAAGTTAGTAGTTGCTACAGAGACATTATAATGTATAAAGACAAAAATATTATTAGCTACATAGACAAATTAACAAACCATCCCTTCAGAGGTATATAAATGGGTACATCAAAAATAACACTCCATTCTTCTATCATATAGTTAAAATACAAATTTCTCAAAAATTCATATATAAGAGCAATCAAATTCCATTCAAGATTCAAATGTTTTATATTTACACTGCTTTCAATGTTTATATACAAGTGTTTATGATATTTACAGAAAAATCAAAATGTACAATGAAGAAAGTCTGAACACAAAGTGACATGTTATATACAAGAAAAAAATCAATAAAAATTCGGTTAGTGGAAAAGTTAAGATATTCCAGGAGAACAAGTTAAAGTGATTTTTGTCTAAATAGAAATAAGAAAAGTATTCATTACTATTGTGATGAAGAATAAGCCATGAAAACATAAGGTTTATCAAAGAGAAAACTCAGGAGAGGAAAGAGAAGAGATCTGGAATAAATTCTCATTCTCGATAACATCATTGAGAGCCACAATAGGGATAAGCAAAGATCCTCATGTGCTTAAGGCCCAGATTCAAATCGCTTTGTGTTATCTGCTGTTGAAAGAATTCTTCCAGAGACATGAACGATGGCTCTTAATTTGGTGTGTCTTGGTATTACCTCAGGGGCTTAATCTGTGCAAAATTACACAAAAGTAACCATTAGCTACAATATGACAATTAGTGAAATTTAATTGATGGACCTTTGTGTTTTCACCAGATGCAAAGCAGTGTATCCAGTGCCCAGCTCAGGAGTATCCAAACAGTGAAAAAACTCACTGCCTTCCCAAGCCTGTGGCATTCCTGGCTTTTGAGGATGCTTTAGGAACAGCCATGGTCTGCATGGCACTGTGCTTCTTTTTCCTCACAGTCATAATTTTGGGGGTCTTTGTGAAGCACCGAGACACTCCTATTGTGAAGGCCAACAACCAGGCTCTCAGCTTTATTCTGCTCATCTTCCTCCTGCCATGCTTCCTCTGCTCCTTTCTCTTCATTGGCCATCCTAACACAGTCACCTGTGTCCTCCAGCAAATCACATTTGGCCTTGTGTTTACTGTAGTTGTTTCCACTGTTCTGGCCAAAACCATTACTGTGATTCTGGCATTCAAGGCCATAAAACCTGGAAGGACAATGAGGCACTTGCTGCTCTCAGGGGCTTCTAACTCTGTCATTCCCATTTGCTCCCTGATCCAAATGATTATCTGTGGAATCTGGCTGGGAACCTCTCCCCCTTTCATTGAAATAGACTCACACTCTGAGCCCAGAAACCTCATCATTGTGTGCAACAAGGGCTCAGTCACTGCCTTCTACTGTGTCCTGGTCTACCTGGGCTTCTTGGCTCTGGGGAGTTTCACTATGGCTTTCCTGGCCAGGAACCTGCCTGACACATTCAATGAAGCCAAGTTCCTCACATTCAGTATGCTGGTGTTCTGCAGTGTCTGGGTCACATTTGTCCCTGTCTATCACAGCACCAAGGGGAAGTTCATGGTGGCTGTGGAAGTGTTCTCCATCTTGGCCTCCAGTGCAGGGATCGTAGGCTGCATCTTTGTGCCCAAGTGCTACATTATTCTGATAAGGCCTGATGAGAACTCCTGGAAAACTTTAAAAAACAGAAGAGATTCCAAATAAAACAGGCATTCTAAGGTTTCATCTCTTAAGCCTGCATCACAATTTTAGGGTTTTGAACCAAAAATCCACCCTGATTTTATATCCTCATGTGATAAAATGACTGACTTTTTAAATTCATTTTTTAAAACAGTCATTGTATATATCAATCTTAAGCAGGTATTAAACCTGCAACTATGAATGGTATCTTAGATTAATGGGCATTTTTACATTATGTGTATTGATTCATTGCTAAATTTTTATAATTATTATTCATTGTGTTTTTCTAGATTTTTACTTTTCTTTAGTCAGAAATAATGCCTTTATTTCCATTTATGATTTATTGATTTGTATCTTCTCTCTTTTTTAAGAAGATCTATCTAATGGTCAGTAAGTTTGTTGATGCTGTTAGGGGAAAAAAATAAAACTAGCCAGTGATTAAACTGGTTCTCTGCATGGTTTTTAATATCTGATATTTATATTCAGTCTAATCTAGTTTTGTAAGATAGACTTTTTCCTATACAGCGCATGCACTCAGAGGAGATATAGAGAGAAACAGAGAGAGACAGAGAGGCAGAAAGTGAGTAATCACTCCTTAGGGGAAATAACCATGCTTATGATTTCATCTCCTCCATACTCCTCTAGAAATTTTGGACATAAATGCACATGCTCCTAGTTTGAGGTTTAAGACACTGGGTCAGGGACTCAAACCATGGTGACTTTCTGGGAGTCAGGTGACAGAACCATTGTCACCTGATGGTCCCTCATTCCAATCTTAATATTTTTGTTTCTGCTAGCTGGAATTTCTGCTTTCTGGAGTGTCTTGATGTGTTAAATTGTGTTGATCTAATGTCTCTCTTTTTCTTTATTTTTCCACTACAGAAGTTTTATTATACCCTTTTCATAATTTAAATTTATAAACTTGCAGTGTAGAAACTGCCTAGAGATACAAACCAGAGTACAATAATTATATGAAGAGGACAAACAAAGGATACTCATTGAAATGAAGTTATTGTAGATTGCAGCACTTTAAATTGGTCATCTATATTCCTAAAAATTTGTGGGCCAATAGGTGGCAAAGTGGCTAGGCACTGGACTGCCACATAGTCAACCATGGTTTGAATCCTGGACACAGCATCTTGAAACTCATGCTGGTTGTATATGCATGTGTGCCCATAATCTTGAGAGGAGAATGAACGAGGAGGAATAGCAGTGTGGTTTTGCCCCACAAAAGGATGATTTCTCCCTTTCTGTCTATCTCTCTCTCTTTGTTGCTCTGGTGACTGCACTCACCCTATAGAAGGAGTGTCTATCTGGACCAGCAGTTGGCATAATGACTGTTGCTGGTCTCCCATGTAGTCGACCATGGTTCGAGTCCCAGGCCCACTGGCTTAAACTCACACCAGGTGCATGTGCATGCATGCACAAGATTCCAGGAGAAGAATAGAGTAGAAGGGATTGCAGCGTGGCCATCCCCTGGGGAGTGATTTCTCGCGTTCTGTCTCTCTGCCTGTCTTTGTCTTTCTGGTGAGTGCATGTACCTGATAGCAAAAATATCTCAAAAAATTAAAGATAACTTAAAAAATAATTATGTAGTGGGCCCAGCATGCAGTGAAGTGATTAATATGCTGAACTCCCACATGTCCAGTCATGGTTCAAGTCCTAGACCTGACTGTTTGAAAATTCACTCTAGGCACGTGTGTGTGCATGCCCAAACTGCCAGGAGTAGAATGGAAGAGAAAGGACTGCAACATAGCCAAAACCCTTGAAGGGTGCTTTCTCACTTTCTCTCTCACAGTCCCTCTCTGCCAAGTACACATTTCTTCTGGCAAAAACCTTTTAGAAAATAAAAAAGAGCTGTATAGCTGCAAAAAGACATAATGCTGCTTAACTGTTGAGCAGTTTTAAGAGGAAATGATACATTTAATAAATTACATTCCAGTAGTAAATTGTACACTTATTTAATTTAAATGTAATTATTGAAACTTGATTTACTCTTTGGACTCAGTTCTGCTAATAATAATTTTTTAAAAAAAAATTAATGTATTTCCACTTTCCTACATAGAATATATTTTCCACTCTTGGGAATAAAAATGGAAGAACCTGAGATCATGATCTCTATTCAGAAAATGTTTTACTACTTGATTACATTTCTTGTATTAACATTTAAAGTGTTAATTTAAAAGAAGTATATTGTGTGGCTTTCAATTTACATTAATGTAGAAATATTGCATGGGAGAACACAGAGATGTAAATTTAAAAAAAGAAAAAGAAACAAAATTAGCTGTGAAGTTTTAGAGAACTTAATAAAAATCACTGTTAAAATTTGTGTCTTAATACAGAATGGTTATCAGTATTACCTATGTAGATGGCAATTAAGGGATGTTCAACCTTTTCAGAATTCCTGTGTGTCTTCATATTTATGTTTGATGCACTGAGTTCCATGGTCACTATGGTCACTGTCCTCTTGACCAGAATTTCTTTTTTCTCCCTGACTGCCTGTCTCATTTCCCAGTTTCACAAATTTATATTTCTAGCTTGAGTATGTCTGCATTTTTGTTCTTCCAGAGATACATCCTTATGTCCTCTTGGTTTTTCAAGCATCTTAAAAGACGAGTAAACCTATAAAACAGGAATCTGATGATTAATCTGAGCAGTGCTCAGGGTAAGATCTATTTACTTCAAACCATTCACCCAGGCAGCCTTTATGGTGCATACACAGACAAGGTATTCCTTCTACAGTATCCCCCACTGCAATTCCTCAAGGCACACTGCACCCTCCCAGCATCCTTACTCATTACATCCTCATTGCAAGTTATTATTGGCTTTTTTAAACACATCACAAGACACACATCCATGTCATCTAGGAGTACAAATTTTGAGCACATACGGCTCTTAAGTTCTCCAAACATGCCCCATGATAGGTTTGCTGTTAAGGAGCTAACCACCAGGCATGGCCCAAGGGGTCCCCTCTGACAGGCTAGTCCCTATCACTGCCACTGCCATCTGTGGAACAAGTGTACACTGATTCCTGGGAGCCCCAGTGTCTGCTACTTTTGTTGGGGCTGCTGAAGGAAGACTGTATGGGCACCCCACCTAGAAAGCAGCTGAGCAAGGCTTCCCTGAGTCCCTGGGCTGGGGTGCCTTGGGAACATAAACTGTAAATCTGCACCCCCTCACTCCACCTCCTTTGGCCCTTATTCTGCTCCTGGAAGGTAGATCCTACTCTGAGTCCGTGAGTGCAGTCATTAGGAGCTGCGGGGCCGCTGTGCAAGGTGCCCACCTTTGTCATGCTATGCCTGGGGCAGGGCCCATGCACAGAGCTCCTGTCTGGGGGAGCAGAGTAAGTGGGCACAGCCAAGGTGGCTCAGTTGCTTTCAGAGGCTGTTGCACCTCCAGGAGTGATGCCAGCTTCTGAGGGGTGGTAGATGCCCGAGATGCTCTTCTTTGTAGTGTTGGGTGAGGCCAGTGACCTAATCAGGATGGGAAAATAATGCATCCTTGAGGTCCATCACAGAACACCATCTAGAGTCTCTAGGGATTTGTGAAGCAAGGTATAAGGATTTGCCACCAGGGGGTGAATGTGGACCTCTGCATCAGTAATCCTCAAGTATTGAATCTTTTGTATTCCCTGGTTTGTTTAAGTACTGGAAATATAGAAGTATTACAGGGAAATAGGCTAGATTTCTGTACTCCAAGCCTTAAATATTTCTTTTCAATGAGTTCAAGTCCTTTTCTAGCTCCAACCTTATAGGATACTGATAGTGATGACAGAATTTAGAAGAGTCCTTAGGTTGTATTTTTTAGCCCATTCTAGTTGTCCAAACTACCAGGCCATGTGATCCACTTTATCATTTATGTAGCTGGATAGCCCATTAAAATCTTGAATGATCACAAACCCTGGACATTTAAACTTCAATCGAAGAATGGTCCCCAACAATATGTCTGTATATCTTTTCCCCTAAGGGGGTCCAAGTAGATTGGAACTAATCAAAATTGTTAGAATACTTGATTTTTATATGTACATAAAAGAAGAGAGGTAAAGTGACCCACAATATTTCTTCCTTCCATTACCCCCATTCCCATGATTATGGGATTAATTCCTAAAGGAGGACTTTCCTAGTAAGGAAGGAAGTCCCTCTATCTAAAAGAAATAAAATTGGCTTACCCATGACATTCAGTTACCCAGGGTTCCTCTGTGATTATGACTTTTCTGGACAAAGTTATTAAGAATTTCCTTAGGCCTACTTAGACATTGAATTTTTTCCCTTGGCTCATGAGGGCCTTGGCTGGCCATTTTTCTTATCAGGAGAGTAGACAGTCAACTCTTCAATGCCAGGGATTTTCCTCATCTTGTGGCAACAACAGTAAGGCCCAAGGAGCAAGTGGGTGTAGTCTCTCACCCAGTGTCCAGTCTTCTTGCATTTGAAGTTGGAATCTGTGTTATTCTTTTGGTTTTGAGTGAACTCTTGAATGGTCTTGGGGAATGAAGGACTTTTCCAATTGTGAGAACCATAAACATGACTTCTCATTTTCTTTGTTCTGTTCTCTTTTTCTGTCCTCAAGATCCCAATTATTGAACACCATGAAGATCATGTTGAGTAGTATAGACTAATTGTGGTTTTTTTTAGAGATTTTTTGCTATAGGGCATGTGCATTCTCCAACAGAGAGACATAGAGAGATAGAAAGAAATTACACCCCAGGGGGGATGTCCATGCCACAATCCCTTCTTCTCCATTCTCCTTTCAGGATCTTGGGCATGCACGCACACACAACCGGCTTGAGTTTCAGCCACCGGGTCTGGGACTCAAACCGTGGTCGGCTACATGAGAGTTCAGCAACATAGCCATTACGATAACTACTGGTCCCGAGACTAATTGGTTTGTGTTAGCTTTGGGATTTTTGGCTGATGTCTGGTGAAGATTGACTGATAAAGCATTATCCCTAAAGAGCTCTTCTTAAGGCCAGTAGATGCCACAGGGGTTAAGGCACTGGACTCCAACATGTTTGAGCACAGTTCAAGTCCTGAACCTGGTGGCTTCAAACACATAGGATGCATGTGTTTATTCAAAATTCTGAGAGGAAAATGGAAGAGAAAGGATTGTGGTGTGGCCATGCCCCCTGGGGGGTGTGGTTTATACCTTTCTCTCTCTCTGTCTCTCCAGTGAGCACACATGCCCTATAGCAAAAAAATCTCTTAAAAACAAAGCAAAAAGTAAAAACAGGAAAATTTTCCTCTAGAGAAGCAGGGTGCAGATCAGTATATTTTCAAATTCCTCTTCTAACCAGTCATAGATGGAGCTGTGTTTTAATCTTTTTCCTCTATGATTGTATTTAGTTGTCATATTTTACAGGTTTCACATCCTATATCTCATTCCTGCCAAAAGAGCTAGGGGTTTAGCCCTCTGATTTATCCCCATTGAGATGTTGTAATCCCATGCAGTGTCAGTTGTACATACAGTCTCTCCTGGAAAATTCTCTTGTGGAGTCCTAGAAATGCAGCATCTACTTCTTTTCAAGGTAGATCTAAGACTTGTTCCTCAAAAGGAGTACAACAGGCAGATAGAATAGACTGCATATCCTTCCAAGAGTGGTGAAAAGCCAGGATTACAATGTAAAACCCATCAGTAAATTTGTTAGGGTCCTCAGAGTTGTTGCCTTATTTTTCCCTATACTGTTGATATCACTAATGGCAAAAGGGAGTTGGATTCTGATTGGGCACTCTTGTACAGTTATTGTCTTGAAGAGGTAAAGTCCCTCTTTGAATATGAGGTGGGCTGAAAGGGCTGATTGTCTTTTCCTTCTGTTTCCTTTGAAGTAGACAAAGCCAGGTTTGGGGCAGAGGGCAAGTGGTGTATGTCAAGTATGTTCTCTTGGATTTGTAATAAGGGATAACCTACAATATCCACATTTGGTTGGTGTCTTAGTGAAAGAATTTGACTGACTTCTCTGAAATGGGAAGGGTCTTGGTAAAGAGCCCTAAAGACATGGACAAATGAATATATATATTTTTTTCAATTTCCCTTGTCACCTACATAGCAACTTTAGTGGTAATATGGTGTTATGAGTAGCGGTCCCATTCAGCAGCCATTATTCCTGATCCCCAAGTTTATATCAAAGCCAATCTGTGTTACAAAAAAAATTAAGCATTATTTTCTTGAAATAATAAGGGTCACATTTTTCTTAGTAAGTAAGGATATAGGCAAGAGGTGAGTTCTCAGTGAATCAAATAGTTATTGCCCATGCCTCCTTTAAGGAAAAGAAAGATTGACAGAAAAGGGATCAGGCAAGCTAGAGGTGGAGCCCTGTCCTTGGATGTTTCCCTAGGCAGTGGGTTAACCTGTGTGAATAAGCTAGGTATTTCTTGACTATTTGTTCCAAACATTTCCCTTCTAGGAACTGCTAGATGTCCAAACATCCTCAGCCTGCTTGGTGTATATCTCTTGCCTCTATAGCATTATAGAGTGAAGATCCCACCCAAGGTATCCATTGGAGGTACGTGAAACTCCAGGACAGTAACCAGGGCATATCCAGCTTGCTCTTTTCCTCTTTTGTCCCTGGGACCGTTTTTTGAATGTCTTCAGCCTGAGAGACTCCAATATCCTTAGAGTTCATCTGTTAGCTATGACTTACTCTTCATCTTGTTTTTCCTTGGAGAAGAGAAACATATAGTTTAGCCCAAGTTGGGTTCCGAAGAAGAAGTAGGTCTTTCGATCCTTTTAGAAAGGTGTCATTTGATATGGGTATTTCCTCTGGGACTCCCACTTGCTTCTAAAATGAAAGCAACTCCAGTTATAGGAAGGACTGACGGTGAGTCATCCCCCTGGAAAAAGCCATTCTAGAGAATGACAGAGAAAATGGTGTAGGAAGCAAAGCTCTAAAGAAGCCAGGGAGAGGGACCAGCAGTTAGCGTAATGGCTATGTCGCTGGACTCCCACGTAGTCGACCGCGGTTCGAGTCCCGGACCCAGCGGCTTAAACTCATGCCGGGCGCGTGTGCGTGCGTGCCCAAGATCCCGAGAGGAGAATGGAGGAGAAGGGATTGCGGCGTGGCCATCCCCCCTGGGGGGTGATTTCCTGCTTTCTATCTCTCTGTCTCTCTCTGTCTGTCTGGCGAGCGCACGCGCCCTATAGCAAAAACCTCTCCAAAAAAAAAAAAAAAAAAAAAGAAAAAAAAAAAAAAAAGAAGACAGGGAGAGAGAAAGACAAGTCTGGAGGAAAATTACCTATCATTGTGTTGAAGGAAGGCAGAGTTCTCAATGGCCTAAAGGTACAGTTAGAAAGAAAACTATGAAATTAAATTGGTCATAGTTATAGGCATGTTTTTCCCGGGAATGCCTAAAGAAACATTGAGGGTTTGAAGAGAGAAGTCAGAGATTAGGTACGTATTTTCCCTGAAGTTATACATAGTTTGTACTGATAGTCTTGGTTCTTGATTCTATTAACTCCCACAATTCTTTCAAAAGCCTACAGAAACAGCATCCCATTTCTTTACATTTTCAAGATTAATGACTTAGCTCTTGAGGAATGTTATAAACAAAATTCTTGTCTTGTGCATAAGTGGGAGTAAATGTGGCTGCCTAAGCAGAGAAGTGTGCTAAAGCTGAAGCAGTAAAACTTATTGGAAAACATTGTGGAGATCCAGGTGCTGGAGAGTGAGTGATTCACCCTGGGCCTCAGAAGAGTATTCACAAATAGAAAAAAGTTCACTTATCAGAAGAAAGGAAATCTATGTGTGTTGGTTCTTAGAATGCCTAAGGAAACAGCATAAATAGAGACACATACCAGTCTCCTGACATATATCCTGTCCTTTGGAATCTAGGGTCCTTAATTATTTCTCCCCAAAATTTGGCCTCCAACAGATCATAAAATCAACATGAATCCCCACAATAATCTGGATGTCCTACAATTGTTAATAACCATTGAAATATGACAGGGAAGTGCCTTGGGAAGCAGGAGTACAAAAAAGGGGAAGAAAAGTTGATGTCTTAGGACAAAGGTAGGGTCCAGGCAGAAGAAAGCAAAGAGGATCAGCCAGAGGGAACAAAATAAGAAAAAAACAAAACGACAAAGAAAATGTTCCAAGGAAGATAAGAAGCCACGTCATTAAAGAATTTCTATTAGAGCAGTATAAACATGAACCTGGCTGGGGCTAGTATTTGCCTTAAGCCAGGGAAGTTCTAAATCACTCATTTTAAGACCAGCTTATCTTCACACAGGAGACTTCAATGGGCAGAAACTCTAATGGTTTTTAAGTCTTTGAACTGTGCGTGAAAGATGGCCATAAATGAAGCAGTATAGAAAAAGAAGTGGCTGTCACTTCTAAGGGCTTAAGGCTTTGATGATTGGGCCAGAGGGACTTTCAGTCCTATATGGCAAGTGCCCAGGTCAAGAATCATCAATTCTACCCTGGCTGATTCATGTCTATCAGGAGATGCAGTGAAATTAAAGGGTGGAGATATGGAAAGAAAAGGAGAAAGTCTCACCCCTAGAGGCTTACAGACCTAACAGGTCATGCTAGAGGCAGTTTCTAGCTCTATATGAGAGTTGCCCATATCAAGAGCTATCAATCCTGCCTCAGTTGTCCTACTTTAGACAGGAGATTCAATGGAAATAAATATGAAAATGACAAAGAGATTGAGAAATAGAGAAGAGGTTTAGCTCCTGGATAGTCCACCACAATAGCTATGTCACTGGAGAGGATGCATGGTCTCAGAAGAATCAGGTTCTTGGTGTATCAAAGAACTGAATGCAGCACACAAGTAGAGTGAAAGAGCAAGCAGATAGTTACAGTACACTCTACAAGGGTAGGAGCAGGTTTAATAAATGCAGCTCAAGAACCCCTTTATCTAAGGATGGGCTATTTTTATAGGGTATATAGGGGTGGAATCTGGTGCTCTTCATATGTCCGGTTGCTCAGTTTGTGTGTGTGTGTGTGTGTGTGTGTGTGTATTTTTTAAGAGAGGTTTTTGCTATAGGACATGTGGGCTCACCAGAGAGACAGAAAGTGAGAAACCATCACCCTCCAGGGGGAATGGACATACCACAATCACTTCTCTTCCAGTCTCCTTTCAGCATTTTGGGCACAGATGCACATGTGCCTGGCATAAGATTTTTTTAAAGCCACTGGGTCTGGGACTTGAACTGTGGTCAACTATGTAGGAGTCCAGCTATGTAGGTTTTGTGCATTAATATATGTATATGTTAACAGACAAAACAGCATGCATATACATTACATATATGTGCTTAACAAGTGTATATGAGAACAGTCTAAAACTGCCAAACCCGAGTCAAAATCCTTGAGACCTCTGTGTGACTCTCACTCAATACATTTAAAAGGAAAAGAAATTTCAAAATTAGAGAAGCATTTATTGAACTTATGTTCTGCCCTCTGTTACCCCAACTGCTCCTGTGGGTCAAGGCCATTTCTCCTATTTATCTCCCCCTTCTGCCAATCCCTTTGTGTCTATTTTCATTCCTCCCTCTCTTTCTCTCCTAGTTATCTTTCACTCTTGTTATGTTTTCCAAGTTCATCGTTCTCACCCACCTCATTGTTTATACCACCTTTTTTGTTTGTCCCTAACTCTTCCCTCCCTGTGTCTTTGTTTCTTACCCAATGCCTTTCTTTTCTCTTCTTACCCTCCTCCTACCCTGACATTCCCTGGGATGAAAGAAAGATGTCATGTCCAGGAAGATCACACATTGCACCCAGGAAATATGAACAAGCCCTGGCAGGGCAGCCTCTGGAATGACGTTGAGAAAGGACACTGGATGTGGAAAGACAGGGCCAGTCACTTCCCCAGAATTAGTCTTGGGGGCCTCTATGGACAGTTATTACAAAAGGGTGGCCTCTTGATAACAGCTTCACATTGCACAGAGAATTATAGGCTCTAAGGAAAGGAGTATGGGGAGCCCCAGCACCACTTGCGGCACTGGATCCCAAGGCTACCTTTGAATGGTGAGTCCAGGGGTGCAAAAAGATTGCTCATTGACTGATGAGTTGATCTGGCATTGAGTGGGGATAAGTAATGATGAGAGTTTTAAAGAGAAAACAGATACATGCAACATCCATGTGGACAACAGGCAAATTCCTAGATGAAATGAAACTGAGTGATTTGAACCAGAAACACCCTGGAACCATTACTGAGCAGTGCAGCATCCCAGGAGGATCTCAGGGCACTGTGGAATTTTCTTCAGAAAGATAGTGTGAATTAGTGGACATGATGTTCACGGCAACCTCTGAACCCCAGGTGCACTAGACATAGCAATGAGGGAGACCACCAAGTATGAAAATGTATTCCATTTTTGAGGAGAAGCTCTTCTGAAGCTTCATCTGAGTGGGCAGGAAAGTAGGGGACAAAGGATAGGCCTCCTAGGGTATGGGTGTGGCCATGTGGGTGTGGCCTATAGAAGGGGTGAGAGGCAATAAGACAACCAACTAAAATGGGTAACATGTGCTGTTAACTTGTTGGCCCTCAGTGGCCAGGAGCTTATTGCCTCTCCCCTGTGTGGGCAGAACCTTGAAGGAATGGGGTCTTGTGAGTAGGACTATGAGTAGGGATTTCATGTGGGCAGGGCCTGAGCAACCCTTCCCCCTGCTGTTCTTGCTTATTTTACCTCCTAAAATTTCCAAGCTGGGTTTATCTGGATACTTTGGGGTATAGCAGGCTGGGCTGCTCCCACCTATTCAAATTAAATTTCACATGAATCAAGGGAAAAGTGTATAGCTATGAGGGGCTGATGCTGGGTGCTGATGTTTTCTTTTTAAGAGAACATGGTGCCTCCAAAGCCTTTTTACAACCCCTGTCTGGACGTGTGACTTGTCATGATGGGAGCCTTGGGGTCAGTGTGGGCTGGAGAGAAGCAGAAGTTCACACTATGGTTCTGAGAGCAGGTTTTAAAATAATAATTCAAGTCTGGGGTGGTCTGTGGTGAGAATGGACACCAGAATGTGACCTGACAGTCCCTGAAATTTTTGCCATTAAACAAGACCCATCAAACTCTTATTTCCATTTCAGTCCCCATTGACTTGGAAGGTGGGGATGCAGCATTGGGTTCAGGGCTGGAAAATTCTTGGGAACAACCTGTACCTAAGGACAGAGGGCTGAGATTTTGCTTCAGGAAGAACAGATTCCTACTTGTAATCTACTAGGTATAATTTTTTTTGTCTTCTTCACATTTAATTTGTTTTATTTCCTGCTTCTTAATTTATAAATTCAAATACCTTGGAGAGAAATTTGAACAGCATCCTATAATTTGACAGTAATTTCCAATTGTATTGGGATTACAAACATTTTCATAATTTCACACTTTGGAATTCCCAATGGGCATTTTTAATTTCAGAGACTATTTTACCTCAGGAGCTATGTATTAACTGTCTCTTATTGACATCCCAAGTACCTTGTGCTCTACAGAACATCTTCAAAATAATCACTGCTGGGACCAGCAGTTAGCGTAATGGCTATGTCGCTGGACTCCCACGTAGTCGACCGCGGTTCGAGTCCCGGACCCAGCGGCTTAAACTCACGCTGGGCGCGTGTGCATGCGTGCCCAAGATCCCAAGAGGAGAATGGAGGAGAAGGGATTGCGGCGTGGCCATCCCCCCTGGGGGGTGATTTCCTGCTTTCTATCTCTCTGTCTCTCTCTGTCTGTCTGGCAAGCGCACGCGCCCTATAGCAAAAACCTCTCCAAAAAAAAAAAAAAAAAAAAAAATCACTGCTGAATTTTAAGTAGGGTTGATATTCCAGACAACCAACTAATGTGGGGAGCATGTGCTGTTACCTTATTAACCCCCAATGGCCTGGAACTTATTGACTCCCCCCATAATTCCCAGAGACAGGAGAAATGTTCTCACAAAACAGCTCACATTCAGTGCTGAAATGTCTTCCTGCAATTTCTCTTTCTGTCTTCTCAGTGCCAAGTCTCTGAAGATCTGCCCTACACACGTCAGTATCCAGAAACATCCACCATGAACACATTCAATCATCCTTCCTTTAGAAAACTTTCTCTATACTTCACAAGCTTAAGTGTCTTGCCACTATGCCTAGCACTTAAGGGGTACCCCTTCATTATTTGCTTGGATCTAGGCACTTACGAGTACAGAATAGTTGTCAATAAATCTCCAAATAGTATGTTTGCTCCCTGAAGATAAGGATTATATTTTCCTCATTTTTCTAGCTCTAATTCCATGCAAACACACAGTAATTGCCCAATATGTGTACTTGTTTGACCAATACTTATTATACGTGTTACACACATAATTTCTAGCATCCCCTCAGGAGGAAAATGCTACCTACTTAGATAACTGTGTATAATACATTAGTAGAAAGTGAGAGAAATAGGGAAATGGCGCTTCTAGTCTAACAAGAATTTTAAATATAGGAGAAATGTGTTATGTGAAGACATTGCTCCACACATGCTGTCTAGCTCACCAGATTTTGAAATGAGCCAGAATAGAAACCAGAAGACCACTTTGGTATCCATCGTCTCCTGGTTTAGATCTTGGTTGGGCTCCTTCTCAATTTGTACCCTAGGAGAGCCCACTCTTATTTCAAAGGGCAAATAAAACACCATAATGCAGGGCACATAGGATTCTACACATTCTTATTTAAAATAATGACATGCAGCTTGAATATAGTTTGCTGTTTTTGAGATAAAATTTATCTTTATTGGTAACATATAAATTGAATAAATATAAAGGCAAATAGCAGAAGAAAAAGAAGTATTTTCAAGTTAATTTTTTTAAGGTTTTGCTATAGAACATGTTTATTCAGCAGAGAGAGGCTGAGGAAGATAACTTTCTCACTAGAGGTGATGGTGAAGCCACAATTCCTTCACCTCCATTCTCCTCTCAGGACTATGGGCACACACATATATATACCCAGTGTGATTAACAGGCCACCGGCTCAAGAACTCAAACCACAGTCAGCCATGTAAGAATCCAGTGTCTTAACCAGCACGCCATCTGCTGGCCCCTTAAGTTCATTCTTTTTGGAGAAAAAAAGTCTTCTACTTAATAAAGGCTAGCATTCAGAATATAAACAGAACTCCCAAATTCACCAAAAGAAAACTCTTATTTAGTCAAGACTAGTATCCAGAATATAAACAGAATTTCCAGATTCACCAGAAGAAAACAAAAAATAGACGTAAGAGAAGGGGATAAAGCCATAAGAAGTCATTTTATCAGAGAGAAGATACAGATGTCATATAAGCATATATATTTGCTTTACTTATCATCAGCCATTTTATGGAATGTACATTAAAGCAATGTGATATCAAACACACCTATCAGAGTGGTTAAAGTTTAAAAAATGAAATAAAGTCATTTCAGGAAATAAACTGAAGAAATGGTCACTCATCCATTGATGATGAGAATGCAAAATGATATAGCCCCTTTGGAAAACAGTTAGGCTGTTTTTTGTTGTTGTTTGGTTTTTTTTGGTTTAATGTATTTTAATAGCATTTTGTAGTATTTTAAACTTACAGGAACAGCACAGAAGACAGACAACATTAAAAACATGTACTTGCATGTAGGACAACTCAGTTAGAAAAGTATAGTGAATGGATGGAATCTACTGTATGATAAAAATGCTACAAACACCATTTAGTTGCCATCAATAAGAAATTTACTTGTTTTTAAAAAATCCAAATGCTGGCATCGTCCAGAAAAATTTAACCAGAGAGTGCACGTGCTCAACAAAGATAGAGACAGAGAGAGAATGCAAGAAAGTACCCCCATGCGCATGGTCAAACCACAATTCCTTCTCCTCCATCTCTCCCTCCTTTCAGGGTTATGGGCATGCACATACCTGTGCTTGGCATGTTTTTCAAAATACTGAGACTGGGACTTCCATGCAGCCAGTCATGTGAGATCCAGGAACTTTAATCACAATGCCACCTGCTGGCACCAGCTAGGCAGTTTCTAAAGAAGCTAAACTTACACCTATGCTGTACCCCAGAAGCTGTTTGCTAAAAAGTTTCCAGAGTAATGAGAAGCATTACTTTTTTTTAGACGATTTTGCTATAGAGCACATGTGCTCACCAAAAAGACAGAGAGACAGAAAGCGAGAAATTACCCTCCAGGGGTGATGGCTATGCTGGAATTCCTTCTCCATCATTCTCCTCTCAGGATCTTGGGCATGCACACACATGTGCCCAGCATGAGTTCAAGCCATGGGCTCTGGGACTCGAACCATGGTCAACTACATGAGAGTCCAGCAACATATCCATTACACCAACTGCTGGTCCTGTGAAGCATTACTGTTACACATAGACATAGACAGTGTACTGTTGTAAAATGTAACTGAATGAATGACCACTAAAGTAAAATTAAGAGCAAAGGGGTCTATATTAGTTGGCCAGTGACTACAGTCTGAGTCTGGGGTTGGGGGAGCTGAGAGTCAGAACTGTAACCCTGACTGAAGTTTCAGTAGTCTTTTTATAGGGGGTCAGTTATTAGGGGTTTTATGTAAGTAATTACAGAAGCTGAATCAACTAGGTTAATTATTTCTGAGGGCACTTTCTAGGCCTTTGTTTAATAGTTTCTATGGCTCCAAGCAGGGGTCTGTTGATTGACAGTTACATTGTTAAGGAACAGCTAAACAAAGGGGTTTTGGGCTAGTTCACAAAGACAGTAACAGGTACAAGATGCTGCCCCAAATGCTGTTTTTTTATATGGCTAGTACAAACTATTTTTTCATAAAAAAAATTAAAAACAGGTTTAAAAAAACAGACAGCCATATAAAAATTTTAAAAAATCAAAATACACCAACAGTGGTTCATGTATAAAACCTAATATGTGGCTTCTACAGTACATAACTGGTTACTGTGGCTTTTCACAACAGTCCAAAATTAAAATCATTGATACGGCTGACTGTGAAAGCTCAGACAGGGTAGTGTACCCACACCATGCAAGATTACTCAGGAGGAATAAAGTTAACAAATTACATGACTATGTGAATGACTCTCCAGAAAATATTGTGAGTTGGAAAGTCCAATCACAAAATAATAGGTAATTTGTGATCTCATCTATATAACACCCTTTGAATGACAAATTTATCAGAGTGGGAAAGAAACTTGTGTTAGCAACTAAGGATGGCCATAGTGGTAAGCAGAAGGAAAGTGAGATGTTATTACAGGACAGTAGGAAATAAATTGTGTGATTAAAAGCATTTGTAGTTTTACTAAGTCAATAGGGAAATAAACCTACATATGGAATAAAATACAAAAAACTGAACACACAAATATACAGAAACATATGCAAGTATGTAGTAATAAAACTGTTGAGATGCACATAGGTGGGTATTTTAATTATATTCTTGTCAATATTGCAGTTATTATATTTTCATGTATTTGTGCTTTACTATAGACTTACACAAAAATCATACAGAAGAGAAGCACAGCTTTTAGCAGCCCTTCTCACAAGGCAAACCCTGGGGCTGCACTTTCTCTGACTTGTCTGAGGCTTTGAAATAACCCTGTGTTTTGGTCTTCTTTATTTTATTTTATTTTTATTTTTGTTATCATCATAATCTTCTTTATATTACATTGGATTAGATATAATTTTACAGTGTATTACATTGCTTTTTCAAAAGGGAATGCCATGCATGTCAGTCAATACAGAGACATTAATGTCCCCACTTCATCATTCAATATCTTTTTTATGTTTTTCCCAATCATTATTATTATTATTCTAATTATTTTTTAAAACAGTCAATCACTATTTCTCATTTTGCTTGTAAAAAGACTTTACCCATCATGAAATATTTCTCAGACCAATCCAGTTGAGAATACTATACATGTCATTATCAAGAGGTAATAAGCCATATCTGTTTCTAACTAACGTCTTGCCTATTGTTCTCTTGCTATCTTTCTCTATCCTCTTCTCCTCACCCCCCCCTCATTCCACACTGTCCTATTCTCGTTAAGTACTTTCACTGCTTTTATGTCCTCCAATTTTTTGCTCTCTACCATAGAGTGCGGGTAGTCGGTATATATTGAGTGGATACATACAATATCTTTCTGTCATAGCCCAGCTTACTTCACTTAGCAATATATCCTCCATATCTGACCACTTTCTATCAAATTCCAGGGTCTTGTTATCTTTTATGACTGAGAAGTATTCCATAGAGTATATATACCACACTTTTTCAATCCATTCATCAGTTTGTGGACATTTAGGTTGGTTCCATGTCTTGGCAATTGTGAATAATGCTGCAATAAACATTGATGTGCAAGCACTTTACTGACTGAGTGTTCTCCTGTCTTTCGGGTAAATACCCAGAAGCGGGATTGCTAGGTCAAATGGTAGTTCTATTTGTAGATCTTTGAGGAACCTCCACATTGTTCTCCACAGTGGTTGAACTAGTTTACATTCCCACCAACAGTGTAGGAGGGTTCCCTTTTCACCACATCCCCGCCAACACTTATCACTTTTTATTTTCTTCATCTTTGCCATTCTGACAGGGGTTAGGTGGTATCTCATTGTAGTTTTTAACTGCATCTCCCTTATGATGAGGGATATTGAGCATTTCCTCATATGCTTTTTGGCTCTTCATATGTCTCCTTAGAGAGATTTTTGTTCAGCTCATTTTCCCATCTTTTAATGGGGTTAACCATTTTTTTTTCACATAAGGCACTTGAGTTCCCTATGTATTCTGGTTATCAGTCCTTTGTCTGAGGCATATTTAACAAAAATATTTTCCCATTCTGAGGGTTGTCGGTTCACACTTGATACTGTGCCTTTTGCTGTGCAGAAACTTCTTAGTCTAATATAGTCCCACTTGTCTATTTTAGGGATTATTGCCTGTGCTTTGGGGGTCTTATTTAAGAAGTCTTTGCCTACTCCAATGTCTCCCAGAGTTTCCCCAGCATTTTCCACCAGTAGTTTTATTGTTTGAGGTCTTAGGTTCAGATCTTTGATCCATTTTGAGTTGATTGTTGTTAATGGTGAAAGATGGGGATTCAGTTTCATCTTTCTGCAGGTGGATACCCAGTTTTTCCAGCACCATTTACTAAAGAGGTTTTCCTTTTCCCGATGGATTGACTGATATCCTTTATCAAAGATCAGTTGGCTGTAAGCTTTGGGGGTTATTCGTGGGGTCTCTATTCTCTTCCATTGGTCTACATGTCTGTTTTTATGCCAATACGATGCAGTTTTGATGACCACAGCTTTATAGTATATCTTGGGATCAGGGAGTGATATGCCTCCTACTCCATTCTTCTTGCGCAGGATTGCTTTTGCAATACGAGGTCTTTTATGATTCCAGACAAATTTGATGATTGTCCTTTCTAGATCTGTGAAGAATTTTTCTGGTATTTTGATTGGAATTGCATTAAACGTGTAGATTAATTTGGGTAGAATTGCCATTTTGATTATGTTAATTCTTCCAATCCAGGAGCATGGGATGTCCTTCCACTTTTTAATGTCACTTTCAATATCTTTTTTAAGATTTTCACAGTTTTCTTTATATAGGTCTTTAACTTTCTTAGTTAGGTTTATCCCTAGGTATATTATACATCTTGTGGCTACGGTGAAAGGGATTCCTTTCTTCAGCTCTGTTTCGTTCAACTTGTTGTTCATAAATAGAAATTCTATAGATTTTTGGATATTGATTTTGTATCCTGCCACCTTACTGTATTCACTTATTACTTCAAGAAGCTTTTTTTTTTTTTTTTTTTTTTTGGAGAGGTTTTTCGCTATAGGGTGCGTGCGCTCGCCAGACAGACAGAGAGAGACATAGAGACAGAAAGCGAGAAATCACCCCCCAGGAGGGATGGTCACGCCGCAATCCCTTCTCCTCCATTCTCCTCTTGGGATCTTGGGCACGCACGCACACACGCCCGGCATGAGTTGTAAGCCACCGGGTCTGAGACACGAACCGCAGTCGACTACGTGGGAGTCCAGCGACATAGCCATTACGCTAACTGCTGGTTCCCAAGAAGCTTTTTCATGGATACCTTTGCGTCTTCTAAGTATACCATCATGTCATCTGCAAATAGAGATATTTTCAACTCTTCTTTGCCTATTTGAATGCCTTTAATATTGTTCTCTTCTCTGATTGCAATAGCTAAGACTTCCAATACTATATTAAAGAGCAGTGGAGAAAGTGGGCAGCCTTGCCTAGTACCTGTTCTCAGAGGAAAAGCTTTCAGCTTTTCTTCATTTAGTATAATATTAGCTGTAGGTTTTTTATAGATTGCTTTTATTGTGTTCAGAAATGACCCTTCTATAACAATCTTACTGAGAGTCTTAATCATAAAAGAATGTTGTATTTTGTCAAATGCTTTCTCCACATCAATTGAGATGATCATATGGTTTTTAATCTTTCTTTCTGTTGATGTGGTGTATTACATGTATGGTCTTGCGTATATTGAACCACCCTTGCATCCCTGGTATAAAGCCTACCTGGTCATGATGAATGATCTTTGTTATATGTTGTTGGATACGATTTGCGAGTATCTTGTTGAGAATTTTTGCATCTATATTCATCAATTATATTGGTCTGTAGTTTTCCTTTTTTGTAATGTCCTTATTCGTTTTGGGAATGAGGATGATGGAGGCTTCATAAAATGAATTTGGAAGGTTTCCTTCCTTTTGAATCTTTAGAAATAATTTTAGTAGGATAGGGGTTAACTCTTCCTTAAAAGTTTTGTAGAATTCACAAGTGAAGCCATCTGGACCTGGGCTTTTCTTTGTTGGGAGGTTATTTATTACTGATTCAGTCTCCTGGCTTGTTATGGGTCTATTCAGATTCTCTATGTCCCCCTTATCCAATCTGGGTATATTATATGCATCCAGGAATTTGTTCACCTTCTCCAAGTTATCTTGTTTGTTGGCATATAGTCGCTCATAGTATCCTCTAATGATATTCTGTATTTCTACTATGTCTGTAGTAATATTGCCTGTTTCATTACATATCTGATTAATCTGGTTTCTTTCTTTCTTCTTCTTGAACAGTCTAGCCAATGGTGTGTCGATCTTATTAATCTTTTCAAAGAACCAGCTTTTGCTTTCATTTATTTTCTGTATAATTCGTTTATTTTGTATTTCATTTATTTCTGCTTGAACCTTTATTATTTCTTTTCACCTGGCATTTTGGGGGTTTGTTTGTTGTTGTTTTTCCAATTCTCTGCGGCATGATGATAAGTTATCTATTTGCCATCTTTCCATCCTTTTCTTATGTGCACTAATTGCTATGAATTTCCCTCTTATGACTGCTTTTGCTGTGTCCCATAGATTCTGGACACTTGTGTACTCATTATCATTTGTTTCCATAAATTGCTTTATTTCAGCCTTAATTTCTTCAGTAGTGAAGAAATCATTCATAAGTAGGTTGTTCAGTTTCCATGTGTTCGTGTATTTTTGGCGTTGTTTCTTGAAATTAATCTTGAGTTTAATTCCATCATGGTCAGAGAAGATGCTGGATACAGTTTCCATGTCATTGAATCTGTAAAGGCTTGATTTGTGTCCTAACATATGATCAATCTTTGAAAAAGTTCCATGCCGGGGTGAGAAAAATGTGTATGTTGAGGATGTAGGGTGGAAAGTTCTATAGATATCTGTCAAGCCCATTCGACTTATAGTATCATTTAAATCCTGTATCTCTCTATTTATTTTCTGTTTAGAAGATCTGTCTAAAGGAGATAATGGGGTGTTGAGATCTCCAACAATTATAGTATTTCTCCCTATCTCTCCTTTTAGCTCTAGCAGTCTTTCCTTCACATATTTAGGTGCACCTGAGTTGGGTGCATAGATATTTATAAGAGTTATATCTTTTTGTTAAATTACTCCATTTACTATTATATAATGCCCCTCTTCGTCTCTTCTTACAGTCTTTGTCTTGAAGTCTCTTTTGTCTGAGATCAATATTGCTACTCCAGCCTTTTTTTGATTTCCATTTGCATGGAGTATCTTTTTCCAGCCCTTTACTTTTAGTCTATGTCTATCTTTATCCTTAAGGTGAGTTTCTTGTAGGCAACAGATAGAGGGTTTCTGTTTTCTTATCCATTCAGCCAGTCTATGTCTCTTAACTGGAGAATTTAATCCATTGACATTCAATGTAATTATCGATGTTTCCATACCTGATCCTATCAATAAGTGAACCATTTTCTTGGTTGCTTTTTGTTCTCGTATAACTGTCTGTCTGATTTCTTAGTTTTCCTGGTATAGTACTCCCTTTAGAACCTCTTGAAGAGGTCTGGAGTTGGTAAATTCCTTCAAATTTTGTTTATCTGAGAATGATTTTATCTTTTTTTCCCATATGAAAGATAATTTTGCCGGGTATAGTATTCTTGGTTGAAATTGTTTTTCATTCAACTCTTTGACTATGCTTCCCCATTCTTCCCTTGCCTGCATTGTTTCCGCCAAAAGATCTGATGTAAGCCTGATAGGGTGACCTTTGTAAGTAACTTGACATTTCCCTCTTGCCAACTTTAGTATCTTGTCTTTGTCTGTTGTTTTCACCAGTCTGGCTATGATGTGCCTTGGAGAGGATCTTCTTGGGTTGATTCTACTCGAGGTCCTATGTATTTCTTGGGTCTGGATATTTGAATGCCTTTCTAGGTTTGGAAAGTTTTCTTTCAGGATCTCATGGAATAAATTATCTAGGCCCTTATTATTTTCTTCCTCTTCTGGAATACCAATTATCTGGATGTTGGGGCGCTTGATGGCATCGAGTATTCCTCGCATATTGTCCTCATTTTTCATGGTTGTTATCTCAATCTTCTTGATACTTTTTTCTAGGTCAGATGTTTTGTTTTCTACATTAGAGATTCGATCTTCTGCCTGGTCTAACCTTCTTTTAATACTTTCAGGGAAGGTTTTGATTTCCTGTATCACATTCTTCAATCCTAGAAGTTCCATCTGGCTCTTGTTTAAGGTATCCATTTCTTCTTTCAAGTCATTAAAGAACTTCCTCATCTCCTGAAGCTCCTTGTCTCTTTTCTCTTCCATCTCAGTTAGTTTGTTCACTACAAATCTTCTGAATTCCTTATCAGACATATCCACGACGTCCATTGTATTGACTGTGGGTGATGTAGGCTTGATGATTTCCCTTGAGGGAGAGGCCTTTTCTTGGTTGCTCATATTTCTTGAGCCTCTGTGATTGTTTCTGGTCATCAGGTACTCTATATGTTGCTTCCTCACTTATTTAAGGTATCTCTGAGTGTTAAAAATTGTACAGGAATAGAAATTTGATGATTTCTCTTATGGTTGGCCTATCTGTAGCTCACAATTACCATTAATTGTTACAAATAGTCCTGGATGGCCCTAGATCCTCCCTGTTTCTAAGGAGTGGTGAGTCTCCAACTGACCTAATAAGCAACATCTCAAGAGCAAAGAATAACGAAAAAAGGAAATCGTGCAGCGCCGCACCGCATGCTATTTAAATAACCAATATTCAGAAAGTCCAAAGGCTAGTGGGAAAGGTCCAGAGGCTGAGTGACAGGACCAGGTTAGTAGGGCCTGCAGCCTCAGTCTTCCTGGTGTCCGGAACTGCTGGCCGGCTCAGTCCGGTTCGCGGGTGGGATGCGGGGGGAGTTCGTCTTAAAGTCCCAGACAACCAACTTGGGGTCCAAGGAAGAGAAACAGTGGTGATGCGCAGAGCTACACAAGTGTTTATTGACATGCTCACATGCAGTGTTTTTGTCTTTTTTTTATTTGTTTCTTTTAAGTTCTGAAAGTAGGATAGGAGACACAAAATTGCTAATCAGCATATAAAAAAATTTTTTAGAGGTTTCTGCTATAGGGCGTGTGAGCTCGCCAGACCGAAAGAGAGATACAAAGAGACAGAAAGTGAGAAATCACCCCCCATGGGGGATGGCCACGCCACAATCCCTTCTCCTCCATTGTCCTCTCAGGATCTTGGGCACGCACGCACACGTGCCCTGCGTGAGTTTTAAGCCACCGCATCCCCGACAAGAACCGTGGTCAACTATGTTGGAGTCCAGCAACATAGCTATTACGCTAACTGCTGGTCCCCAAGCATATAATATTTTTACATTAGCCCACCTCCAAAAAGTTGGGATACCAGGAAGAAGAGCAGTTTTTGGTTATAGGTGGGTTTAGAAATTCTTTGGTTAGTATTGGTTAAGAGCAGAAGTCTTTGTTTCCAAAAGGCAATCAGCAAAAGGATATCTGTGTTTAACTTTAACAGAGATAAGAAAGCTTATATATCTGCTGTATCAGAAAAATAGATGTTATGTATCTAATAACATTTTACCAGGACTAGGATGTAGGGAGAATCCTACAATCACTGGGACAAAGGAGTCTATGACATGGGGCAAACAGGTAAGGTTAGGTGGCTAAGGCACTGTACTCCCATTTGGCTAACCATGGTTCAAGTCCTGGACCTAGCAGCTTACTTTCTCACTTTCTCTCTCTGGTCAAATAAAATTAAATAAATCATTTTCCATTTTTTTAATGTTTCTTATGTTTTTAAAAATTTGCTTATTTAATTTTATTTATTATTATTATTTATTTAACTTGACCAGAGAGACAGAAAAATTAAAAAAAAGTGAGAAAGCAAGCTGCCAGATCCAGGACTTGAACCACAGTCAGCCATGTGTGAGTCCAACACATTAACCACCACTACTAACAGTAGTCAGTTACAGCGAGATTAGTGTTTGTAGACGTGACTCCTTAGGGCCCCTTAGAAAGTATCTTAGAGTTCCCACTTAATATATACCAAATGTCTTTACTCTAGGGCAGAAACTGAAAGATCATAAGGTATAAAAGCATGAAGGACAATTGTGGGTACTAGAGACAGTGGAAGTAGGGCAGGAAATTGGGGGTGGGAGGGAGGGACAGAATCAAGGAGGAAAAGAACCAAAATGTTTAAAGGACACAAAAAGGGAAAATTATCTGTTGATGATAATGTGTATGGTAATATCTTTGACTGGACTAATATACAGTGTAGTCATGCTTGGAAAATTAATTTGGTATGCTATAGTGATATACAGTCATTGAGTGTAAAAAAAAATGAAAAAAAGAAAAAATAAAAAGAAAGTATCTTAGAATAAGAAAGTAGTTAGAATTCTGTCCTCTAAAGATCTCAGAGAATGCTTGGAAGATTACAGATACAACAGGTGATGTTTAGAATCCAATGTCGGGACCAACAGGTAGCATAGTGGTTACAACACTGTACTCCTACATGGCTAACCACAGTTTGAGTCCTGGACCTGATGGCTTGAAAATCACTCCAGGCATATGTGCATGCATGCCCAAAATCTCATGAGTATAATGGAGGAGAAGGGACTGTGGCATGGCGACTCCCCTGGGGGGATGATTTCTCACTTTCCATCTCACTGTATCTCTCTGTCTTTCTTTGGTTAAATGCTCTAAGGCAAAAATACATAAAAAATAACAAAATAACGTGTTTCTCTGTAAGTCTAATACTTGAGCTTTCTCAGGGTCAGGTTTCACTAATTAATGTTTTCCTATGCCATGCTTTCTTTTTTCATTTCATGCCTCATAATATTTTGTTGAGAGTTGGGTATTTTGAATAATATAATGTGGTGACTCTAGAAATTTAATTCTCTCTCCACCTTGGGGCTTATTATGGTTTGTGGTTATCTGTTTCCTTAGCTACTCTTCTAAATTATTGGGTCGTCAGAAAAGTCATGATGTATTTTTACATAGAAAACCACAGAAAAATACATCATGACTTTTCCAGTGGCCCAATAATTTTGGAAAGAGTGCATATTTTTGTCAGGTGTGCTTACCTAAGTCTCTATTCTGTTTCTGGCTAGTCAGTGGGAAGCCAGGCTGTGGAGGGTGTAAATACCATAGAACCAAAGTTATGCTTTATACCAAAGCTCTACACACTATAACAGAGTCTGAAAGAATAGCAGATATAGAACCATGCAGAATGGTTATGGATACTGGAGACAGTGTGGGAATAAGGTGGGAGAAGGGAGAAATTGTAGAAAAGAAATTAAGGAGAAAAATAGACATTTATGCAATACAAAAATTGATTATTATTTGTTGATGATAACATGTATAATATCCTCAACTGGACTGGTGTGAAGTGTATTCATGTTGGATAAATTCACTTTACAAGCTAAGTGATGTAGAGGGATTGAATGTGTGAAACAATAAATAAATAAACAAACAAACAGATAAAAAGAGTAGTGGTAGCAAGGGAAAGAATGGAAGCAGTTCAAATTCCCCAATGGAAGAAAAGAAGGAAAAGGAACAATTGCATTAATTCTTTTGCTTGAAATTAAATGTAACTAAATTTCAGTGCTCTCATTGTGTTAATTGTCTGTTACTTCTTTCCTCTTTCCTGGAAGCTATTTCATTACCATGGAAACAGGAAATCAAACACATGTTGCCAAATTTCTCCTCCTGGGATTTTCAGCAAAGTCAGAGATTCAGTTCATTCTCTTTGGGCTGTTCCTGTCCATGGACCTGGTCACCATCATCAGGAACCTACTCATTATCCTGGCCACCATCTCAGACTCCCACCTGCACACCCCTATGTACTTCTTCCCCTCCAACCTGTCCTTTGCTGACATCTGTTTCACCTCCACCACTGTCCCAAAGATGTTGGTGAACATCCAGACACAGAGCAAGATTATCACCTATATAGACTGTCTAACTCAGATTTTTTTTTCATTGTGTTTGGATGCCTGGACAATTTAATCCTGACCATGATGGCCTATGACTAGTTTGTGGCCATCTGTCACCAGTTGCACTACACAGTCATTATGAATGCCCAGTTCTGTTAGCTGCTGATTCTCAGAGCCTGGTGCATTAGTGTCATGGGCTCCCTTCTCGAGACCTTGACCATTTTGAGGCTGTCCTTCTGCACAAGCATAGAAATCCCACACTTAGACATTCCCATCTTTCAACCCCTGGGCCAGGATCTTCGAGGGAGGACTGCCCCCCAGTAGCTCCAGCCCCGGGACCCCAAGCCAGACTCACCTCTTTCAGCCAGGAACGCCCTCAGTTCATGCACACCACACTCCCATCTTTCGACCCCTGGGCCAGGATCTTCGAGGGAGGACTGCCCCCCAGTAGCTCCAGCCCCAGGACCCCAAGCCAGACTCCCCTCTTTCAGCCAGATACATTTTTTTCCCTTTTTTTATTCTCTGTCCTGTTACCCACGTCTTTCATTTGTAAATTTCTCTCTTCTGATTAACACATAGGAACGCCCTCAGTTCATCCACACCGCAGTCCCATCTTTTGACTCCTGGCAAAAATGCGTGCCGCGCTAGCGCGCCGCGTGACTTTTTCTATATTCTACATATTATTTTCTTCCCAGTTTCTCAATCCTCACTTCCTTTATCTGCACCATCCCTGGCTGTCCAGATAGGTCTAGAATTACAATTCTGAAACATTCTAGCATTTTAAGACTCTCTAGAATCCTCCATTTCCCTGAAACACCTGTGTAGAAGAAGATACATTTCTTTGGACAACTGAAGAGAATACTTTTTCTTGGTTTACATTACTAAACACAATTGAAGATAGACTTTGGCTGTCTCCATTCCACATCAGAAAGGAAACACACTTGCTACTATTAGAAGAAACCTTCTTGTAAAAGGTTTCTCAAAGGGAACACATCTACCAATGGTTAGAAGTACAAGAACCTCAGGCCTGAATAAAGCAGGAAATATGTCTCCATCATAGGAACACAGTAACTCCCATCCTGTTCCAGAAAAAATAGAGGACGTTACCAAAATGTCCGAGATAGAGTTTAGAACATTCATGTTGAACAAGTACTATGAGCTGGAACAGAAAAGAGACAATGAATTACAGGAGATGAGAAAGTCCTTCAACGATATGAAGGAAGAAATTCTGAGGAAGAATAAGACGGAACTATTAGAGGTGAAGTCTGAAATACAGGAAATCAAAAACTCTCTTGAAAGTATTAAAAGTCGATTAGACCATGCTGAAGGTCGAACCTCTGATGTAGAAGATAAAACTTCTGACCTAGAGAAAACCACCAAAAAGATAGAGAAAATAACAAAAAAACATGAAGATAACATACAAGAATTACTAGATTCCATTAGACGTCCTAACGTCCGAATAATTGGTATTCCAGAAGGTGAAGAAACTAATAAGAGCATGGAAAACCTATTCCATGAAATCTTGGAAGAAAATTTCCCAAGCATAGAGAGGCACTCCAACATCCAGACCCAAGAAATACAAAGGACACCAAATAGAATCAACCCAAGAAGATCTTCCCCAAGGCATATCATAGCCAGACTGGCTAAGACCACAGATAAGAAACAAGATACTAAAACTGGCAAGAGAGAAATGACAAGTGACTTACAAGGTCACCCCATCAGGCTAACACTGGACTTCTCAACGGAAACAATGCAAGCAAGGAAAGACTGGGAAGATGTATCGAAAGTGTTAAGAGAGAAACAATTTCAACCAAGACTATTGTATCCTGCAAGATTATCCTTCATATGGGAAAAAAAGATTAAAATCTTCTCAGACAAACAAAACCTGAAAGAATTTGCCAGCACCAGGCCAGCTCTCCATGAAACCCTGAAGAAAGTACTGTTCCAGGAAAACTAAAGAAGTAACAGCCAGAAACAAAAGAGTAAAAGGCAACTAAGACAATGGCCAACTTAAATGTCGGGACAGACCCATTAACATCAATAAAAACATTGAATGTTAATGGATTAAACTCTCCAATCAAGAGACACAGACTGGCTGAATGGGTTAAAAAACAAAAACCCTCTATCTGTTGCCTACAGGAAAGCCACTGCATGGATAAAGATATACATAGACTGGGACCAGCAGTTAGCGTAATGGCTATGTCGCTGGACTCCCACGTAGTCGACCGCGGTTCGAGTCCCGGACCCGGCGGCTTGGGCTCACGCCGGGCGCGTGTGCGTGCGTGCCCAAGATCCCGAGAGGAGAATGGAGGAGAAGGGATTGCGGCGTGGCCATCCCCCCTGGGGGGTGATTTCCTGCTTTCTATCTCTCTGTCTCTCTCTGTCTGTCTGGCGAGCACACGCGCCCTATAGCAAAAACCTCTCCAAAAAAAAAAAAAAAAGATATACATAGACTGAAAGTGAAGGGTTGGAAAAAGATTTTCCATGAAAATGGGAACCAAAAAAGAGCTGGAGTCACAATACTGATTTCTGACAAAATAGGCTTTAAAACAAAAACTGTTCGAAGACACAAAGAAGGGCACTATATTGTAGAAAAAGGATCAATCGATCAAGAAGATATAACGCTTATTAATATCTATGCGCCCAACACAGGAGAACCCAAATATGTGAAGGAAAGACTGCTAGATCTAAAAAGGGAGATAGACTGCAACACACTAATTGTTGGAGACCTCAACACTGCACTATCCCCCCTGGATAGATCATCTAGACAAAAAATAGGTAAAGAGATAAAAGATCTAAATGATATCATAAATCAAATGGACTTAACAGACATCTATAGAACTTTCCATCCTAAAACCTCAAGATACACTTTTTTCTCGCCGCCACATGGAACATTCTTGAAGATTGACCACATCATTGAGCACAAAGCAAGCCTCTACAGATTCAAAAGCAGAGAAACTATACCAAGCATCTTCACCGACCATGATGGAATTAAACTTGAGTTTAATTTCAAGAGAAATCCTCAAGAATACTCATATACGTGGAAACTAAATAACTTACTACTGAATGACTCCACAACTACTGATGAAATAAAATCTGAAATCAAAAGTTTCATGGAAGCTAATGACAATAAGGACACGAGTTTCCATAATCTTTGGGACACTGCTAAACAGTCATAAGAGGGAAGTTCATAGCAATTAGTGCACATAAGAGGAGCATGGAAAGAAGGCAAATGGATCACCTAACATCATGCCTCACAGAATTAGAAAAGCAACAGCAAAATGATCCAAATACTCCAGGAGAAAGGAAATAATAAAGATACGAGCAGAAATAAATGAAATAGAAAGTAAATGAACTATACAGAAAATAAATGAAAGTAAAAGCTGGTTCTTTGAAAAGATAAACAAAATTGATACACCATTAGCGAGACTTATTAAGAAGAAGAGAGAAAAGAACCAGGTGAATCAGATCTGCAATGAAGCAGGCAAAATAACAACAGACATAGTAGAAATAAAAAACATGATTAGAGGATACTATGAACATCTGTATTCCAAGAAACAAGATAATTTGGATGAGATGGACAAATTTCTAGACAGGTATAATCTACCTAGATTGAGCCAGGAGGATATAGAAAGTCTGAATAGGTCCATAACAAGCCAGGAGACCAAATCGGTTATAAATAACCTCCCAACAAAGAAAAGCCCTGGCCCTGATGGATTCACCTCTGAATTCTACAAAACATTCAAAGAAGAGTTAACCCCCATTCTGCTCAAGTTATTTCTAAATATCCAAAAGGGTGAATCTCTCCCTAATTCATTCTACGAAGCCTCTATCACCCTTATCCCTAAAACAGATAAGGACAGGACAAGGAAGGAAAACTATAGACCAATATCCCTGATGAATATAGACGCAAAGATTCTCAACAAGGTACTAGCAAATCGTATACAACAACTTATCAAAAAGATTATACATCATGATCAGGTAGGCTTTATCCCAGGAATGCAAGGTTGGTTCAACATACGCAAAACCATAAATGTAATACACCATATTAATAGGAAGAAAGATAAAAACCATATGGTCATATCAATTGATGAAGAAAAAGCATTTGATAAGATACAGCATCCCTTCATGATCAAGACTCTCAGCAAAATGGGCATAGAAGGGCCATTTCTCAACACAATAAAAGCTATCTATGAAAAACCCATAGCGAACATCATCCTCAATGGAGAAAAGCTGAAAGCTTTTCCACTAAAAACGGGTACAAGACAAGGATGTCCACTTTCTCCACTCTTCTTCAATATAGTACTAGAAGTCTTGGCCATTGCAATCAGAAAAGAGGAAAAAATAAAAGGCATTCAAATAGGAAAAGAAGAGGTGAAACTCTCTCTATTTGCAGATGACATGATTGCATACATAGAAGACCCAATGGTTTCCATAAAAAAATTTCTGGAAGTAATACATGAATACAGTAACGTTGCAGGATACAAAATTAATATCCAGAAATCTACAGCATTTCTGTATACGAACAACAGGCAGACTGAGATGGAACTGAAAAAAGTTGTTCCATTTACCATAGCCACAAAAAGTATAAGATACTTAGGGATAAATCTAACTAAAGAAGTTAAAGACCTCCATAAGGAAAACTATGAGAAGATAAAAAAAGAAATTGAAAATGACACAAAAAAGTGGAAGGACATCCCATGTTCCTGGATTGGAAGAATTAATATAATCAAAATGGCAATTTTACCCAAATTAATCTACCTATTTAATGCAATACCAATCAAAGTACCAGACACATTCTACACAGATCTAGAAAAGACAATCATAACGTTGGTCTGGAATCATAAAAGACCCCGTATTGCCAAGGCAGTTTTGCACAAGGAGAATGGAGTGGGCGGCATCTCACTCCCTGACCCAAAAATATACTACAAAGCTGTGGTAATCAAAACAGCATGGTACTGGCACAGGAACAGACAGGTGGACCAATGGAACAGAATAGAGTCCCCAGAAATGAATGCTCAAACATACAGCCAACTGATTTTTAACAAGGGGCACCAGTCAATCCTGTGGGAAAAGGAAAACCTCTTCAGCAAATGGTGCTGGCAAAACTGGATCTCCACTTGCAGAAAGATGAATCTGAACCCCTACCTCTCACCTCTGACAAAAATAAAGTCAAGGTGGATCAAAGATCTAAATCTAAGACCTCAAACTATAAAACTGCTCCTTGAAAACACCGGGGAAACTCTTGGAGACATTGGGGTAGAGAAAAACTTCTTAAATAAGACTCCCAACGCACAGTCTATGGTCCCTAAAATAGACAAGTGGGATTACATCAGACTAAGAAGTTTCTGCATGGCAAAAGACACAGTGATTAGTGTGAACAGAGAGCCCTCAGAATGGGAAAATATTTTTGTCAACTATGCATCAGACAAGGGACTGATAACCAGAATCCATAAGGAACTCAAGTGGCTGTTTTGGAAAAAGACAATCAATCCTATTAAAAGATGGGAGAATGAGTTGAAAAAACCACTTTCTAAAGATGACATACGAATAGCTAAAAGGCATATGAAAAAATGCTCAACATCCCTCATTGTAAGAGAAATGTAGATCAAAACAACAATGAGATATCACCTAACCCCAGTCAGGGTGTCTAAGATTAAAAAAACAAAAAATGATAAGTGCTGGAGGGGGTGTGGTGAAAAGGGAACTCTCTTACACTGCTGGTGGGACTGTAAATTGGTACAACCACTGTGGAGAACAATTTGGAGATTCCTCCAAAATCTACAAATAGAACTACCATATGATCCAGCAAACCCACTCCTTGGTCTCTACCTGAAGGACAGAAGAATACTTAATCGAAAAAGTGCTTGCACATCGATGTTTATTGCGGCACTTTTCATGATTGCTAAGTCATGGAAACAACCTAAATGCCCACGAACTGATGAATGGTTAGAAAAACTGTGGCACATATACTCAATGGAATACTATTCATCCATAAAAAACAACAAATCCCTGTCTTTTGAAAGGAAGTGGATGAATATGGAAGACTTACTGTTGAGTGAAGCAAGCCATGCTATGAAGGAGAGGCATTGTATGTCCCCACTTAATATATACCGAGTGTCTGCACTCTAAATGTATATATATATATATATATATATATATATATATATATATATATATATATTTGTATATATATGTATATATATTTTTTGAAACCATTCTGCTTCTGTTGTTATAGAGTTTTAAAATTATCCAAAATTATAAGACATATTTTTTTAATCTTTTTTTTATATTACATTGAATTACATATAACTTTACATTGTATTACATTACTTTTTCAAAAGGGAATGCCATGCATGTCAGTCAGTACAGAGACATTAATCTCCCCGCTTCAACATTCAATATCTTTTCTATGTTTTCCCCAATCATTATTATTATTCTAATTATTTTTTAAAACAATCCATCGATATTTCTCATGTTGCTTGTACAAATACTTTGCCCATCATGAAATACTTCTCAGACAAATCCAGTTGAGAATACTATACATGTCAACATCAACAGTTAATAAGCCATATCTGTTTCTCACTAATGTCCTGCCTCTCTATTGTTCATTTGTTATCTTTCTCTATCCTCTTCTCTTCACTTCCCCCATTCCACACTGTCCTATTCTCATTAAGTACCTTCACTGCTTTTATGTCCTCCAATTTTTGTTCTCTATCATAGAATGCTGATAGTCGGTATATATTGAGTGGATACATACAATATCTTTCTTTCATATCCTGGCTTACTTCACTCAGCAATATATCCTCTGTATCTGACCACTTTCTATCAAATTCCAGGGCCTTGTTATTTTTTATGGCTGAGTAGTATTCCATAGAGTATATATACCACACTTTTCCAATCCATTCATCAGTTTGTGGACATTTAGGTTGGTTCCATATCTTGGCAATTGTGAATAATGCTGCAATAAACATTGATGTGCAAGCACTTTTCTGACTGAGCGTTCTCCTGACTTTTGGGTAAATACCCAGAAGTGGGATTACTGGATCGAATGGTAGTTCTATTTGTAGATCTTTGAGGAACCTCCATATTGTTCTCCACAGTGGTTGAACTAGTTTACATTCCCACCAACAGTGTAGGAGGATTCCCTTTTCACCACATCCCCGCCAACATTTATCACTTTTTATATTCTTAATCTTTGCCATTCTGACAGGGGTTAGGTGGTATGTCATTGTGGTTTTTATCTGCATCTCCCTTATGATGAGGGATGTTGAGCATTTCCTCATATGCTTTTTGGCTATTTGTATGTCTTCCTTAGAGAGACTTGTTCAGCTCATTTTCCCACCTTTTAATTGGGTTCATCATTTTTTTTCGCATAAGGCACTTGAGTTCCCTATGTATTCTGGTTATCAGTCCCTTGTCTGAGGCATATTTAACAAAAATATTTTCCCATTCTGAGGGTTGTCGGTTCACACTTGGTACTGTGTCCTTTGCTGTGCAGAAACTTCTTAGTCTAATATAGTCCCACTTGTCTATTTTAGAGATTATTGCCTGTGCCTTGGGAGTCTTATTTAAGAAGTCTTTGCCTACTCCAATGTCCCCCAGAGTTTCCCCAGCATTTTCCACCAGTAGTTTTATTGTTTGAGGTTTTAGGTTAAGATCTTTGATCCATTTTGAGTTGACTGTTGTTAGTGGTGAAAGATGGGGATTCAGTTTCATCTTTCTGCAGGTGGATACCCAGTTTTTCCAGCACCATTTACTAAAGAGGTTTTCCTTTTCCCAATGGATTGACTGATATCCTTTGTCAAAGATCAGTTGGCTGTAAGCTTTGGGGGTTATTTCTGGGGTCTCTATTCTCTTCCATTGGTCCACATGTCTGTTTTTATGCCAATACCATGCTGTTTTGATGACCACAGCTTTATAGTATATCTTGGGATCAGGGAGTGATATGCCTCCTACTCCACTCTTCTTGCGCAGGATTGCTTTTGCAATACGAGGTCTTTTATGATTCCAGGCAAATTCTATGATTGCCGTTTCTAGATCTCTGAAGAATATCTCTGGTATTTTGATTGGAATTGCATTAAACATGTAGATTAATTTGGGTAGAATTGCCATTTTGATTATGTTAATTCTTCCAATCCAGGAGCATGGGATATCCTTCCACTTTTTATGTCACTTTCAATGTCTCTTTTAAGATTTTCGTAGTTTTCTTTATAAAGATCTTTGACTTTCTTAGTTAGGTTTATCCCTAGGTATCTTATACACCTTGTGGCTACGGTGAAAGGGATTCCTTTCTTCAGCTCTGCTTCGTTCAACTTGTTGTTCATAAATAGAAATGCTATAGATTTTTGGATATCGATTTTGTATCCTGCTACTTTACTGTATTCACTTATTACTTCAAGCAGTTTTTTCATGGATACCTTTGGGTCTTCTAAGTATACCATCATGTCATCTGCAAATAAAGATATTTTAAATTCTTCTTTGCCTATTCAAATGCCTTTAATATTGTTCTCTTCTCTGATTGCAATAGCTAAGACTTCCAGTACTATATTAAAGAGCAGTGGAGAAAGTGCGCAGCCCTGCCTAGTACCTGTTTTCAGAGGAAAAGCTTTCAGCTTTTCCCCATTCAGTATAATGTTAGCTGTAGGTTTTTCATAGATGGCTTTTATTATGTTGAGAAATGACCCTTCTATACCAATCTTACTGAGAGTCTTAATCATAAAAGGATGCTGTATTTTATCAAATGCTTTCTCCGCATCAATTGAGATGATCATATGGTTTTTATCTTTCTTTCTGTTAATGTGGTGTATTACATTTATGGTCTTGCGTATATTGAACCACCCTTGCATCCCTGGTATAAAGCCTACCTGATCGTGATGAATGATCTTTGTTATATGTTGTTGGATACGATTTGCGAGTATTTTGTTGAGAATTTTCGCATCTATATTCATCAATGATATTGGTCTGTAGTTTTCCTTTTTTGTCATATCCTTATCTGTTTTGGGGATGAGGATGATGGAGGCTTCATAAAATGAATTTGGAAGGTTTCCTTCCTTTTGAATCTTTAGAAATAATTTTAGTAGGATAGGGGTTAACTCTTCCTTAAAAGTTTTGTAGAATTCACAAGTGAAGCCATGGGGGCCTGGGCTTTTCTTTGTTGGGAGGTTATTTATTACTGATTCAATCTCCTGGCTTGTTATGGGTCTATTCAGGTTCTCTATGTCTTCCTGATCCAATCTTGGTAGATTATATGCATCCAGGAATTTGTCTATCTCCTCCAAGTTATCTTGTTGTTGGCGTAAAGTTGCTCATAGTATCCTCTAATGATATTTTGTATTTCTGCTATTGCCTGTTTCATCACATATTTGATTAATCTGGTTTCTTTCTTCTTCTTAATCAGTCTAGCCAATGGTGTGTCGATCTTGTTAATCTTTTCAAAGAACCAGCTTTTGCTTTCATTTATTTTCTGTATGGTTCGTTTATTTTCTATTTCATTTATTTCTGCTCGAACCTTTATTATTTCTTTTCGCCTGGCATTTTGGGGATTTGTTTCTTGTTGTTTTTCCAATTCTCTGAGGTATGATGATAAGTTATCTAGTTGCCATCTTTCTGTCCTTTTCTTATGTGCACTAATTGCTATGAATTTTCCTCTTATGACTGCTTTTGCTGTGTCCCATAGATTCTGGACACTTGTGTACTCATTATCATTAGTTTCCATAAATTTTTTTATTTCAGCCTTAATTTCTTCAGTAGTGAAGAAGTCATTCAGAAGTAGGTTGTTCAGTTTCCATGTGTTTGTGTATTTTCGGGGTTGTGTCTTGAAATTAATCTTGAGTTTAATTCCATCATGGTCAGAGAAGATGCTGGGTACAGTTTCTATGCCTTTGAATCTATAAAGGCTTGATTTGTGTCCTAATATATGATCTATCTTTGAAAAGGTTCCATGTCGGGGTGAGAAAAATGTATATGTTGTGGATGTAGGGTGGAAAGTTCTATAGATATCTGTCAAGCCCATTCCATTTATAGTATCATTCAAGTCCTGTATCTCTCTATTTATTTTCTGTCTAGAAGACCTGTCTATAGGAGATAATGGGGTGTTGAGATCTCCAACAATTATAGTATTTCTCCCTATATCTCCTTTTAGCTCCAACAGTCTTTCCTTCACATATTTAGGCACACCTGAGTTGGGTGCGTAGATATTTGTAAGGGTTATGTCTTCTTGCTGGATTACCCCATTTACTATTATATAATGCCCTTCTTTGTCTCTTCTTACAGTCTTTGTCTTGAAATCTATTTTGTCTGAGATCAATATCGCTACTCCAGCCTTTTTTTGATTTCCATTTGCATGGAGTATCTTTTTCCAGCCCTTGACTTTTAGTCTATGTATGTCTTTATCCATAAGGTGAGTTTCTTGTAGGCAACAGATAGAGGGTTTCTGTTTTCTTATCCAGTCAGCCAGTCTATGTCTCTTTACTGGAGAATTTAATCCATTGACATTCAATGTAATTATCGATATTTCCGTACCTGATCCTATCATTAAGTGAGCCATTTTCTTGGTTGCTTTTTGTTCTCGTATAACTGTTTCTGATTTTTTAGTTTTCCTGGTATAAGACTCCCTTCAAAACCTCTTGAAGAGCTGATCTGGAGTTGGTAAATTCCTTCAAATTTTGTTTATTCGAGAATGTTTTTATCTTTTTTTCCCATATGAAAGATAATTTTGCCGGGTATAGTATTCTTGGTTGAAATTGTTTTTCACTCAACACTTTTACTATGCTTCCCCATTCTTTCCTTTCCTGCATTGTTTCGGCCAAGAGATCCGATGTTAGCCTGATGGGGTGACCTTTGTAAGTAACCTGGCGTTTCCCTCTTGCCAACTTTAGTATCTTGTCTTTGTCTGTTGTTTTTGCCAGTCTGGCTATAATGTGCCTTGGAGAGGATCTTCTTGGGTTGATTCTACCCGGGGTCCTATGTATTTCCTGGGTCTGGATATTTGAGTGCCTTTCTAGATTTGGAAAGTTTTCTTCCAGGATCTCATGGAATAAATTATCTAGGCCCTTATTATTTTCTTCCTCTTCTGGAATACCTATTATCTGGATGTTGGGGCGCTTGATAGTATCCAGTATTCCTCGTATATTATCCTCATTTTTCATGGTTGTTTTCTCAATCTTCTTGATGCTTTTTTCTAGGTCAGATGTTTTGTCTTCTACGTTAGATATTCGATCTTCTGCCTGGTCTAACCTACTTTTAATACTTTCAAGGGAGGTTTTGATTTCCTGTATCGCATTCCTCATTCCTAGAAGTTCCATCTGGTTCTTGTTTAAGGTATCCATTTCTTCTTTCAAGTCATTGAAGGACTTCCTCATCTCCTGGAGCTCCTTGTCTCTTTTCTCTTCCATCTCAGTTAGTTTGGTCACTACAAATAATCTGAATTCCTTATCAGACATGTCCACGACATCCATTGTATTGACTGTGGGTGATGTAGGCTTGATGATTTCCCTTGAGGGAGAGGCCTTTTGTTGGTTGCTCATATTTCTGGAGCCTCTGTGATTGTTCTTAGTCATCAGGTATTCTATATGTTTCTTCCTAACTGATTGTTAAAAGTTGTACAGGCTTAGAAAATTGATGATTTCCCTTATGGTTGGCCTACCTGTTGCTCACAATTACCATTAACTGTTGCCACTACCCTGGATGGCCTAAAGTCCTCACTGTCTCTAAGGACAGGTGAGCCTTCAATTGACTGAATAAGCAACACGCCAAGAGCAAAGAAAAACAAACTGAAAAAAGGAAATGCGTGCCGCGCATTATTCGAATCACCAGAATTCAGAGTCCAAAGGCTAGTGGGAAAGGGTCAGAAGATGAGTGACAGGACCAGGTTGGTCAGGTCTGGAGCCTGAGTCCGCCTGGTGCCCGGAACTGCTGGCTGGCTCGATCCGGATTGCGGGTGGGGTGGGGTGGGAGTTCGCCTTAAAGTCCCAGACAACCAACCTGGGGTCCAAGGAGGAGAAACGGTGGGGATGCGTGGAGATTCGGTATAAGACATATTTTGAACATTATCTCTAAAATTCAGTATTTTGAGATTTTGAAAGTTGTTTGTAAACTGACAAGAATTATGGAGTATGAGCTAAAATTTTTTGCTATGTAAAGTAAATGTTTGTGGAAAAATGTAAAAATAAATAAATGAAAAAAAATATATATATAAAGAAATGGAAAATTGTTTGTTGATAACATGTATGTTGATGTGCTTGATTGAGCCAACAGTATATTTTGGGTGGAAAATTCATTTTGTATACTGTAATGATGTATAGCATATTAATGTTAAAAAAAGAAAAATAAATTAAAAAAAAGAAATCCCACACTTATTTTGTGATCTTCCTGAAGTCCTGAAACTCACCTATTCTGACATCCACATCAACATAGTGGTGTACTGTGCAACAGGCCTTTTGGCTGTGATTCCTTTCACTGGAATACTTTTCTCTTACTATCAAATTGTTTCTTCCATCCTGAGAATTTCGTCAACTGAGGGCAAGTACAGAGCCTTCTCCACCTGTGGGTCTCACCTCTCAATGGTGTCCCTGTTCTATGGCACTGGCCTGGGGGTCTACCTCAGTTCTGCAGACACAGCATCCTCTAGGATGAATATGATGGCCTCAGTGATGTATACCATGGTCACCCCTATGCTGAACTCCTTCATCTACAGTCTGAGGAACAGGGACATGAAAGGGGCCCTGGAGAGACTCCTTGGTAGGGGGATGCTTCTCAATGATGAGGTCATTGAGGGGCTTTCCTGAGTAGCAAGAAGGCCTTTGTTCATGGATTTTGTTTATGTCCAAACATCACTTCATGCTCTTTTAATTCTAGAATTATCATATTTTATTGTGTCTTTTTTTTTTTAGGATGTTTTTGCCTTAGAGTGTGTGCCCTCACTGAAAAGAGAGAGAAAGACAGAAACAGAGAGAGGGAAAGTGAGAAATCACACCCTTGGCAAATAGCCATGCTGTAATCCCTTCTCCTCTATTCTCTTCCCAGGATGTTGGACACACACACACACACACACACACACACACACACACAACACAGATATTGCTGGTGTGATTTTCAAGTCACCAAGTCTGGGACTCAAACTGTAGTTGGCTATGTGGGAGTCCAGTGATGTAACTGCTAGACCATCTGCTAGCCCCTCTAATTATGTCTTGATTTTGAGAAGTTTTGAAGCTTGTGTATTTATTCACTTGCTTGGACAGCTGCAACAAAGTATCACAAAATAGGTCATTTAAATAACAGTACTGTTTTGTCTCATAATTCTGGAGACTAGAAGTGTGAAGTCAAGGTGTTGGCAGGGTTGATTCCACTTGGCCATGACTATGAATCTGTTCCCTCTAGGTGGGAGGTTAGTGGGGGATGTCTAGATGATTGCACCATATTTAATATAGCAAATGAGATAAATCAGTGGCCCTAGCCACATTTGATATAGCCAATGAGATGAATCAATGCCCTCCCAGACACATTTGATAAAGCCAATGAGATCAATCAGTAGCCCCAGCCATATTTAATATAGCCAATGACATGAGAACAGTCAGTGATCTCAGCAATGATTAACCAACACAACCTAGATTAAAACATAATAAACCAAGAGCAGCAAATTTCATAATGGTTATGTCACTTGACTCCCATGTAGTTGACCATAGTTAAAGTTTTGGATCCAGTAGCTTAAAACTCACACCAGGGGTGTGTGCATGAAAGCCCAAAATTACTAGAGGAGAATGGAGGATTAGGGATTGTGTTGTGCTCATTTCCCCTGGGGATGATTTTTTTGCTTTTTGTCTCTGTGGTGAGCACACATGCTCTATAGCAAAAATATCTCTAAAAAAATGTATAAACCTTGGGGCCAGCAGATGGCATAGATGGCACTGGACTCCCACATGGTCAACTGTGGTTTGAGTCCTGGACCCAGTAGTGTGAGACTCACAAAGGGCATGTGGGCCCTAGCGGTTTATTACCTGTTGATTACATGTATAGTATTCTCAACTGAACTGGTCTGAGAAATATTTCATGTTGGGTAATGTCTTTTTACAAGCAAAATGATAAATAGTGATTGAATGTTTAAAAAATAATTGGAATAATAATAATAATAACCTGGAAAAAAATAGTGAAAAGCTATTTGATGATGATGATGGGGATTTTAATGTCATTGTATTGACTGATATGCACGGCATTCCTTCTGGAAAAAGAAATGTTATACACTGTAAAGTTATATGTGATTCAATGTAATATAAACAAAATTATGATAACAATAAATAAATAAATAAATAAATAAATAAATAAAAGGGGCATGTGGGAGCTTGCACAAAATTCTGAGAGGAAAATGAAGGATAGGGGATTGTGGTATGGCCATCCCCCAGGGTGGGAGTGTACTTTCCCACTTTCTGTCTTTCTGTCTATCTCTGTCTCTTGATGAGTAGACATGCCCTATAGCAAAAATCTCTTTAAAAAAATTATAAACCTCACAGAATGTAACTGCCAGGGCCCTTAAGCCACACTTTCTCACTTGCTCTTGGCCCACTACTACCTCTCAGGAAAGCACTTTCACTTTTTCTAAATAAAGTATCCTTTGCTTTCACACAAAAATAAATAAATAAATAAATACATACATAAATAAATAAATACATAAATAAATAATCTGTTCCACGGTTTACTCCAACTTTTATGGGTTCCTGGTGATCTTTAACTTTTTTCCAGGAGGCAGCTGAATCTGTAAAAATTTAGAGTGCTCTTGCAGATAGATATGTGTTTTGGATTATTTAGCCCCCATCTCTTTGTTTAAAATTTTTAAAAAATCTATTCTTCTTTTTTTTTTTTTTTAAGAGAGAGACCAAGTATGTCTTCCAAAAGTTCATGGAAATGTCTAACTTGGAAAAAAAAAAAAAAACACTGATTTTTAAAATTTTGAGCCAAAATAAACTTGTACTTTAAGTCCATATTTCTGCTAACTTTCTGCAGTGTCCTTGCTTTTAAAGGGAAATTCCTCTCTTGGGCCAACAGGTGGCATAGAGGTTAAGGTGCTGGATTCTACATGGCTGACTGTGCAGTTCAAATCCTGGACCTGGCAACTTGAAAATCATGCCAGGTGAATATGTGTGCATACCGAAAAATCACGTGAAAAGAATGGAAGTGAAAGGACTGCAGTGTGGCTATCCCCCCGACCCAGGGAGTGATTTCTCACTTTCTCTCTCTCTTTCTCTCTCTCTCTCATCCCAGAAAGTGCATGTTCCCTATAGTAAAACTAAAAGTAAATCAATAAATAAGGAGGGAAAAATCCCTCTCATTCCTGTCATAAGGATCCCACCAGGATATTTATGGAAGTCATTATACTTATTTTTAAAATTCCCTTCTTAGTTATTTGCCTCTTATTTCTCTATTTTAAATCATCTCTAAAACTTTTTTCTACTCTTTTTACAAGCCCTTTTGTAAATTATTAGTATTTTATGTCCTTTTTCCAGGAATGTATTAATTTTCTGGGATTTAAAATTAAGATTTAGCAGATTGAAGAAATTAACTTTTGTCAATTAAGTAGATTATGTTTTCCAACCTAATTCTCAGGATAGCGTATTTTTGGTAAGAATTTTTAAATTGTGGTCCAATTATTAAATCTTTTTAGCTCTTTTCTGGCAAAGTCCCATGTTCAGAAGAACTTCTACTAAGATAATATGTACCTATGTGTAAATAGCTTAATTTAGACATTCCATAATGTATACATACATCAAAACATATTGTATCCCATATGTATATAAATACAGATAATGTTTACTCATTAATTAAAAACCAAATTTTAGGGGCCAGCAGGCGGCATGGTGATTAAGGTATTGGGTTCCCACATGGCCAATCACAGTTTAAGTACTGGACCTGGCTACTTGAAAATCAGACTAAGTGTGTGTGTAACTGCCCAAAATCCCAGAATGAGAATAGAGGAGAGTGATTGTGGAGTAGCAATCCCTTTCTCTCGTGAGTGCACTTTCCCTATGGCAAAACCTAAAATAAATAAATAACGAAATAAATAAAATTAAATATATCTCTTCTATGTACTTATTTATGTTTTCTTCTTATAGTTCATATGATTTGTTTTCACATTTTACACTTGAAATTTATTTGGGAATATGGAGACAGAATTGAAAGTTCTTATTTTTTTTCTAAATGATTAATCACTAAATACTTATTTTACCTTTAAAAAACCTATGACACCTAGAAATTAAAAGTACAAGTCAACATGCCATTAAAATTTATCCCAAAGGATTGTAGGTGTTTTATTAAATTATAAAACTCTATAGTTATTTCCTTGAAAGAAAGGGAGAAAAGTAGAATTTCAACCAATACCATAAATTATAACAGTGTTCTGGAATTTGCAGTCAAGGGAATGTAAAATAGTAAAGTATATCTTACAAATTCATATTCTTTGCAGAGAGTAGAATTTTTTAATGGATTTATAAAACAAATCTTAAATATTAATGATATAATTCTGAAAACAATCATGATTCTTTGTAAGTACAGAAAATCAAAAATTTTTCTGAAATATTAACACTAATAATATTGGAGATATAATGTGAGAGAATATCATTGTTAATTTTATTAATGATGATATTGTTCATCTAAAATGTGTTAGGACATTATTACTAATAAATTAGTACAACCTACATTTGAAAAAAAAATAAGCTACATGAGAGTTCATACAAAAAAAAAAGACTGAAATACCTAGAGGATAATTACTGTTACTGAAATGGGAATCTGAATAAAACAAAAACTTTATTTTTTTTCTAAATTAATTTATAATTGTAAAGGAACATCCAATAAATTTCAATGGTATTTTTCTTGCCACACAAAGCTAGATGATTTTACCATTAATATGTAAGAATAAATTGACATTGAAATGGAGCAAGAACCCCCTAATGTATTTGCTAGGGTTCCTGAAATATAAAGTCCATTTGCATTGCAATGGTCCGAGTAAAAAGTAAGTCTTCAGACTTTGGTTATGGTAATGACCAATATGGACCATGAGTGAGGGCCATGTGACCTCTAAAACTCTCATTTAAAGGAAATAAGGTTTTCATTTCAATATGTAAAATATTTTGTACATTGGAAACTGCTGGTTGTAAGGTTAGAGACTCCAAGCTGAAGGGTTCCAGACACCTGAAGAGGAATTTGATTATCTAAGGCCTCACCAATCAAGAATGTCCATGAAATGATTACGCCCTCTTGAACCAATCACTGAACTGATCATGCACCTGGGACTTCTGCCCCTAATTTTGCCCTTAAAAACGCATGTGGGGAACATCTCGGGGGAGACCGGGTCTTTTCAGTATGAGCTGCCTGCTCTTCTTGCTTTGTGCTTTGCAATAAAGCTGTACTTTCCTTCACCACACCATGTGCCTATGACTTGGTTTTATAGCGCTTGGGTGAGCTGACCTGATTTGAAATCAGTAACAACATCAGGAATAACATCATTGCAGACAGAAGTAATATTAACTGAGACTTTCCGTGCCTGCCAGCAGGCAAAAGGCCCCCCTACAAGCCTCTGGCCAGCAAGGGATACTGAGGGAGGGTCACCTCTGACCCCCATCCCACTTCCAGACCCCCAGGCCCCAGACTCCACCTTCTAGACTTTCCGTGCCTGCCAGCAGGTGAAAGGCCCTCCTACAAGCCTCTGGCCAGCAAGGGATACTGAGGGAGGGTCCCCTCTGACCCCCACCCCACTTCCAGACCCCCAGACACCAGATTCCTCCTTCTAGGTAGGTAGCTAGGATCTCCCTGCGGCGGATCTCTCTCTGGCGAAATCGCACACTGCGCATTAGACTTTTTCTTTATTTTTCTCTGTTGTCTTTCCTTTCGTTGCATATTGTCCTCTCCTCCTAATTTTTTACCCTGCCAGGCAGACTAGACAGGTCTAGAATCATATATCTGAATTTTCCTAGTAAGGTAAGTGTCTCTGGGATCCTCCCTAGTACTGATCCCCCTGTGAAAAAGGAGATACTGCTTGTTAGACACTTCTGTAGAGTTCTCTTCCTGAGAGCACATTGGTAAAAACAACAGAAGAGAGACTTCAGCAAACATCTATTCCCATCAAAAAGGAAAGACTCTTACTTCTAGTGGGAGAAACGTTCTCCCAAGAGGTCTTTAAAAGGGAATTAATCTTCCAATGGCTAGAAGTAGAAAAAGAACCTCAGGCCTGAATAAACAAGGAAATATGTCTCCAACAAAGGAAAACTCCCCTCCATGTCTCCTAAATATGGAGGACGTTACCAAAATGACAGACACAGAATTTCGAACATTCATGGTGACCAAATTCTGTGAATTGGAAAAGAAAAGAGACAATGAACTGCAGGAAATTAGGAAGTCCTTCCAGGATATGACAGAAGAAATGGATACTCTGAGAAAGAATCAGGTGGAACTATTAGAGATAAAGTCGATAATACAAGAAATCAAAAACTCTCTGGAAAGTATTAAGAGCCGATTAGACCATGCTGAAGATTGAGTCTCTGATGTAGAAGATAAAACCTCTGATCTAGAAAAAAACTACAAAAAGATCGAGAAAATAACTAAAAAACATGAGGATAATATACGAGACATACTAGACTCTATTAGACGCCCAAACATCAGAATAATTGGCATCCCAGAAGGTGAAGAAACTAATAGCAGAATGGAAAATCTATTCCATGACATCCTGGAAAAAAAATTTCCCAAGCCTAGAGAAGCACTGAACCATCTGGACCCAAGAAATACAAAGGACCCCAAATAGAATCAACCCCAGAAGATCTTCCCCAAGGCACATCTTAACCAGGCTGTCTAACACCACAGAAAAAGACATGATACTAAAACTGGCAAGAGAGAAACGAGAAGTAACTTACAAAGGCCATCCCATAAGACTAACACCAGACCTCTCATCAGAAACAATGCAAGCAAGGAAAGAATAGGAAGACATACTGAAAGTGTTAAGAGAGAAACAATTTCAGCCAAGACTATTATACCCTGCAAGATTATCCTTCATTTGGGAAAAAAAGATTAAAATCTTCTCAGACAAACAAAACTTGAAAGAATTCGCGAACACCAGACCAGCTCTTCAAGAAATCCTGAAGAAAGTACTGTTCCAGGAAAACTAAAGATGCAACAGCCAGAAACAAAGAAATAACAGGCAACTAAGACAATGGCTAACTTAAATGTCAGTACAAATCCTGTAACATCAATAATAACATTGAATGTTAATGACTTAAATTCTCCAATCAAGAGACACAGACAGGCTGAATGGATAAAAAAACAGAAACCCTCTATCTGTTACCTACAAGAAACCCACCTCATGGAGAAAGACATACATAGACTGAAAGTGAAGGGTTGGAAAAAGGTTTTCCATGCAATTGGGAACCAAAAAAGAGTTGGAGTTGCGATACTAATTTCTTACAAAATAGGCTTTAAAACAAAAAGCATTCGAAGAGACAAAGAAGGGCACTATATCGTAGTTAAAGGCTCTATAGATCAAGAAGATATAACGCTTATTAATATCTATGCTCCTAACACAGGAGCACCCAAATATGTGAAGGAAAGACTGTTAGATCTGAAAGGGGAGATAGACTGCAACACACTAATTGTTGGGGAGACCTCAACACTGCATTATCCCCTATGGACAGATCATCTAGACAAAATATAGGTAAAGAGATAAAGGATCTAAATGATACCATAAATCAATTGGACTTAACAGACATCTATAGAACTTTCCACCCAAAACCCACAAGATATAGTTTTTTCTCACCCCGACATGGAACTTTCTCGAATATTGACCACATCATAGGACACAAAGCAAGCCTCTGCAGATTCAGAGGCATAGAAACTATTTCCAGCATCTTCTCTGACCATGATGGAATTAAACTTGAGTTTAATTTCAAGAGAAATCCTCAAAAATACCTAAAAACATGGAAACTAAATAACCTACTCCTGAATGACTCCACTATTACCGAAGAAATAAAGACTGAAATCAAAAGATTCATGGAAGCCAATGACAGTGAAGACACGAGTTTCCACAATCTTTGGGACACTGCCAAAGCAGTCATAAGAGGGAAGTTCATAGCAATTAGTGCACATAAGAGGAAGACAGAGAGAAGGCTAATGGATCACCTAACATCAAGCCTCAGAGAATTGGAAAAGCAACAGAAAAATAATCCAAAAAATTACAGGAGAAAGGAAATAATAAAGATCCGAGCAGAAATAAATGAAATAGAAAATAAACGTACTATACAGAAAATAAGTGTAAGCAAAAGCTGGTTCTTTGAAAGGATAAGCAAAATTGATACCCCAATAGCGAGACTTATTAAGAAGAAGAGAGAAATGAACCAGGTGAATCAAATCTGCAATGAGGCTGGTAACATAACAACAGACATAGTAGAAATTCAAAACATCATTAGAGGATACTTTGAACATCTATATGCTAAGAAACAAGATAATCTGGATGAGATGGACAAATTCCTGGACAAATATAATCTACCAAGAATGAGCCAGGAAGAAATAGAAAGTCTGAAAAGGCCCATAACAAGCCAGGAGATTGAATCAGTAATAAATAACCTTCCAACTAAGAAAAGCCCTGGCCCCGATGGATTCACCTCTAAATTCTACAAAACTTTCAAAGAAGAGTTAACTCCCATTCTGCTCAAATTATTTCTAAAGATCCAAAAGGGTGAATCTCTCCCTAATTCATTCTATGAAGCCTCTGTCACCCTCATCCTTAAAACAGATAAGGACAGGACAAGGAAGGAAAACTATAGACCAATATCTCTGATTAACATAGACTCAAAGATTCTCAACAAGATACTAGCAAATCGTATTGAACAACTTATAAAGAAGATCATACATCATGATCAAGTTGGCTTTATTCCAGGAGTGCAAGGTTGGTTCAACATACGCAAAACCATAAATGTAATACACCATATTAATAGGAAGAAAGACAAAAACCATATGGTTGTATCGATTTGATAAGATACAACATCCCTTCATGATCAAGACTCTTAGCAAAATCGGCATACAAGGGCCATTTCTCAATACAATAAAAGCCATCTATGAAAAACCCATAGCGAACATCATCCTGAATGGAGAAAAGCTGAAAGCTTTCCCACTTAACACAGGAACAAGACAAGGATGCCCACTTTCTCCTCTCCTTTTCAATATAGTACTGGAAGTCCTCGCCAACACAATCAGAAAAGAGGAAATAATAAAGGTTATTCAAATAGGAAAAGAAGAGGTGAAACTCCCTCTATTTGCAGATGACATGATTGTATACATAGAAGACCCAATGGTCTCCATGGAAAAATTACTGGAAGTAATACATGATTACAGTAAAGTTTCAGGATATAAAATCAATATACAGAAAATGATAGCATTTCTATATACGAATAACAGGCAGACTGAGATAGAACTGAAAAAAGTTATTCCATTTACCATAGCCACTAAAGTATAAGATATTTATGAATAAATCTAACCAAAGAAGTTAAAGACCTCCACAAGGAAAACTATGAGAAACTAAAAGAAGAAATTGAAAACGACACAAAAAAATGGAAGGACATCCCATATTCATGGATTGGAAGAGTTAATATAATCAAAATGGCAATTCTACCCAAATTAATCTCCATATTTAAAGCAATGCCAATCAAAGTACCAGACACATTCTTCACAGATCTAGAAAAGACAATCTTAAAATTTGTCTGGAATCATGAAAGACCCCGTATTGCCAAAGCAATTCTACACAAGAAGAGTGGAGTGGGCGGCATCTCACTCCCCGATCCAAAAATATATTACAAAGCTGTGGTAATAAAGACAGCATGGTACTGGCACAGAAACAGACATGTGGACCAATGGAACAGAATAGAGTCCCCAGAAATAAGTGACCAAACATAGAGTCAACTGACCTTTGACAAGGGGTACCAGTCAATCCAGTGGGAAAATGAAAGCCTCTTTAGCAAGAGGTGCTGAAAAAATTGGACCTCCACTTGCAGAAAGATGAATCTGAACCCCTACCTCTCTCCTTTGACAAAAATCAAGTCAAGGTGGATCAAGGATCTAAATCTAACACCTCAAACTATAAAGCTGCTCCTGGAAAACACTGGGGAAACTCTGGGAGACATTGGTGTAGGGAAAGACTTCCTAAAGAAGACCCTCAAGGCAGTCAATCATCCCCAAAATAGACAAATGGGATTACATCAGACTAAGAAGTTTCTGCATGGCCAAAGACACAGTAGTTAGTGTGAATCGACAGCCCTCAGAATGGGAAAATATTTTTCTAAATGTTGCATCAAATAAGGGACTGATAACCAGAATACACAAGGAACTAAAAAAGGTGTTTGGAAAAAAAATGATCAACCCTATTAAAAGATGGTAGAAGGAGATGAAAAAACACTCTCTAAAGATGACATATGAATGACCAAAAGGCATATGAAAAAATGTTCAACCTCCCTCATCATAAGGGAAATGCAGATAAAAACAACAATGAGGTACCACCTAACCCCAGTCAGAATGTCTAATATTAAAAAAACAAAAAATGATAAGTGTTGGCGGGGGTGTGGTGAAAGGTGAACTCTTTTACACTGCTGGTGGGAATGTAGATTGGTCCAACCACTGTGGAGAATAATTTGGAGATTCCTCAAAAATCTACAGATAGATCTGCCATATGATCCAGGGATCCCACTCCTCTGTATCTACCCAAAGGACAGAAGAATTCTTCATTGGAAAAGTACTTGCACATTGATGTTTATTGCGGCACTATTCACAATTGCTAAGTCATGGAACCAACCCAAATGCCCCCGTATGGAGGAATGGATTGAAAAACTGTGGCACATATACTCTATGGAATACTACTCAGCCATAAAAACCAACAGAGCCCTGGCTTTTGACAGAAAGTGGAAGAATATGGAAGATGTACTGCTGAGTGAGGCAAGCCAGGCTATGAAGGAGAGACATTGTATGTCCCCACTTAACAAATACCGTTTGTCTGCATTCTATGTCTGAAACTGATTGACTAACAGTTGAACAAACACAAGAGATGGGTGTGAATGTCAGATTAGGTGTATGTGGAGGAGTGGGGCCTAACGAAAGACATTTGGAGAAGGGATACAGAGGTATCCCTTGACGGGATGGGGAGGTGTGGTGTTATCTGTTGAAGATATTTCGATCAACGGGTCTGGGGAGAAATGTTCACGTATTGAAATGGTCTCATTGTAAGCCAAACAATATGATTGAAAGTATATACAAAAAAATAATAATAATAAATAATGTGAAAAAATAAAAATAAAAAAAAAGAGATAGGGAATCAAGGATGGGAAATATATATATATATATATATATATATATACATATATATATATACATACAGGAAACAAGAAATGGAAAATTATTTGCTGACGGTAACATGTATGTTGATGTGCTTGATTGAGACAATATACAGCGTACTCTAGATGGAAAATCTCACTTTTTTTTTTTTTTTTTTTGGAGAGGTTTTTGCTATAGGGCGCGTGCGTTCGCCAGACACAGACAGACAGAGAGATAGAAAGCGAGAAATCACCCCCCGGGGGGATGGCCACACCGCAATCCCTTCTCCTCCATTCTCCTGTCGGGATCTTGGGCATGCACGCACACGCGCCCGGCGTGAGTTTAAGCCACCGGGTCCGAGACTCAAACCGCGGTCGACTACGTGGGAGTCCAGCGACATAGCCATTACGCTAACTGCCGGTCCCAGAAAATCTCACTTTGTATGCTGTAATGATGTACAGTGAATGAATGTAAATAAATAAATTTAATTAAAAAAAAGAATATTAACTGACTGTCTCTAGTCAACACTTAAGTATGCATATTATGAAAATAAATAATTCATCCTATCTTAAAAAGGCAGCATGGTCACTGAAGCAGCATAAAAATCAAGATATGAATGGTCATTTATAAAAATGTGTTGATGATAATGTCTAGGATAATATCTTTGACTTGACTAATATGCACTGTATTCATGCTGGGAAAAATCATGTTACCCTATAAAGTGACTAAATGTAAATTTTAATAATATTTTTAAAATGTGATCAGGAAAATACAATGATGATAATTCATATGGTCATATCTTTGGCTGGACCAATATACAATAAATACATACTGGGGAAGCTAAATAAAAATGTGAACAAGAAAATGCCTTATTTTATTAAAAAAAAACAGCAAAGGGAATTTGTAGATTGTCCTAAGATTTAAAAAAATACAAATATAAAATTTACATAAATAATGACAATACTTGTCATAAGTAAATTTCAGCAAGAAAGTAAGTGTACCAAAATGCATAAGGGTTTAAAGGTGGATTTTGTGGACTAGCCTTTAGTATTGAGGTTAAGGAGCTGAATCACACGTAGTCAGCTGCAAGGTTTTTGAATCCCAGACCTGGTGGTTAAAAAATCACATTGAGGGGAACCAGCAGTTAGCGTAATGGCTATGTCACTGGACTCCCACGTAGTCGACCACGGTTCGCGTCTCGGACCCGGTGGCTTACAACTCACGCCGGGCGCGTGTGCGTGCGTGCCCAAGATCCCGAGAGGAGAATGGAGGAGAAGGGATTGCGGCGTGACCATCGCCCCTGGGGGGTGATTTCTCGCTTTCTGTCTCTATGTCTCTCTCTGTCTGTCTGGCGAGCGCACGCTCCCTATAGCGAAAAACCTCTCAAAAAAAAAAAAAATCACATTGAGTACATGTGCAGGCATGCCCCCAAATTAGAGAGGAGACTGGAGGAAAGGGATTGCAGCCTAGTCTTTCCCTCAGGGGGTGATTTTTCACTTTCTAGTCTTTGTCTCTCTCTCATGAGCACCCATATCCTATAGCAAAAGCTGAAAATAAAATAATAAATAAGATGGATTTCATTTGGTGAGATATGTTGATCTGAAGAGAATGGGTAAGGTTGGAAATTGTGTATTAGATTCTCATCTAAAAAAAGAGGAGAATCTATTCTGAACTTGATATTTAAAAATGACCTTTAGGTTGAATATATGGAAGACAAAATGATGACATATATTAAACACGAGCAATGATTAATTATAAAAGTTTTTATTTAAAAACTCGTAGCTAAAGGAGTAGCAAAAGTCCAGATACCAAACATGTAGAAATCACACCATGAAAGAATTTCTGGATGATTTTCACATTCCTAAATCAAAGCCCTAAGAATTCAAAAGACCTTGTCCAATTCCCTGCATCAGGACTATAATGTGGTAAATTATGGCAGCTAAATATAGAGGAGATTCCCAATATATTCTGTTTCTTCAATAATTCTCTGAGGGACCAGCAGTTAGCGTAATGGCTATGTCGCTTGACTCCCATGTAGTCGACCGCGGTTCAAATCCTGGATCCAGTGGCTTAAACTCATGCCGGGCTTGTGTGCGAGCATGCCCAAGATCCCAAGAGGAGAATGGAGGAGAAGGGATTGCGGTGTGGCCATCCCCCCGGGGGGTGATTTCTCGCTTTCTATCTCTCTCTCTCTCTGTCTTTCTGGTGAGTGCACGTGCCCTATAGTGAAAACCTCTCCAAAAAAAGAAAAAAAAAATTATCTGAGGAAAGAAGACAGACTGTGGCTCCAATATTACCCCAAGGGGTAGGACACTCAAAAACTGTTTACTTGTTTTAGCTCCTTAGCTTTTAAAGAATTATATTCCTCAGAGAATTCAGTAACAATACAACAACTTATTTAATGAGAAACCATGGGAATTCTGTACTAGTATCCTCACATATTGTAAGGAGTTCCTGTTATTGGACTTCTACTCCAATTTGGTTTAATCATTGACAGGATACACTACTGGGTCACCCAGAGATCCCATGCGTAACTCTGTCTCTCTGCTCTTCCTGGGGACAGACCTATTTTGTAGCAATTGTTCATGGGAAGAACAGAACCAGTGAAAGTGGACACTTTGAGGATCTTGAGACATCAGAACATCCTTGTAAGTGCAGATGAATAAGCTATGGAGAGTGGGTTTTCTTTTAAAAGCATAACTTCCTGAGCTGCCTGGCATATCTGAAGGCAACTGGTGAGCAAGGGGGCATTCTGCCCCCACTGCTTCCCTTCCAGACCCCCTGTCCAGGAGCCACCCAGACCCCTAGACAGCTTGCGCCTCCAGCTGCAGCTGCCTGGCACATCTGAAGGCAACTGGAGAGCAAGGGAGCACCCTGCCCCCACTGCTTCCCTTCCAGACACCCAGTCCAGGAGTCACCCAGACCCCTAGAGAGGTAGAAATTTCCTCCATTTTTTTTTCTCCTTTACTGTACCCCATTCTTTTGTAAATTCCTCTTCTCTGTCTCTCCACAGCTTGTGCCTCTGGCTGCAGCTGCCTGGCACATCTGACGGCAACTGGCGAAATCTTTATTCCTTTATTTCTTTGTTTTCCTCTCTGCTCCTTTCCTTTCTCTTATATTGTCTTCTCTCCTTCTTCTTCCATCTTGCCAGAGGGACTAGCTAGATCTAGAATTAGAGATCTGAATGTTTCTAGTCATATAAAGTTATATTGGTTCCTCTTTATATGGAACCAACTGTGAAAAAGGAGATTCTGCTCTTCAGACACCTGACTATAGTGTCTTTTTTGAGACCACATTACTAAAAACAACAGAACAGAGACTTCGGCCAACGTCAATTCCCATCAAAAGGGAGAGACACTCCGAGCCAGTGAAACATTCGCCTAACAGGTACTTAAAAGTTAGCACATCTTCCAATGGCTAGAAGTAGAAGAGCCTCCGGTATGAATAAACAAGGAAATATATCTCCATCAAAGGTACAGAGTAACTCCCCTCGATCTTCAGGGCTAATGGACGATGTTACCAAGATGACAGACAAATTGCGAACATTTATAGTGAACAAACTCTTCGAATTGGAACAGAAAAGAGACAACGAACTACAGGAGATGAGAAAGTCATTCCACGATATGAAAGAAGAAATGGACACTCTGAGAAAGAACCAGATGGAGCTATTTGAGATAAAGTCTGGAATAGAGGAAATCAAAAACTACCTTGAAAGTATTAAAAGTTGATTAGATCATGCTAAGATCGAATCTCTGATGTAGAAGATAAAACCTCTGACCTAGAAAGAACCACAAAGAAGATAGAGAAAATAACTAAAAAACACAAGGATAACATACGAGAAATACTAGATTCCATAAGATGCCCAAATATCAAAATAATTGGTATCCCAGAGGGTGAAGAAACAAATAACGGCATGGAAAATCTATTCCATAAAATCCTGGAAGAAAATTTCCCAAGTCTAGAGAGGCACTCAAGTATCAAGACACAAGAAATACAAAGGACCCCAGCTAGAATCAACCCCAGAAGATCTTCCCCAAGGCACATCATAGCCAGACTATCCAAGACCACTGATAAAGACATGATACTAAAACTGGCAAGAGAGAAACGAGAAGTGATGTACAAAGGTCATCCCATCAGGCTAACTCTGGACCTCTCAAGAGGAAGACAGAAAGAAGGCAAATGGATCACTTAACATCATGCCTCAGAGAATTGGAGAAGCAACAGCAAAATGATCCAAAAAACTCCAGGAGAAAGGAAATAATAAAGATATGAACAGAAATAAATGAAATAGAAAATAAGCGAACTATACAGAAAATAAATGAAAGTAAAAGCTGGTTCTTTGAAAAGATAAACAAAATTGATACACCACTAGCGAGACTTATTAAGAAGAGAGAAAGGAACCAGGTGAATCAAATCTGCAATGAAGCAGGAAATATAACAACAGACAAAGCAGAAATACAGAACATAATTAGAGGATATTATGAACAACTATATGCCAAGAAACAAGACAATCTGGACGAGACGGATGAATTCCTGGACACGTATAATCTACCAAGATTGAGCCAGGAGGATACAGAAAGCCTAAATAGGCCCATAACAAGCAAGGAGGTTGAATCAGTAATAAACACCCTTCCAACAAAGAAAAGCCCTGGCCTGGATGGGTTCGCCTCTGAGTTCTATAAAACTTTCAAAGAAGAGCTAACACCCATTCTGCTCAAGTTATTTGTAAAGATCCAAAAGGGTGAATCTCTCCCGAATTCATTCTATGAAGCCTCTGTCACCCTTATCCTCAAAACAGATAAGGACGGAACAAGGAAGGAAAACTATAGACCAATATCTCTGATGAATATAGACTCAAAGATTCTCAACAAGATACTAGCAAACCATATCCAACAACTTATAAAAAAGATCATACACCATGATAAGGTAGGCTTTTTTCCAGGAATGCAAAGTTGGTTCAACATACGCAAAACCATAAATGTAATGCACCATATTAACAGGAAAAAAGACAAAAACCATATGGTCATATCGATTGATGCAGAAAAAGCATTTGATAAGATACAACATCCCTTTATGATCAATACGCTCAGCAAAATTGGCATACAAGGGTCATTTCTCAACACAATAAAAGATATCTATGAACAACATCGCGAATATCATCCTGAATGGAAAAAAGCTGAAAGCTTTTCCACTAAAAACGGGTACAAAACAAGGATGCCCACTTTCTCCACTCCTTTTCAACATAGTACTGGAAGTCCTCGCCAACGCAATCAGAAAAGAGGAAAAAATTAAAGGCATCCAAATAGGAAAAGAAGAGGTGAAACTCTCTCTATTCACAGATGACATGATTGTGTACATAGAAGACCCAATGATTTCCATGAAGAAATTTCTGGAAGTAATGCATGAATACAGTAAAGTTGCAGGATACAAAATTAATATACAGAAGTCTATAGCATTTCTATATACAAACAACAGGCAGACGGAGATGAATCTGAAAAAAGTTATTCCATTTACCATAGCCACAAAAAGTATAAGATACTTAGGGATAAATCTAACCAAAGAAGTTAAAGACCTCCACAAGGAAAACTATGAGAAGCTAAAAAACGAAATTGAAAATGACACAAAAAAGTGGAAGGACATCCCATGTTCCTGGATTGGAAGAATTAATATAACCAAAATGGCAATTCTGCCCAAATTAATCTACCTATTTAATGCAATGCCAATCAAATTACCAGACACATTCTTCACAGATTTAGAAAAGACAATCATAAAATTGGTCTGGAATAATAAAAGACCCCGCATTGCCAAAGCAATTCTACAAAAGAAGAATGGAGTGGGCAGCATCTCACTCCCTAACCCAAAAATATACTACAAAGCTGTGGTAATCAAAACACCATGGTATTGGCACAGGAACAGACATGTGGACCAATGGAACAGAATTGAGTTTACAGGAATAAACTCCCAATCATTCAGTCAACTGATTTTTGACAAGGGGTACCAGTCAATCCAGTGGGAAAAAGAAAACCTCTTCAGCAAATGGTGCTGGAAAAACTAGATTTACATCTGCAGAAGGATGAATCTGAACCCCTACCTCTCACCTTTGACAAAAATCAAGTCAAGGTAGATCAAGGATCTAAATCAAAGACCCCAAACTATTAAACTGCTTCTAGAAAACACTGGGGAAACTGTGGGAGACATTGGGGTAGGTAATGACTTCTTACATAAGACCCCTAAAGCACAGTTGATAATCCCCAAAATAGACAAATGGGATTACATCAGACTAAGAAGTTTCTGCATGGCAAAAGACACAGTAATTAGTGTGAATCGAAAGCCCTCAGAATGGGAAAATATTTTTGTAAACTATGCATCAGATAAGGGATTGATAACCAGAATACATAAGTAACTAAAGAAGCTGTTTGGAAAAAAGATGATGAACCCCATTAAAAGATGGGAGAAGGAGTTGAAAAGAACACTCACTAAAGATAACATACGAATAGCCAGGAGGCATAAGAAAAAATGCTCAACATCCCTCATCTTAAGGGAAATGCAGATCAAAACAACAATGAGATACCACCTAACCCCAGAATGACGAAGATTAAAAAAACAAAGAATGATAAGTGTTGGCGGGGATGTGGTGAAAGGAGAACTCTCTTACACTGCTGGTGGGAATGTAAATTAGTCCAACCACTGTGGAGAACCATTTGGAGATTCCTCAAAAATCTACAAATAGAACTGCCATATGATCCAGCAATTCCATTTCTTGGCATCTACCCTAAGGACAGAAGAATTTCTCATTGGAAAACTGCTTGCACATCAATGTTTATTGCGGCACTTTTCATGATTGTTAAGACATGGAACCAACCGAAATGCCCCCGTATGGCTGAATGGATTGAAAAACTGTGGCACATATACTCTATGGAATACTATTCAGCCATTAAGAACAACAAAACCCTGGCTTTTGACAGAATGTGGAAGAATATGGAAGATTTACTGCTGAGTGAAGCAAGCCAGGATGTGAAGGAGAGACACTGTATCTCCCCACTTAATATATACTGAATGTCCGCAGTCTATAACTGAAACTGACGGGCTAAAGGATGTAAAAACACAAGAGGTGGATGTGAATGCCAGATGTGGTATGTGTGGAGGAGTGGGGCCTGGGGAAGAACATTTGGAGGAGGGATACGAAGAAAGCATTGTTGAGACAGGGAGGTAGTGTTGTTATATTTTGATCAACTCGACTGGGGAGAAATGTTCATATATTAAAATGATCACCTTGTGGGACCAGCAGTTAGCGTAATGGCTATGTCGCTGGACTCCCATGTAGTCGTAGTCGACTGCGGTTCAAGTCCCAGACCCGGCAGCTTAAACTCACGCCGGGCGCGTGTGCGTGCGTGCCCAAGATCCCGAGAGGAGAATAGAGGAGAGGGGATTGTGGCATGGCCATCCCCCCGGGGGGTGATTTCCTGCTTTCTGTCTCTCTGTCTCTCTCTGTCTGTCTGGCAAGTGCACACGCCCTATAGCAAAAAATAAAACCTCTCCAAAAAAAGAAAAAAAAAAGTGATCACCTTGTAAGCTAAATAATGTGATTGAATGTATTAAAAAATGTAAATAAAAAAATAAACATATAAAAATAAGAAAAAAAGGAGAAAGACAGAGAGACAGAAAGCAAGAAATCACCCCCCAGGGGGAATGGTCACGCCGCAGTCTCTCCTCTTCCATTCTCCTCTCAGGATCTTGGGCATGCACGCACACAGACTCAGCGTGAGTTTAAGCCACCTGGTTTGGGACTCAAAACTGAGGTCAACTTCACAGTAGTCCAGCAACATAGCCATTACACTAACTGTTGGTCCCTGAAGTAATATTCTTTTTAGAGCTGAGAATCTCCAAATGGAAAATAAACAATTATAAAGACCAGTTCACTGCATAGAAAAATGTATTTGCAAATTAGTAAAAAAGACATGGTGCAGTCAATAATTGACTAGAAGATCTGAATTTAATATATTATTATCAGCAAAAAAAATTTAAAAACACTTTTTTTCAGAGTTAATGTAACAGTGTATAAAACTATAGAAAAGTGATGAAAAAGTACCTGAAATTTGCCAAATGGTTAAGAAACTGCCAAGCCAGATGCTATTTCTTTTTTCTTTTTCTTTAAATAGTTTGTTATTTAATTTTATTATTATTATTATTTGTTTAATTTACAAGAGGGCATCACCTGTGCTCACCAGATAGATAGGGGATGTAGGAGTGAGAAAGCAGGCCACTAGGTCTGAGATTTGAGCCATGAACAACCATGTGTGAATCCAATGCCTTAGTTACCATGGTACTGTTTCCCTTCCAGAGACTATTTTAAGATTCTAGAACATAGGGAAAATTAAAAATCCTTCAATCATAGTTTCTGGCCCTACAGAGGAACAAGATGACATGTGGGATACATTCAATTATAGAAGGGTTGTAAAGGTTAGTATAAGCATGGGGAATGTGACTCATAATTGAGTACCATTCATCATAATAGTTTCAAAAGTGTATGATACCAATGCTCTTATCACAGAAAATGTTGGGCATAATGGTTACATGGTTGGACTCCCACGTGGTCAACCACAGTTTGGTTCACACCTGGCAGCTTAAAATTCATGCTGGATGCATGTGTATGCCCAGGATCCCGAGAGGAGAATGGAGGAGGGGGGATTGCGTTGTGGCCATCCCCTCTGGAAGTGATGTCTTGCTTTCTGTCTCTCTGTTTATCTCTGTCTTTATGGTGAGCACACATGTCCTAAGGCAAAAACCTCTTGAGACAAGCAAATATCATAGTGGTTACATTGCTGGACTCCCACATAGTCGACTGCGGTTTGGGTCCCAGACCCAGCAGCTTAAGCTCACACCAGGCACATGTGTGCGTGTGCCTGAGACTTGAGAAGAAGGGATTGTGGCGTGGCCATCCCCCAGGAGGTGATTTCTCACTTTCTGTCTTTCTGTCTCTCTGTCTCTTTCTCTTTATGGTGAGTGCACACGCCCTATGGCAACAACCTCCATAAAAAAAAAAAACCTGTCAAAAAAATAGAATGTGAAATATTTCAGGTGACATACATGCTAACTACTTTGTCCAATTGTTCCATGTTATATTTAAAAATCCAAAAACTACTTTGTATTTTATAATTATTATACATATAACTTATGTGTATATATTTTATAGATATATACATATCTGTAATTTTCCTCTATATAATTTTAAAAATGTATAAAAATGGAAAAAAAGAAAAAAAGCATAACTTCCCAAGATTCTTTTTCTTTTCTTTTCTTTTAAATTTTTTATATACATTCAATCATATTATTTAGCTTACAAAGTGAACATTTTAATATATGAACATTTCTCCCCAGTCCAGTTGATCAGAATATCTTCCACCAATAACACCACACCTCCCCATCCCATCAATGCTCTGTCTCCGTATCCCTCCTCCAAATGTCCTTCCTTAGGTCCCTCTTCTCCATACACTCCATTTCTGGCACTAACCCCCATCTCTTGTGTTTGTACAACCTTAGGTCAATCAGAGATTCTTAACAGACAAAAAGGTAAAAGTTCAATAAGACCAAGATCTTCCCATTTCTAGATCCTGGACTTGGAAATAGCTGCAGCCTAATGTTTCTTCTTCTTTTTTATTTTTGTTTTGTTCTTGTTTTTGTTTGTTTGTTTTGGTTTTCATTGTTTGTTTGTTTGCCATAGGGTATGTGTGCTCACCAGAGAGAGACAGACAGAGACAGAGAGGGAAAGTGAGAAATCACATCCCCAAGGGGGTTGGTCACACCACAATCCCTTCTCTTCCATTCTCCTCTTGGGATTTTGGGCATTCATGCACACAGACTCAGCATGATTTTCAAGTCACCAGTCTGGGGCTTGAACTGTGGTCAGCCATGTGGGAGTCCAGCACTTTAACCACTATGCTACTTTCTGGTCCCTAAAAATTTTTTTTTTTTGAGAAGTTTTGCTATAGGGCACGTACCAGAAAGACAGAGATAGAGAAAGTGAGAAATCACCCTGCAGGGGGTATGGCCACACTACAATTCCATCTCCTCCATTCCATTCTCGGGATCTCGGGCACACATGCACACGCACCTGGCATAAGTTTAAGCCACCAAGTCTGGGATTTGAACTACATGGGAGTCCAGCGACATAACCATTACACCAACTGCTAGTTTCCCTAACATTTAATATTATTTCTTTGCTATGGTTTTTTATTCAGTACTATCAGCTGTCCTTTTTGTTTTGCTTGTCCCTCCTTTGTATCCTCCACATTCACTTCACCTTTTCTTTCTGTATCCTTGATCCTTTCTTCCATTACTAACGACTTTCCTTTAAAGTCATGTAATTATGTATTTATTCTTGCATTTGCTTCTCCATTCACTGAGGCAATAACAACCAGGAATTACTCTATGCTGAACATCAAATGTTGTGGGGACACATTTAGAGAGAGAACCTGAGGTGTGGGTACATGCTCTGAGCAAACATCACCTGTCCTTCTGGGGTTTGGCAGAACCTTGTAACTTGTCTTTTCCTTGACCTTTGCTGCAGACAGAGCAAGGGCTGAAATTGTTAGTGGAGTGCCAACAGACACATCTGATGGACTTCAAGAAACATCTTGACCCCAATTAGCAAAGTCCAATCCCTGCTCTGCATCTGAAAGGTTCTTTAGTCTTCTCTGGGTGTGGTGGTGCACTCCTTATGGAGAAGTTCTTTAGCTCCTTCCCCACACCTATAGCTAGGTTTCTCTGCATTAGAAAAGAAGATGAGACTTTCTCTTGATGGGATTATCACCATGGGATACACCTGGCCCAGTATGACTAAGCCCTTATAGATTTGTTAACTGCTTCTTATTGTCTGTAACCTGGCAGCCAATCTATGAAGTGTCATGAAACATACATGTGTAATGTCTCCTTGTACTATAAATAAAGAGGCCCAGTTTGTCTGGGTGGCTCAAGCAGCTCAAGCAGCAGTAGCGGCTCAAGTACAGCATGAGTTCCTTGGGCTACCTAGGCTCAGGCTGCCTGTGTCCATTTCTACTCTATGTCTTTGTCTCATTCTTTCCAATTCCCTGGTCCTGGCAAGATGGAGGGCTTTGTCTTTCTCGTCCTCTTTCTCTTCCTCACCAGCAGCCCACTGATCATGATTCAGCTAGACACAAGCCCTGGGATGGACACTGACAAAATCTGTTGTGAAATAAAGGAAGGGATAAGACAAAGAGTAGACAAAAACAAAAAAAAAAAATCAACTCAATATAATACTCTGTGATAGGCAACATAATGTAGACTAAACGCAATGAAGAATGTTCAGCTTTTCCTAGGGGCAGTTATTTGAGAAGAAGAAACACAAGAAAAAAGGCTATCTGAAAGGGAGGGGGATGAATCTTGTAAAAAGAATTGGAGTTTTCAAGGTAAGAGTCCTCTAGGCAGGGGCCATCAGGTGGCATAGTGGTTAAGGCACTGGACTGGACTCCCACATGGTCAACTGCGGTTCCAGTCCTGGATCTGGCAGCTTGCAACTCATGCCAGGTTTGTGTGCCCAAAATTCCAGGAGAATGGAATAGAAGAGACTGCAGTGTGGCCAACCCCTTTGGGGGCTGATACCTTACTTTTCCTCTCACTCTCTCTCTCTGTCTCTCTGGTGAGTGAACATGCCCTATGGCAAAAAAACTTAAGAAAAAAGTCCTTTAGGCAGAAGAAATTGGGGTGCAAACATGTTGAGTAATAAACAGTGAATGAAGCCAGACATGACACAATGCATTTGCTGACGCCATTCTTATAACATATCCAGAATAAACAAATCTGTAGAGAAAGAAAGATTAGTAATTTTCAAGTCTGGTTGAGAGATGACTGGTGAATGATTGCCAAAGGAATGTGGTTTTCTTTTGGGGAGGTAAAATGAGTTCTGGAACTAGATAATGGTTATGTGGACATCACTTTGTGACATGCCACTGAATTGTACACTCTAAAATGGTTACATTAGGGGTCAGCTAATGGCATGGTGGTTAAGGCACTGGATTCCCATATTGTCAACAGCAGTTCAAGTTCTGGACCTGGTGACTTGAAAATACACAGGGTTTGTATGCATATGTGCCCATGATCTGGAGAAGAAAATGGAGGAGGAGAAGGGATTGCAGTATGACCATCATTCCTAGGGGATGATTTTTCACTTTGTTCTGTTTCTCTCTGTTTCTCTCCAGTGAGCATGTGCACCCTATACCAAAAACCTTAAAAAAAAAAAAAAGGATGAAAAAAATTTAATGTTACAATGTTGAATTTTATGCTATGTGGCACAATAAATAACATCAGGATAGCCCTAAATGGCTGGGCAACAATGAGAGAAAAAACAGGCACACTAGAGATGTTACTGCCTTAGGAGGTCATAATCATAAAAGGCCCTATATTTGTAGCTATCTAATATTGGCTATTTCTGAATTTAGTGAGAGCCAGCCTGGGGGTAGGATATGAATACCAGAAGAATGAAAAAAACCTGAGTAATAGAATGCACAAAAATGAAGCCAGCAGATAGTATGGTGGTTAGGGCACTGGGTCAGATATGGCCAAATCCATGATTTGAGTCCCAGACCCAGCAGCTTGAAAAACACACCAGACTTGTGTGTGTGCGTGCATGCATGTGTGCCCACAATCCAGAGAGAAGGTAGGAGAGAAGATTGCAATGTGGCCATCCCCCCAGAGGGGTGATTCTTCACTTTCCCTCTCTCTCTGTCTCTTTCCAGCAAAGCAAGTGCACAAACCATATTACAAAACTCTAAAAAAAAAGATAAAAAAAGAAGTCAGCATTTACTGAATTGAATGCCTTTTCATAAATGGAGAAACCAGGATCTAAAACTTTTGGTGTTGATATGATTCCTAAACTCAGCTCTCAGTGGTAAATGTGGAACATCTGTGAACACTGGATAAATAACTACAGACTGTATATGTGTGTGTGTGTGTGTGTGTGTGTTTGTGTGTGTTTATGCTTTGGCAGATCCTCAAGGCTAGAACCTTAAATTCCTCTTTCCTTCACAAAGGTGACATGCCCAGAGGAGTCTCAGACACAGTCCCTTACACGCAAACATATGGAATTTGGCCTACAGCCTGTCCCTTCCTCCTCTGCTTGGTTCTCCTTCTCCAGAGAGTGGGGCCAAGGCAACTCCAGAGCTCTCACCTTCCTCTCCATTCAACACAGTTGAATATAAATTTTGCATATCATGACCTAACAGCCCTCACTGAGTCTCAATGTCTTTCTTTTTTTGATTTTTTTAGTTTATTTTACACATTTAATCACTACCTTATAAAGCGAATTTACACAGCCGAAAACACTTCACACCAGTCCAGTTAAGGATACTATACACATTATCATCAACAGACACTATACACATTATCATGCATTTCTGTGTTCCACAAATGTCCTGTCTCTCCATTTTTCTCCTGTCTTTCTTCACCCACTCCTGCTTCTCCCATCCTCTTCCCACACTGTCTTCAGTAGCCATAACCATTTTCCATACTTCTATATCCTCTGATATTTCAGTTTCCACCACAGAGTGTGGACAGTCAGTATATGTCAAGTGGAGAAATACAATGTTTCTCTTTCATAGCGGGATTGCTTCACTCAGCAGTAAATCTTCCATATTCATCCACTTTCTATCAATGCTAGGATCTTGTTTTTTATGGTTGAGTGGTATTCCATAGTGTATGTGGCACACACTTTTTCAACCCATTAATTTGTTCATGGACATTTGGGTTGGTTCCATGTCTTAGCAATTGTGAATAATGCTGCAATAAACATAGATGTGCAAGCAGTTTTCTAACTAGGCATTCTTCTGTCCTTTGGGTAGATACCCAGGAGTGGAATTTATTTGGGGGCCAGAAGGTGCCATGATGGTTGAGTCACTGGACCCCCACAGTTCGAGTTCCAGACTGGAGGCTTGCTTCCTCACTTTCCTTTTTTCTCTATATTATTTTTTCTCTGTCTCTCTGTCCCTCTCTAGGGAGCCTTATAACAAATTAAAAAGAATAATAATAAATAAAATTAAATTAAAAAATTCTTTTAAAAATATTTATAATTCGGAATCATGAAATGTATGAGAATCAGCATTTCATGCCATGGCAGTGTGGGATTTTAGGGCTGATCATTCCCTTATAGGGAGCTATCTTGGGCACTGCATGATGTTCAGCAGTATTATTAGATTTTTTTCCTACTTTTTGTGGAAAACAAAAATGTCTCCAGGCATGCCCAAGTATCCCCTGGAAGGCAGAATCACTCCTGACACATGTAGACTACTGACCTAAGGAACATTCAGGTTTTTTTTTTTTTTTTTTAGATTCATTTATCTAATTTTATTTATTTATTATTAGTATTATTTTTGAATTTGCTATAGGGCATATACACTCATCATAGAGATGAAGAGAGAGGGAAAGTGAGAAAGTAAGCCTCCAGGTCTGGGACTCAGATCACAGCCATGTAGGAATCTAGTACCTTAATCACCATGCCACCGGCTAGCATCTATACACATTATTTTTTTTAGAAAGAGTTTTTGCTATAGGGCATGGGTGCTCGCCAGAGAGACAGCAAGACAGAAAGTGAGAAACTACACCTCAGGGGGGATGACCACATCACAATCCTTTCTTCTCCATTCTCCTCTTGGGATCTTGAGTACACATGCACATGCTCCCAGAGTGACATTCAAATCTCGGTCCAGGACTTGAACCGTGGTTGGACATCTGGGAGTCCAGTGATGTAACCATTATGCCATCTGCTGATCCCTATACACATGTTTTAAGGACTATGAAGTTCCTGGTGGCCTTGACACATGCTGAGGACTGTACAGGGAACTTCTCAGCCATGCATCCCTCTGAATGCAGAGTGAGAAGTTGACTTGAAATCCTTGGCCCTAGGTTTTCTAGAGTCAGTGTACTTATTCAGACTTCCCAGAACAATATGGAAATGGTATCTTTTGACCAGAAACTACCTAAGACTTCAAAAATCCATTGTTTTCTCTACACTTCTGTCACTCTGATTTTAAGGTTATAATAATAAAGAGTGGTGATAACCATGGCCATAGATTTCTGAGGATAATTTTACATTCTACCTGCTAATACAGAAAAACAGAGAACAACTTTTGACATGTCCTAGGTCTGAGTGATTGCCCAATACCTTCATGGTCTTGAGAATATGCTGCAAGGTTCTGGGTTGTCATGTATTAGTCTGCTATTGCTGCATAACAAATTAGCTTAAAGTAACACACATCTATATTTTTATCTCAAAGTTGTGCAAGTAAAAATTCTAGATGTGGATGACTGGATTCTCTACTTTGGGCATCCCAACGTTGAAATCAAAGTGTTTCCTGGATCATCATCTCATCTGGAGGCTCTGGGGAAGAATCTGCCTCCAAGCTTATTCAAGGTGGTGGCAGAATTAAGTTCCCTGCTGTTGTAGGTCTGTGGTTCCTGTGCCTCTCAGTTCTTAAGGCTATGCATATTCATTGCAACTCCCTCCTACATTTTCAAGTATAAAGGATGTGTTCAATCCTTCCCAAATTTATCTTGTGGAGGCTTTAACTCAGTTTTTCAATACATGTAATCATCATTATCAGTGTTATCATAAGGCTTATTTACATGATAGTTGAGCCTTACCAATGCCATGTTTTAAAATAATCATTTTATGTATTCATTTCTAATTTGCTATAGGGCACATGTGCTAACCTGAAAGACAGGGGTGGTGGAAACAGAGATTGGAGAACACAGAAGCATTGAAAATGGATATAGATTCTGGAGACAATATGGGAGGAGGGTAGGGGAAGGGGGAGAGTGTAAGGAAGGAAATTAAAGAGGAAAATGGAGAGGAAGGACATTTATGAGTCACAGAAATGGGTTATTATCTGCTGATGATAGTGTTTTGTATCCTCAACTGAACTGATGTGAAGTATATTCATATTCGGTAAATTCAATTTACAAACAAAGAGATGTAGAGTGATTAAATGTATAAAATAGAATAATAATAACAATAAAAGAAAAAAGAAAGAAAGAAAGAGACATGGGTGTGGGAGGAAGAGTGAGAAAACAAATCGCCAGGTCCGGGACTTGAGCCACAGTCAGCCATATGGGAGTGCAGAGCCTCAGCCACCACTCCACCTGCTGTCCTACCAATGACATTATTACACTATATCACAGTGTATCGATGGTACAATTCAGTTTTGTTACAAATAAATCTACAAAAATTACAGAAACATTTTCTGAACCAGAAGGTTAATTATTTTATTATTATTATTTTAAAAATTAATTAATTAAATTTTTTTTTTTTTGGAGAGGTTTTCGCTATAGGGCGTGTGCGCTCACCAGACAGACAGAGAGAGACATAGAGACAGAAAGTGAGAAATCACCCACCCGGGAGGGATGGTCATGCCGCAATCCCTTCTCCTCCATTCTCCTCTAGGGATCTTGGGCACGCATGCACACGTGCCCGGAGTGAGTTTTAAGCCACCGGGTCCGGTACGCAAACCGTGGTCGACTACATGGGAGTACAACGACATAGCCATTATGCTAACTGCTGGTTCCCTAATTATTTAATTATTTTTAAAGGTTTTTGTCATTGTTAAATTTTAAATTATTTATTTACTATTATTATTTTAAGTTTTTGCTATAGGGCATGTGTGCTCACCAGAGAAAGACACACAGAGGGAGAAAAAGAGAAAGTGAGAAAGCAAGCCACCAGGTTCAGGACTCGAATCATGTTCGACCATGTGAGAGCCCAGAATCTTAACCACTATACCATCTGCTGGCCCCACCCTTGCTAATTATTAACAAGCAGTCCAGTTCAGAAGTTTCTTGGTTTTGCCATTGTCCATGCAGACTACTTTTCTGGAGACCAGAAATCTTTAAAAAGATATTTGTTTTTCTAGCATAATCTTTTTCTTTTGCAGGCTAGTGGCTGTGATTCAAACTTACTAAAATCTGGACTGAGGCTCAGCATCAAGATCTACCACAAGGGAACAGCAGATGGTGTAGTGGTTATACTGCTGGACTCCCACATGAGCAACTATAGTTCAAATCCTGGACCTGGCAGCTTGAAACTCATACCAGGCACATGTGCACTGGTGCCCAAAATCCCAAGAGGAGAATAGAGGAGAAGAGACTGCAGTGTAGTCATTCCTCCTGGGATGAGGGTGGTGGTGATTTCTTGCTTTCTGACTGTCTCTCTCTGGTGAGCACACATGCACTATAGCAAAAAATTTTCTTAAAAAAATAGACCCACCACAATATTCAGTTTAACATTCAATTTAGCTATTACAGAAAACAATAAAAAGGGATAGTATATTTAGCCTGTTTCTAACTATTTTGCATTTTTTCTTGTATTTAGTCAGCCAGTTCCCTGGAAGGTGTAGTCATCATGCAAAATTTATGTTCACTCATTTTCCAAGTGGAAGATGATAATTCTGATCCATCTGGGCTTTATTCGCAGGTTGAATAATGTCCACAACAGATATTCAGGCCTTAATGCTCAGATCCTGAGAATTTACTTAACTGTCTCTAGATCCATGTTGATCACACTATAATGTGTATTTGTATTACTTGAGAATTTGATAAAATGCACATTCTGATTCAGCAGATGCAGCCAGAGGTCTTGCATGGATAACAAACTTTCCAGAAATACAGATGTTTTTGGTCTATGGACCATACTCTGAGAAGCAAGGATATAGATAACTCTCCCTCACAGACATTGCAGCAGGAAGCTGGCATTGAAGGGTACATTTTGACTAAGGACCAGTTTGCTAACTTGAGTCAGGGCAGTGGCAAGCAGATAATGGATATATTTTTAATCCTCTGAATATTTAATGGATCCATTGACAAAAACAGGAATGCATTTGTTTTACATAAAAATATGTTAGATTGTCGAGAAAGTCATGATGTATTTTTCTTTTCTTTTTTTTTTTTTTTTTGAGAGAGAGAGATGATTAGTATAGGACATGTGTGCTCACCAGAAAGACAGAGAAAGACAAAGGGACAAAAAATGAGAAATCACCCCCACCCCAGAGAAATGGCCATACCATAATCCTTTCTCCTCCATTCTTTTCTAAGGGTCTTGGGCATGCATGCACACATGCCCAGTGTATATTTCAAATTGCTGGGTCCGGGACTTGAACCACAGTCAACTAAATGGGAGTCCAGCAATATAACCTTTATGATATCTGCTGGTCCATCATGATGTATTTTTCCAAAATGTTTTTCTATGCAAAAATGTATCATGACTTTTCCATCAACCCAATAGAATCAGTATGTGGTGTGGTGGATTGCACATGGCCTACAGTGTAGTTTGGATCCCAGACCCATTAACTTGTAAAACAGGCATTCACACACATCTGAATATGTGTTTGTGTGTGTGTGCATGTGTTTTGAGAGAATTTTTTACTATAGGGCATGAGCATTCACCAGAGAGACAGAGAGAGACAGAGTGACAGAAAGCAAGAGATCTCTACACAAGGGGGATAGCCATTCTGCAATTTCTTCTTCTCCATTCTTCTCTCAGGATTTTAAGTACACATGCACACATGTGCAATGGGAGTTTTAAGTTGCTAGATCTGGGACTTGAACCACAGTCAACTATGTGGGAATCCAGCAGCAGAAGCATTACATCATCTGCTGGTCCCCTAAATGTGTTTTTCAAGTTCTACATAGGGTCAGGAACTTGATTCCCTCATTCAATCATTTAAGTAACCACCATATCACCAGCTGGTCCCCAACATTTCTTTCTTTATACAGAAGGTTTCACTGGGATATGATCCTCCCTCTCGAGTAGGTGGGACCACAAGGGTATACCACCATGCCCAGGTCTTCTATACAGGGTTTGCTATCTTGGCTGTTTTGGCCCTGAGATCATAATCCTCCTGTATCAGCCTCCCATTTGGGATTACAGGACCCACCATTATGCTTGGCCTTTTAGGGTGGGTGGGGAAACAAACCTGAGCTTCCCATGTGCCCTCAGCCTGCCAAGCAGCACTGTCCAGAGCACACCATTGCAAGAAGTCCTGATAACATCTCTGTAAATTACTGCTGTTATTGCCTCTTTTCTGACAGTCACCCCAGCTCCATGGAACCAGAAAATCACACACATTTTTCAGAATTCATCCTCCTCTTACTCTTACAAGAGGCAGACCTTCATTCCATCCTTTTTGGGCTGTTCCTATCCATGTACCTGATTGACTGGCAACCTACTCATTATCCTGGCCACCATCACCAACTCCCACCTGCACACCCCCATGTACTTTTTCCTCTCCAACCTGTCTGTCTGTGATATCTGTTTCACCTCTCTCACTGTTCCAAAGATGCTGGTGAACATTCACATCCAGAACAAAACCATCACCTATGATGGCTTCCTTGCCCAAATACAGTTTTTCATCCTTTTTGGAGAGTTGGACATTTTTCTCCTATCTATGATGGCCTATGACTGGTTCATGGCAATCTGTCACCCCCTACGCTACGCGGTCATCATGAACCCGCAGTTCTGTGGCATGGTGCTGCTGACATTCTGGATTTTGAGTGTCCTGGACTCCCTGTTCAAGGTTTTGCTGATATTATGGTTGTCCTGTTCCAACATGGAGATCCTCCACTTCTTTTGTGAAATAAACCAGGTCGTCCAGCTGGCCTGTTCAGACACCCTGTTTAATGTTATCAAGACATATCTCACCACTGGGCTGATGGATATTATTCCCTTTTCTGGAATCCTTTATTCTTACTCCCGGATTGTCTCCTTCATACTGAGGATTACATCCACCAGAGGGAAGTATAAGGCATTTTCCACCTGTGGGTCTCACCTCTCTGTTGTGTTCTTGTTTTATGGCACAGGTCTTGGGATGTACCTCAGTTAGGCTGCTACCCACAATTCTAAGGCCAGTGCAACTGCTTCAGTGATATACACTGTGGTCACCCCAATGCTGAACCCGTTTACCTGCAGCCTGAGCAACAAGGACATAAAGAGGGCCCTGAAGCATCTTTTCAGCACAGCCCCTTCCAATGAGTGACAGGAATATTTGCCTTGGAGTTTGACAAGTACCTAAGAGCTAGGAACAAAAGTGGCATCTAGGTAGGTGGTGATGTTGGGGCCATGTAAGTGCACCCACAAGGAAAGGTCCCCAGCTCAATCCCAGGGGCTGTTTGTACATACTGGGTGTTAATGTGCCATGATCCAGGCTGGGTGAGGCTGGGGGTGGATTGTAGTGTGAGGATCCTTTTGGGTGTTAGGGACTCTCTTGTTCCCTGACTGGTAGAAGAAATAAGTAAATAAACTTTAAAAAGTAATGGCTAGAGACAGTGTAGGAGAAGGGTGGGTAGTAGGAGAGAGTGGGGAGAGAATCAAGGGGAAAAATTATATTTGGACTTGTATGCAATGTATTCACACTGGGAAGATTCATTTTGTCTGCTGTAAAGATGTACCATGACCAAATGTAAAAAAAATAAGAAAATAAAAGACAAGAAAGAGTGGCGTTCTAAAATCCTGACTTTTTTCCCCCAGGTTTTTGCTGTAGGGTGACTGTACTTGCTAGAGAAGACAGAGAAAGAGAACATGAGAAATCACCCCCAGGGTTTATGGCCATCCCACAATCCCTTCTCCTCCATTTCCCTCTCGGAACTTAGGGCAAGCACACTTACATGCCCAGCAGCTGGGTCCAGGACTTAAACCTGTCAACCACAGGGGAGTCCAGCAACATAATCATCATGCCATCTGCTTGCCACTCAAGCATGATTTTTAAGCCACCAAGTCCAGAACATGAACCACCATTGGCCATGTGAGGGTCCAGTGCCTTAGCTACCACATCACCTGCTGGCCCCCAAATACTGACATTTTTGGTATTTCAAATATCTTTCTCCTTTATCTCTCTTTATCTCTATGGCCCTTAAATCAATGATTCCATATGCTTCATGTATTTTTTATTTTTTTATGACTATCCCACAACATAAAAAAGTAATAATTATACATAGTTATGGAACTTCCCAGCGAGGGACATTGAGGCCAGGGCACAACTGTCCCCCAGCCCACACTAGGCTCCCAAGACTAAGACCTCACCTTCTTTAAAGGTAGGCAGGGCCTCATTTTTTCAATTTTTTTCTTCTTTGCTATTTCTTTTTGATTTGCTAATTCTCTCCTCCCCCTTGTCCCACAGACAGACAGGTCCTTGCCCTGCAGGAGTTCTCCTGTTCCATCTATAGCCCACTGGTGAAATTGGGCAGTGCGTGACTTTTTCTTTCATCTCCTCTGTACTCTTTTCTTTCCTCTTACATTATCCTTTCTTCTTCATCCTCCACTCTTCCTGAGGGATTTGACAGATCTCGAATCCCAGTTCTGAACTTCCATAGTATATTGGAAGGTTCCTGGGATCCTCTTCAATACTGAACCAATGCCGGGGTCCAGCCTCAGCGGAAGTGGGTTGACTCATTGGAGGCGGTGCAGGAAATGAAGAAGACTAAGGCCTCAGTGCCATTTTTATGCACGTCCTCAGTCAGACACTCCTCAGATATTGCTCTCTGAAGAGTGACAACTGCTAGGAATTATCATGCGTTTTTATTGAAAATGTGATACATGCAAGTAAACGGGAGGGGGCTATGTGTTTTAATTATTAGCTCATAAAGTCTTAACAATAGGGAACATAGATTCTATTCAGGGTTGGATTAAGGGTGGGTCTAGTGCAGTTCCACAATTGTTTGCTTGATGTAGGTGGGTCTTTATGGAATGCAGTTTCGGGAAAGTGGCAGATTGGCACCCAATGTGGGGTGGGAGTGCCCTTGGCCTGTTTTGGCCTAAAAAATTATTCTCAAGCTTAAGTTAAATGTATCTTAAAAGGCATTCCAAAGGTCAAAAAAATTTCTGCCTAAATGTGACTTTATCACACTCTCTATTGTAACTGTCCAGAATAAGGCATTTTAATTAACAATAGGTGGTCAAAGCAAAGGGGAACAGTCAGGGGACTTCCTAAAAAATTTTATCATATAGTCAAAATGTATAAGAGAGCTATATAAATCTTTTATGTAGTATATTGGAGAGTCAGAGGGGAGTCGCTTCCCAGCAAGGCTACCACAGTTTTCTAAAACAAATAGCAAGCAGCCTTGCTGACATGCTATTTCGACCTAAGTCTTATTCCTACGTTGGGGTTGGGTTTACACAGCAGCGGCCTTGCCAACATGCTGGCCTGACCTAAGAAGTAAAAGTCAAAAGCTCAACACAGATGCTGGGGCCCTACCAGGTCGGACTCCTCCAAACTACCTGTAATTATCTAGAATAGAGTACACCTCTTGAGATCACATTACTAAAAACACCAGGAGAGGTATTTCTACACATATCAATTCACAGAAAAGAGATGCAAACTTACTCCTAGTTGAAGAAACTTTCTCCTAAGAGATATTCAAAAGTGAATATATCATCTAATGGCTAGAAGTAGGAGAACAGCCTCAGGTCTGAACAAGTCAGGAAATGTCTCCATCAAAGGAACAGAGTAACTCCCCTCCATCTCTCCTAAAATCTGAGAATGTCACCAAAATGTCAGAAAAAGAATATAGAACCTTCCTGATGAGCAAATTCTATGAGTTGGAACAGAAAAGAGAGAACGAACTTTGGGAGATTAAGAAGTTTTTCCACGATATGAAAGAAGAAATGGACACTCTGAGAAAGAATCAGATGGAGCTATTACAGATGAAGTCTGCAATCGAGGAAATCAAAAACTCTCCTGAAAGTATTAAAAGTCAATTAGACCATGCAGAAGATCGAATCTCCGATGTAGAAAATAAAACCTCTGACCTTGAAAAAACCACCAAGAAGATAGAAAAAATAACTAAAAAACATGAGGATAATATATGAGAAATACTAGATTCCGTAAGACGCCCAAACATCAGAATAATTGGCATCCCAGAAGGTGAAGAAAGTAATAACATCATGGAAAATTTATTTCATGAAATTCTGGAAGAGAATTTCCCAAGACTAGAAAGGCACTCAAGTATCCAGACCCAAGAAATACAAAGGACCCCAAATAGACTCAACCCCAGAAGATCTTCCCCAAGGCACATTATAGACAGACTCTCAAAAACCACAGATAAAGACATGATACTAAAACTGGCAAGAGAGAAAAGAGGAGTGACTTACAAAGGCCATTCCATTAGGCTAACACCGAACCTCTCAATGGAAACAATGCTAGCAAGGAAAGAATGGGAAGATGTATTGAGAGTTTTAAGAGAGAAACAATTTCAACCAAGACTATTATACCCAGCAAGATTATCCTTCATATGGGAAATAAAGATTAAAATCTACTCAGGCAAACACAACCTGAAAGAATTTGCCAACACCAGAACAGCTCTTCAAGAAACCCTGAAGAAAGTATTGTTACAGGAAAACTAAAGAATTAACAGCCAGAAACAAAGAAATAAAAGTCAACTAAGACAATGGCCTACTTAAACGTCTGTACAAATTCTGTAACATCGATAATAACATTATGTTAATGGATTAAATTCTCGAATCAAGAGACAGAGACTGGCTGAATGGATAAAAAAAACCAGAAACCCTCTATCTGTTGCCTACATGAAACCCACCTCATGGAAAAAGACATACATAGGCTCAAAGTGAAGGGTTGGAAAAAGGTTTTCCATGCAAATGGGAACCAAAAAAGAGCTGGACTTGCGATACTAATTTCCGACAAAATAGGCTTTAAAACAAAAATGGTTCGAAGAGACAAAGAATGGCACTATATCATAGTAAAAGGCTCTATAGATCAAGAAGATATAATGCTTATAAATATCTATGCATCTAACACAGGAGCACCCAAATATGTGAAGGAAAGACTGTAAGATCTAAAAGGGGAGATAGACTGCAACACACTAATTCTTGGAGACCTCAACAATGCACTATCCCCTCGGATAGATCATCTAGGCAAAAAATAGGTAAAGAAATCAAGGATCTAAACGATACCATAAATCAAATGGACTTAACAGACATCTCTAGAACTTTCCATCCAAAAACCATGAGATACAGCTTTTTCTCACCCTGACATGGAACCTTTTTGAAGATTGACCACATCATAGGGCACAAAGCAAGCCTCTACAGATTCAGAGGCATTAAAACTATATCCAGCATCTTCTCTGACCATGATGAAATTAAACTTAATTTTAATTTCAAGAGAAATCCTTAAAAATACCCAAATACATGGAAACTAAATAACCTACTCCTGAATGACTCCTCTACTACCGAAGAAATAAAGACTGAAATCAAAAGATTCATGGAAACCAATGACAATGAGGACACGAGTTTTCATAATCTTTGGGACACTGCTAAAGCAGTCATAAGAGGAAAGTTCATAGCAATTAGTGCACATAAGAAGAAGATGGAAAGAAGGCTAATGGATCACCTAACATCATGCCCCAAAGAAATGGAAAAGCAACAGCAAAATAATCCAAAAACCTCCAGGAGAAAGGAAATAATAAATATATAAGCAGAAATAAATGAAATAGAAAATAAACATAATAGAAAAAAAATAAATGAAAGTAAAAGCTGGTTCTTTGAAAGGATAAATAAAATTGATACACTTAATAAGTGAGACTTATTAAGAAGAAGAGGGAAAGGAATCAGGTGAATCAAATCTACAATGAAGGTGGTTATATAACAACAGAGTAGAAATTCAAAACATCATTAGAGGTTACTTTGAACATCTATATGCTAAGAAACAAGACAACCTGGATGAGATGGACAAATATAATTTACCAAGTATGAGCCAGGAGGATATAGAAAGTCTGAATAGGCCCATAACAAGCCAGGAGATTGGATCAGTAATAAATAGCCTCCCAAAAAAGAAAAGACCTGGCCCTGATGGATTCACCTAAATTCTACAAAACCTTCAAAGAAGAGTTAACCCCCAATCTGCTCAAGTTATTTCTAAAGATTCAAAAGGGTGAATCTCTCCCTAATTCATTCTATGAAGCCTCTATCACCCTTATCCTTAAAACAGGTAAGGAAAGGACAAGGAAGGAAAACTATAGACAAATATCTCTGATGAATAGACACGAAGATTCTCAACAAGATACTAGCAAACCATATCCAATAACTTATAAAAAAGATCATACACCATGATCAGGTAGGCTTTTTTCTGGGAATGCAAAGTTGGTTCAACATACGCAAAATCATAAATGTAATACATCATATTGACAGGAATAAGGATAAAAACCATATGGTCATATCGATTGATGCAGAAAAAGCATCTGATAAGATACAACATCCCTTCATGATCAAGCCTCTCAGAAAAATTGAGGAGGGATACGAAGACAGCATTGTTGAAACAGGGAGGTAGTGTTGTTATATTTTGATCAACTTGACCGGGGAGAAATGTTCATATATTGAAATGATCACCTTGTAAGCTAAATAATGTAATTGAAGGTATTAAAAACATGTAAATAAAAAAAATCGGTATAGAAGGTCCATTTCTCAACACAATAAAAGCCATCTATGAAAAACCCATAGCAAACATCATCCTAAATGGAAAAAAGCTGAAAGCTTTCCGACTAAATACGGGAACGAGATAAGGGTGCCCACTTTCTCCACTCCTTTTTAATATAGTACTGGAAGCCCTTGCGAATGCAATCAGTAAGGAGAAAAAAATAAAAGGCATCAGTATAGGAAAAGAAGAGATGAAACTCTCTCTATTTGCAGACGATATGATTGTATACATAGAAGACCCAATGGTCTCTATGGAAAAATTACTGGAAGTAATACATGATTACAGTAAAGTTGCAGGATATAAAATCAATATACAGAAAATGATAGCATTTTTATATACGAATAACAGGCAGACTGAGATAGAACTGAAGAAAGTTATTCCATTTACCATAGCGACCAAAAGTATAAGATACTTAGGGATAAATCTAACCAAAGAAGTTAAAGACTTCCACAAGGAAAACTATGAGAAGCTAAAAAAAGAAATTGAAAATGACACAAAAAAATGGAAGGACATCCCATGTTCCTGGATTGGAAGAATTAATATAGTCAAAATGGCAATTCTACCCAAACTAATCTCCATATTTAAAGCAATGCCAATCAAAGTACCAGACACATTCTTCACTGATCTAGAAAAGACAATCATGAAATTCGTCTGGAATCATAAAAGACCCCGTATTGCCAAAACAATTCTACACAAAAAGAGTGCAGTGGGTAGCATTTTACTCCCTGACCCAAAAATATACTGCAAAGCTGTGGTAATCAAAACAGCATAGTATTGGCACAGAAACAGACAGGAGGACCAATGGAACAGAACAGAATCCCCAGAAATAAATTCCCAAATATACAGTCAACTTATTTTTGACAAGGGGTACCAGTCAATCCAGTGGGAAAAGGAAAACCCCTTCAGCAAGTGGTGCTGGAAAAACTGGATTTCCACCTGTAGAAACATGAATCTGAATCCCTACCTCTCACCGTTGACAAAAATCAAGTCAAGGTGGATCAAAGATCTAAATCTAACACCTCAAACTATAAAGCTGCTCCTGGAAAACACTGAGGAAACTCTGGGAGACATTGATGTAGGGAAAGACTTCTTAAATAAGACCCCCAAAGCACAGTCGATCATCCCCAAAATAGACAAGTGGGATTACATCAGACTAAGAAGTTTCTGCATGGCAAAAGACACAGTAATTAGTGTGAATCGAAAGCCCTCAGAATGGGAAAATATTTTTGTAAATTTTGCATCAAATAAGGGACTGATAACCAGAATACACAAGGAACTAAAAAAGGTGTTTGGAAAAAAGATGATCAACCCTATTAAAAGATGGGAGAAGGAGATGAAAAAAACACTCTCTAAAGATGACATACGAATAGCCAAAAGGCATATGAAAAAATGTTCAACCTCCCTCTTCGTAAGGGAAATGCAGATAAAAACAACAATGAGGTACCACCTAACCCCAGTCAGAATGTCTAATATTAAAAAAACAAAAAATAAGTGTTGGCGGGGGTGTGGTGAAAGGGGAACTCTTTTACACTGCTGGTGGGAATGTAGATTGGTCCAACCACTGTGGAGAATAATTTGGAGATTCCTCAAAAATCTACAAATAGAACTACCATATGATCCAGCAGTCCCACTCCTTGGTATCTACCCAAAGGACAGAAGAATTCTTAATTGAAAAAGTGCTTCCACATCGATGTTTATTGTGGCATTATTCACGATTGCTAAGACATGGAACCAACCCAAATGCCCTCGTATGGATTAATGGATTGAAAAACTGTGGCACATATACTCAATGGAATACTATTCAGCCATAAAAAACAACAAAACCCTGGCTTTTAACAAAAAGTGGAAGAATATGAAGATTTACTGCTGAGTGAAGCAAGACAGGTTATGAAGGAGAGACACTGTATGTCTCCAGTTAATATATACTGAATGTCGGGAACCAGCAGTTAGCGTAATGGCTATGTCACTGGACTCCCACATAGTCGACTGTGGTTCGCATCCCAGACCCGGTGGCTTAAAACTCATGCCAGGCGCATGTGCGTGTGTGCCCAAGATCCCGAGAAGAGAATGGAGGAGAAGGGATTGCGGCATGACCATCCTCCCTGGGGGCGATTTCTCACTTTCTGTCTGTATGTCTCTCTCTGTCTGGCGAGCGCACGCGCCCTATAACAAAAACCTCTCAAAAAAAAAAATATATATATATATATACTGAGTGTCTGCACTATATAACTGAAACTGATTGACGTCACGTTGTACAAACACAAGAGATGGGTGTTAGTGCCAGAAGTGGAGTGTGTGGAGAAGAGGGACCTAAGGAAGGACATTTAGAAGAGGGATATGAAGAGAGAGCATTGACGAGATGGGGAAGTGTGGTGTTATTGGTGGAAGATACTCTGATCAACTGGACTGCAGAGAAATGTTCACACACATACTGAAATGTCCACTTTGTAAGCTAAATAATATGATTGAATTTATATAAAAAATTAAAATAAAAATATTTATTTATTTAAGTTTTTGCCATAGAGAGCATATGCTTGCCAGAGGCAGAGAGATGAAAAGTGAGAAATCATCCCTCAACAGAGATGGCCACACCGCAATCCCTTCTCCTTTATTCTCCTCTCAGGATTTTAGTCATGTACATACATGTGCCTGGTGTGATTTTCAAGCCACCAGGTCCAGGACTCAAACTGCAGCTGCCCATGTGGAAAAACAGTGCCATAAATACTACTTCACCTGTTGGCCCCAAGAATTAAATACTTGAAGACTCCAAATGGTTATGTTCTGGATGCCACTCTTTTTTTTTCAAAATTTTATGTATTTGTTTCATCAATGAGTGTGAGAAAGGAATAGAGAGAGGCACCCCCAAAAGGGTCTTCATCCCAGAGTCTATCCGCCACCTCAGCCAGCCTGCATCATGGCACATGCACATCCAGTGTGTACAAACATGCCCAGGGCTGAACCAGGGACCTTCCTTGTGTGTGCTCTTACATTGCCCCTGCACCACCACCTGCCTGGATGACACTCTTGTTCCTAGCTCTTGTCAAACTCTAAGGTAAATATTCTAGTCACTCATGGGAAGGGACATGCTAAAAAGACGTCTCAGGACCCTCTTTATGTCCTTTTTCCTCAGGCTATAGATAAACTGGTTCAGTATTAGGGTGACCACAGTGTACACCACTGAAGCAGTTGCACTGGCCTTGGAATTATGGGTAGCAGTCGAACTGAGGTATACCCCAAGACCTGTGCCATAAAACAAGAACACAACGGAGAGGTGAGACCCACATGTGGAAAACACCTTATACTTCCCTCTGGTGGATGTAATCCTCAGTATGGAGGAGACAATCTGGGAGTAAGGATAAAGGATTCCAGAAAAGAGAATAATACCCATCAGTTCAGAGGAGAGATACATCTCAATAACATTGAACAGGGTGTCTGAACAGGCCAGCTGGATGACCTGGTTGATTTCACAGAAGAAGTGGGGGATCTCCATGTCAGTGGAGAAGGACAACCATAATACCAGCAAAGTCCAGAGTAGAGAGTCCAGGATGCTCAAAGTCCAGAATGTCAACAGCCCAAAGCCACAAAGCCAGGGGGTTCATGATGACTGTGTAGTGCAAGGGGAGACAGATAGCCACAAGCCGGTCATAGGCCATCACAGTCAGGAGGAAGATGTCCCACTCTCAAAAAATGAGGAAAAAATACATTTGAGCGAGGTAGCCATCATAAGTGACAGTCTTGTTCTGGATGCAGATGTTCACCAGCATCTTTGGGACGGTGGTGGAGGTGAAACAGATGTCACAGAAAGACAGGTTGGAGAGGAAGAAGTACATGGGGGTGTTTAGGTGGGAGTCAGTGATGGTGGCCAGGATAATGAGTAGGTTTCTGGTCAGAGTAATCAGGTACATAAATAGGAACAGCCCAAAAAGGATGGGCTGAAGGCCTGCCTCTTGTGAGAGTCTGAGGAAAATTAATTCTGGAAAATACATGTGATTTTCTGATTCCACAGAGCTGGAATGACTGTTGGGAAAGAGGCAATACCAGCAATACCTCACAAAGACATTCTTGGGACTAACTGTAATGGTGTGTACTGGACAGTTCTGCTTGGCAGGCAGAGGGCATATGAGAAGCTCAGGTTTGTTTCCCCACCCGCCCTAAAAGGCGAAGCATAATGGTGGATTCTATAATCCCAATTGGAAGGTTGAGACAGGAGGATTATGAGCTCAAGGAACATCTCAGTCAATAGGCATTCATGTATGCATGCATGCCCTAGATCTCAAGAGGAGAATAGAGGAGAAGGGATTGTGGCATGGCCATTCCTTCTGGGAGGGGGGTGATTTCCAGCCTCTCTTTCTGGCAAACATATGTGTCTGATAGCAAAAATTTCACTAATAAAAAGAAATGTGTATAGGGGCCAGCAGGTGGCACAGTAATTAAGGCACTGGGCTCTCATATGACTGACTGTGGTTGGAGTCTCAAACGTGACAACTTGTTTCTCACTTTCCCTCTCTCTATATATATCTTCCTGATGAGTGCATGTGTCCTATAGCAAATGGGAAAATAATAGTAATTATAAATAAGTAAAATTATATAAATGACTCTTAAAAAAAGAATCTATTATTTAGATCAGTGGTTTACATGCAGGAGTGATTCTGCCCTCCTGGGGACACTTAGGCATGTCTAGAGACATTTCTATTTTCCACAAAAAGAATGAAAAAATTTAAAGATGCTGCCAGAAGATCCCTCATGACTCCTGTGAAATAGTCAATTCGGGGTACAAGAGAAATGAAGATTTTCTACTGATAACTCAGCCTCCAGCAAACCAGCTAGCATGATGGATCTAAGGGCACTGTAGCTAAACATCCAAATACTATTACAGTTAACATATTCTTCAATAGCTACTGAATCTACTGCACAAAGCGATCACAACAGAATGACCGAGAGATCATCTCTTTCTGCTTGCTCCTGAATGTTCGGATTGAACTTCAAGAATTAGGAAGAAACACACCATCCATCAGATGACTAAAAATCACAACAGAACCACAAGAAATATGAGAAAGCAAGAAAATACCTCTCCTCCAAGGGAAAAGAATAACTCGTATTCATTCACAAGCAGTTCAAAGGAAATCATGGGAATGTCTGATAAAGAATTTAGAACATCCATTGATGGCGAAGCTAACAGAGATGGAAGAGAAAAGAGACATGAACTGCTGAAGATAAAGGAGAAAGAAGTTGATGAGCTCCAGGAGGTGAGGAAATTCTTGCAAGATCTAAGAGAGGAATTACACACTTTAAAAATGAATCAAAGGGACCTGTTAGAGATGAAGACTATAATAGAGGAAGTTAAAATCTCCCTTGAAAGTATTAAAAGCAGACTAGATCATACAGAAAATAGAATCTCAGACACAGAAGAGAAAATTGCAGGCCTAGAAAAATCCACCACAGAGACTGAGAAAATTGCCCCCAAAATTTGAGAATAATATACAAGAAGTACTAGATACCATCAAACGTCCAAACATCTGGATAATTGGCATTCCAGAAGGCGAAGAGACCCATAAGGGCATTGATAATCTATTCCATGAAATCCTGCAAGAAAATTTTTCAAACCTAGAGAGGCACTCAAAGATCCAGTCCCAAGAAATACAAAGGACCCCAAACAGAATCAACCCAAGAAGATCTTCTCCAAGACATATTATAGCCAGGTTGACCAAAACCACAGACAAAGACAAGATACTAAGGCTGGGAAGAGAAAAACATTAAAGTTACCTACAAAGGATATCCCATCAGGCTAACAGCAGACCTCTCATCGGAAACAATGCGAGCGAGGAAAGAATGGGAAAATATATTCAAAGTGTTAAGAGAAAAGCAATTTCAGCCAAGAATACTGTACCTGGCAAGACTATCTTTTGTGTGGGAAGAAAAGTCAAGAACTTTCTCAGATAAACAAAACCTGAAAGAATTTACCAGCACCAGACCAAGTCTCCAAGAAGTTCTCAAGGGAGTGCTATATCAGGAAAGTTAAATACAGACACACGGAAATAAGAGTTCAAAAACTAAGAGTGGCCAACTTAATCATAGGGAGAAGTCTGGAATTGAATATTATATCCCAGAATTTAATTGGGAAAATTGAACCACAACAGAGGATAAAGTACATGAGACTGAATTGGTGAAGTATAATTTTATGACTTTTGACTAAAATATTGCTGATTTTCTTGTAGGCTTTGTTATTTGGTTGTAAGGATTTGTGTCCTCTCTTGAGATATGGATAGGTTCATGCACCTATCATTTGATCAGAATCCTAACCTATTTTCTGGCTTTAAGCAAAGTTCCTTAGGATTTCTTTGACTTAAGTTAAATCTGGTTTTCTTAATAGTATCAAGTGAACTTGCTATTGAAAGTAGTTAGATTATTTAAGAAATTGTGTGATCAATACAATGTGGGTGGGAAAGGGGAAGACAATTGCAGACTCCAGAGATAGTGTGAGAAGAGGGTAGGAAAGGACAGAGGGTTAGAAATAGGGGTAAAAAAAATTTTCTAGAAACTAGAAATAGAAAATTTGTTATAATATGCATGATTAAGTCACTATGCAGTATATTCTGGATGGGAAATCACATTTTGTATGCTGTGATGATGCTTAGGGAAAGAATGTAAATTAAGTTGGAAAAAAAAGTTTCAAAAAAAAATACCTATTTGATGACTGCAGTATGATATATAGCCCCAGCTAGGTGCTACTTTATAGGATTTTCATTCTACTCATTGAGGCTTATGCCTAAAGTTGGACTTGTGTTCATAGAAATGTATATATCAGCTGTGCTTGCTATGAAAACATTTAGATTAATTAAGATCTTTAGTGACTCAATAAAATGTGGGGGAAAACAGTAGCAAACATAGATACCAGAGACAGTGGGAGGAGAGTGGGAGATAGCAGAGGGTAAGAGATAGGGAATCAAGGACGAGAAAAAAAAGGCAAAACATATAGAAAACAAGAAATGGAAAATTATTTGTTGATGATAACATGTACGCTGATGTGCTTGATTGAACCAATATACAGTGTACTCTGGATTGAAAATCTCATTTTGTTTGTTGTCATGATGTACAGTGAATGAATGTAAATAAATAAATTTAAATAAAAATAAATTAATTAAAAAAAATTTAAAGATGCTGCTCAACATCATATGCTGCCCAAGATAGCTCCCTACAAAGGATAGTCAGCCCAAATTTTCACACTGTCATGGCGAGAAATGCTGATTCTCATACATTTCATGATTATAAACAATAACTTTTCTAAATAATTATTTATTTTGTTTTATTATTTTTTTTTAAATTTTGCTGTAGGGCTCACCAGAGAGTGAGAAAGATAGATAGACAGAGAAGAAAAGGGAGAAAGCAAGCTGTCAAGTTCTCAACTTGAACTATGGTCGACCATGTGGGAGTCCAGTGATTCAACCACCATGCCACCTGCCACATGATATGATATGATATGATATTCACTTGTTGAATGAAGAAGGTGAGAGCTCTGGAGCTGCCCTGGCCCACCACTCTTTGGAGAAGGAGATCCAAGCAGAGGAGGAAGAAACAGGCTGTAGGACAAATTCCATGTATTTGAGTGTGATGGACAGTGTCTGAGAGTCTTTTGGGCATATTGCCTTTGTGAAGGAAAGTGTGATTAAAGGTCCTAGCCTTGAGGACCTGTCAAAGCATAAACACACCTACATATACACACACACAGTCTGTAGTCATTTATCCAGTATCCACAGATTTCCAACATTTACCACTGAGAGCTGAGCTTAGGAATCTTATCAACACCTATAGTTTTAGATCCTAGTTTCTCTATTTAAGAGCAGGCATTCAATTCATTAAGTGCTGCCTATTTTCTTTTGCTTTCTTTTTTTTTTTTTTTTTTTTTTTTTTTTTAAGAATTTTTGTCATAGGTTTTGTGCACTTGCTGGAGAGAGACAGAGAGAAAGGGAAAGTGACATATCATTCCCCACATGGAGGGATGGAGATGTTACAATCTCCTCTCCTCCATTCTCCTTTCTATATTATGGGTATGTGTGCACACATGTCTCGTGTGTTTTTCAAGTTGCTAGGTCTAGGACTTGAACCATGGGGTTTGCCATGTATGACCCAGTGCCTTAACCACCATGCCACCTGCTGGCTTTATTTTTGTGCATTCTGTCTCTCAGATATTTTTGTTCTTCTCTTGCTGTTCATGTCCTACCTCCAGGCTGGTTCTCACTAAATTCGGAAATAACCAGAATTGGATAGCTGCAAATATAGGGCCCTTGGTGATTATGACCTACCAAGCCAGTAACATCTTTAGTGTGCCTATTCTTTCCCCCATTGTTGCCCAGCCATTTAGGGTTATCCAAATGGTCTAATGATGCAATGTACTTCTATGTTTATTGTGGTAAAACTCACGTAGCATAAAATTCAACATTATAATCTTTTTAACATTTTTTTTTTCATTTTCTTTTTAAGTTTTTGCCATAGGGTGTATGTGCTTGCTGGAAAAAGACAGAGAGAAAAAGTGAAAAATCACCCTGCAAGCAGGACGGTCATGCTGCAATCCTTTCTCCTCCATTCTCCTCTTAGGATTTTGAACACTTACACATACACACCCACCTTGTTTTCAAGTTGCCAGGTCCAGGACTTGAGCTGCAGTTGACAACATGGGAAGCCAGCACTTTAACCATCAGCTGGCCCCTAATGTAACCATTTTAAAGGGTACAATACAGTGGCATTTTCACAATGCTATGTCCACATCACCATTATCTAGTTCCAGAACTCTTTTTGCCTCCCCCAAAGAAAACTGCATTTTCCCTGGAAGTCATTCACCATTCATCTCTCCACCAGCCTTAATAACCACTAATCTTTCTTTCTCTATGGATTTGTTTATTCTGTATATTTTGTAAAAATGGTATCAGCAAATGCATCTTGTCATGTCTGTCTTCATTCACTGTTTATCACTTACCATGTCTGCACCCTAAGTCCTTCTGACTAGAGGACTTTTTTTTAAGGTTTTTGCTACATGGCATGTCCACTCACCAGAAAGACAGTGAAAGGGAAAGTAAGAAATCATCACCCAAGGGGAATGGCCCACTGCAGTCCCTTGTCCTCCAGGAATTTTGGGCACACACACACATACATGCCTGGTGTGAGGTTTGAGTTGCCAAATCTGAGACTGGAACAGCAGTAAAAATTCCAGTGCCTTAACCACTACACTACCTGCTGGTCCCCTGCCTAGAAGATTCTTACCTTGACAACTCCAACTCCTCTTTCAAGGTTTATTTCTATGGTTTTCTTTTTCCTTTCAGATATCCTCTTTTCTTTTCTTATGTTTCTTCCTCTCAAATAACTGCCCCTAGGCAAAGTTGGACATTCTTCATTGCATTCAGTCTCCATTATGTTGCCTATCACAGAGTATTGATTTGATTTTTTTTTTTTTTTTTTGGTCTTTGTCCACTCTTTGATGGAAAGAGAAATATCTTATCCCTTCCTTTATTCTACAACACAGTTGAATGCTTACAATAGAGTAATTCCTGGTTGTTCCTGCCTCAGTGAATGGAGAAGCAAATGCATTAATACATAATTACATGAGTAATACATGATTACATGACTTTAAAAGGAAATCATTAATAATGGATGAAAGGAAATTTGGGGGGGAAATGGAGAGGTAAGATACTTGTGAGACACAGATAAGATTTATTATCTGTTGACAAGGATGCGTATGGTGGTCTCAACTGGGCTGGACTGAGGTGCATATCATGCTGGGTAAAGTATCTTCACAATCTAAATGCTGTATAGTGATTTAATGTATGAATAATAATAAAAATATTTTTAAAAATAATGAAAAAAAGAATCAGGGACACAGAAATAAAAGCGAAAGTGAGTGTGGAGGATGCAAAGGAGGGAATGGAATGAATAGGACAGCTGAAGCTACAAAATTGAAAGCCATAGAAGAGAAACCATATTTTTCCCCAGTGTATTCATTTGTAAATTTATTTTATTTTTTTAATACATTCAATCACTATACATCATTTAGCTTGTACAGAGAATCTACCCAATATGAAATACACCTCACACCAATCCAGTTGAGAATATTACACATTATCATCAACAGGTAATAAACCTGCAAATGTCTTACTTCTCTATTTGTCTCCCTAATTTCCTTCCTTACACTCCTCCCCTCTCCCACACTCCTTCTACACTGTCTCCAGTGTCCATAACTATTTTCAACACTTTATGCCCTCCAATATTTCAGTGCAGAAAAACTATATTAAGAAATATTAGGGAACCAGGAGGTGGCATAGTGATTAAGGTGCTCGATTCACATGGCTGAGCACGGTTCAAGCCACAGACCTGGAGGCTTAAAAATCACACAGGGTGCATGTACATGAGTGTCCCAAATCCCTAGAGTAGAATGGAGAAAGAACTGTAGCATGGCCATACCCCTGAGAGGTGATTTCTCACTTTCCCTCTCTCTGTTTCTCTCTCTCTCTCTGGCAAGTGCACATACCTATGGCAAAAAGAAAAAAAAAAAAAAAAAGAAAAGAAAAATCAAAACAAACAAACAACAAAACAGGAACCAGAAGATAGCATCAGGAGGGACCAGCAGTTAGCATAATGGCTATGTCGCTGGATTCCCATGTAGTCGACCGCAGTTTGAGTCCCAGACCCGGTGGCTTAAACTCAAACTGGGCGTGTGTGCGTACTTGCCCAAGATCCCAAGAGGAGAATGGAGGAGAAGGGATTGAGGTGTGGCCATCCCCCCTGGGGGGGGGGGGGTGATTTCTCACTTCCTGTCTCTCTGTCTCTCTGTCTGTCTCTGTCTGTCTGGCAAGTGCACACACCCAATGGGGGGGAAAAAAACCTCTCCAAAAATTTTTTAAAAATAATAAAATAATAAAAAAAGATAGCATCAGGATTATATCACTGGACTTGCACATAGTTGATCATAGTCTAAGTCCCAGACCCAGTAGCTTAAAACTCATGCTGGTTGCTTGTGCATGGGTGTCCAAAAATCCTGAAAAGAGACTGGAGGAGAAGGGATTATGGCATGTCCATCCCCCTGTGGGGAGGGGGTGTGACTTTTTGCTTTCAGTCTCTCTGTCTCTGTCCCTCTGGTGAGAACACACACAACCTATACCAAAATCTCTCTTAAAAATAATAATAATAAAATGAACTTTTTTAAAAAAGAGAAAGAAACATTAGGTTGCAGCTATTTCCAAGTCCAGTATCTTAAAATGGGAAGGTCTTGATCTTGAACTTTTACCTTTTTCCCTGTTTGAAACCTTGGGAAGTTATCCTTTTAAGAGGAAACCCACCCTCAATAGCTTATTCTTATTTTTCTGCACTTACAAGGATGCTCTGTCTTCTCAAGATGCTACCACTGAAGAGTCCACTTTCACTGGTTTTGTTCATCCCATAAACAATTGTTAAGAAAGAAGTCTGTTCCCAGGAAGGGCAGAGAGACAGAGCTACTCATGAGATCTCTAAGAGACACAGCAAGGTTTCTTCTGCTAATGGTTAAACCAAATTGGAGTAGAAGTCCAATAAGAGGAAGTCCTTACAGTATGTGAGGCTTTTAGGACAGAATTCTCATGGTGTCTCATTAAATAAACTGCTGTTTTTGTATTCTCTGAGGAATATAATTATTTAGAAGCTAAGGAGCTAAAACAAAGTAGACTTTTTGACAGTCCTACCCTTGAGGTAATATCGGAACCAAAGCCAGTATCCTTTCCATAGATAGTTATTTAGGAGGCAGAGTATATTAAGACTCCCCTCTACATTTAGATGCTATAGTTTACCTATTATAGTCCTGATACAAGGGATTGGACAAGGGTTTTTGAATTCTTAGGGCTTTGATCCAGGAATGTGAAAATCATCCAAAAATTTTTCATTGTGTCATTTCTACATGTTTGGTATCTGGCCCTTTGCCACCCTGTCAGCTAAAAAAAAATTTAATAACCACTGTTATAATTAATCATTGCTTGTGTTTAATATATGTCATCATTTTGTCTTCCATACATTCAACCTGAAGAATATTTCTAAATATCGAGTTCAAAATAGATTCTCTTCTTTCTTTTTTTTATAGAAGAGAATCTAATACACAATTTCCAACATTACTCATTCTTATCAGATCAAAATATCTCACCAAATGAAACCTCTTATTTTATTTTTTTAGTTTCAGTTTTTGCTATAGGGCAAAGATGCTTGTCAGAGAGATAGAGAGACAGAGACACAGAGAAAGTGAGAAATCACCCCCCTTCCAGAAAAGCCAGACTGCAATCCCCTCTCCACCAGTCTCCTCTCTGGATTTTTGAGCAGGTACACACATGTACCTGGTGTGATTTATGTCAAATATTATTTTGATTTGTGTTAATTTTATGTTTCATTTTATCTTAGGACAATCTACAATTCCCTTTGCTAAGTTATAGATAGATAGATTGGTATATATATATATATATATATATATATATATATATATATATATATATATATATAGTTTGCTAATTTATATATATGCATATATATAAACATGTATATATGTATGTATATATATAAAGACATTTTCTTGCTTACATTTTTATTTTTCCCAGTATGAATACATTGTATATTGGTCCAGCCAAAGATATTAACATATAAATTATCATCTTTGTATGTCCCTGCTCACATTCCTAAAATTATTGTTTTAATTTACATTTAGTCACTGTACATCCCTACAGTGTGCTACATGGTTTTTCCCAGCATGAATACAGTGCATATTTGTCAAGTCAAAGATAATACCATAGACATTATCATCAGCACACTTTGTAAATGATCATCCACATTATGATTTTATGCTGTTTCAGTGAGCATGTTGTCTTTATAATATAGTTTTAATTATTTATCTTCATAGTAGGCATACTTAAGGGTTGACTAGAGATACTCAGGTAATATTACCTCTGTCTGCAATAATGTTATTTCTGATGTCAGTTTATTCTTACAGATTAATGGTAAAATCATCTAGCATTGTGGCAAGGAAAATGCCATTGAAATTTATTGGATGTTCCATTAGAATTATAAACGAATTTAGGAAAAAATTGACATTCTTGTTATGTTCATATTCCCATTATAGTAACAGTAATTTTCCTCTAGATATTTCAGTCTTTTTTGGTATAAATTTTCCTGTAGCTTTTTTTGAAATGTAGATTATGATAATTAATATGCAATAATGTTCTAAAAATTTTAGGCTTAATTTCATTAACAATGATACTCCATCACATTATATCTCCAATATTATTAGTATTAATATTTTAGGAAAGTTTTTTATTTTTTCTGTTCTTATAAAGTATCATGATTCTTTGCAGAATTTTCTTAATATTTAAGAATTGTTTCATAAATTAATTCAAAAATTCTTTCTTCAAATAATATTAATTTTTAAATTTCAAGTTCTTTTATACATCCAATCACATTATTTAGCTTGCAAAGTGAATATTCCAACATGTGTACATTTCTCCCCAGTCCAGTTGACAGTCCAGTTGATAATACTATAAAGTTATCTTCAACAAATAATGCCCTATTTCTTTGTCCCATTAATGCTATGCCTCTCTTTCTCCTCAGTGTCCTTTCTCAGACTCTATTCCTTTACCCACCCTCTTTCCATCATATATCTGGTATTCACAACTATTTACTCTGTTTCTATATCCTTTAGTCATTCAGTTTCGGTCATAGAGTGTGGACACTCAGTATATATTAAGTGGAGACATACAATGTCTCTCCTTCATAGCCTGGCCTGCTTCACTCAGCAGTAAATCTTTCATATTCATCCACTTTCTGTCAAAAGCCAGGCTCTTGTTATTTTTTATGTCTGAGTAGTATTCCATAGAGTATATGTGCAGTTTTTCAATCCATTCATCTGTTCATGGGCATTTGGGTCGGTTCCATGACTTAGCAATTGTGAATAATGCCGCAATAAATATCAATGTGCAAGCACTTTCCTGATTAAGAATTCTTCTGTCCTTTGTGTAGATACCAAGGAGTGAAATTGCTGGATCATATGGAAGTTCTACTTGTAGATTTTTGAGGAATCTCCAAATTGTTCTCCGCAGAAGTTGGACCAATTTACATTTCCACCAGCAGTGTAAGAGAGTTCCCCCTTTCACCACACCCCAGGATCTATTTCACGATTAGCTTACATTGCCTTGGCTGTAAATTTCAGAACACTGTTAAAATTTATGATAAGGGTTGAAACTACTTTTCTCCCTTTCTTTCAAGAGAATAAATTTAGAGTTTTATAATTGAATAAAATGCCTAATATTCTTTGAGATATATTTTGCTATCATGTTATCTTGTACTTTTTATTTCTAGCTGTCATAAGTTTTTCTTTAAAGGTACAACTAAGTATTTAGTGATCAATTGTTTAGAAAAATAAAAGATACTGTCTCCATATCGCTAAGTAAGTTTCAAGTGTAAAATGTGAAAGCAGATCATATGAAAGATAAGAAAAAAACACAGATAGATACATATATCCAATACATATATAATTGATGGATTGATTGATTGATTGATTTTAGATTTTTACCATAGGGCATGTGCAATAACCAGAGAGAGAGAGAGAGAAAGTGAAAGAGATAAAGTGAGAAATCACTGACTGGTGGAATTTGCCACTTCACAATCATTCTCATTCTGGGATTTCAGGCATGCACATACACAAACGCAGTGTGATGTTCAAGCAGCCAGGTCCAGGACTCAAACCATGATTGTCCATGTGGAGGTCCAATGCCTTAATCACCATACCACCTGCTGGCACATAAAATTTGATTTTTAATAAATGAATCAACAATATATATACCTCTGTGGAGCACAATACATACATCTATATGTATACATTATGGAATGCCTAAATGAAGCTATTTATACATAAGTACATATAATCTTAGAAGGTAGAAGTTCTTCTGAACATAAGTCTTCAGCAAAAAAGAGAAAAAAAACAGTTATTGGACCATAAAATTTAAAATTCTGACTGAGAAAGCATGGTATGTTGAGAACTGTGTTGGAAAACATAATCTACTTGACTGACAAAAGTTAATTTACTTGATCTACTAGGTCTTAATTTTAAATCCCAGGAAAATTAATGCACTACTGGGGAAAAGACACAAAACATTAATAATTTATAAAAGGCCATGTAAAACAGGTATAAAAAATGTTTGAGTAATATTAGCTTTAAGTTGATTCAGGATAGAGAAATAGGAGGCAAATAACTAAGGAAGAAATTTCAAAAATAAATAAGTAACTTCCAAAAATGTCTTGGTAGGGTCCCTATGGTAGGAATTAGGGATTATCCCTTATTTATTTATTTATTTATTTATTTATTTATTATTTATTTATTTATTTATTTATTTATTTATTTATTTATTTATTTTTAGTTTTCCTATTGGAAAAGAGAAAGAGAATAAGTGAGAAATCACCCCCCTAGGTAGGGAGATGGTCGCACTGCAGTCCCTTCACCCCCATTCTTCTCTTGGAATTTTTGAGCACACACACATATATACCTGGAGTGATTTTCAAGCTGCCAGGTCTAGAACTTGAACAGTGCAGTCAGCCATGTGGGATCCAGCACCTTAACCTCCATGCCACCTGCTGCACCAATAGAGAAATTCCCGTTTAAGCATGAGGTCCCTTCAGAAAGTTAGCAGAAATATGGACTTAAAGTACAAGTTTATTTTGGTGCAAAACTAAAAAAAAATCTATGCATAGTTTTTTCTATATTAGGCATTTTCATAAACTTTTTAAAGACATCCCTCTCTCTTCTCTTTCATAGAACCAAAAAAGAATTTTAAAAAACTTTTTAAACAAATAGATTATATATGGAGGCTAAAGAATCAAGAACACATATCTAGATGCAAGAGCACTCTAAACTTACAGATTCATCTGCCTCCTAGAGTAATGCTGAAGATAGTCAGGAGCCCATAAAAGCTGGAGTAAGCCATGGAACATTCTTTTTTTATTTTTTGTTTTTTTTTTTTTCTTTGTTTTGTAAAAGCCCTGGGTAGTTTATCAAGAAAAAGTGAAAGTATACTCCTGAGATGTAAAAGTAGTCCAAGAGTGAGAGAGAAAGTATGACTCAAGGCCCCCGGCAGTTACATTCTGTGAGGTTTATAATTTTTAAATCCAGGTTGTGTTAATTGATCATGGGCTGAGCCCACTGATTATTCTCATCTCAATGACTATACCAAATGTAGCTGATCCCACAGGTTCATTTCACTGGTTATATCAAATATGACTGGACCCACTGATTCATCTCATTGGCTATATCAGACATGATTGAAGTCATTGATTCATCTCATTGGCTATTTCAGACATGGCTGGGGCTATTGATTCATATCATTGTGTATATTAAATATGCTTTAATCAACTGTACGTCCACCACTAATCTCCCACCTACATGGAACAGACTCATACTCATGTCCACTAAGTGGAATCAACCCTGCCAACACACTGACATCACACTTCTCATCTCCAGAGTTGTGAGACAGAAGAGTAATGTTTAAATCATCTAGTTTTTGGTACTATGTTAAACTGTTCAAGTAAGTTAATAAATACACTGGCTTCAAAAATTTGTCTCACCTTTGACAAAAATCAAGTCAAAGTGGATCAAAGATCTAAATCTAAGACCTCACACTATAAAACTGCTCGTGGAAAACACTGGGGAAACTGGGAGACATTGGGGCAGGGAAAGACTTCTTAAATAAGACCCCCAAAGCACAGTCGATAATCCCCAAAATAGACAAGTGGGATTACATCAGACTAAGAAGTTTCTGCATGGCAAAAGACACAGTAATTTGTGTGAGTCAACAGCCCTCAGAATGAGAAATTATTTTTGTAAACTATGCGTCAGATAAGGGACTGATAACCAGAATACACAAGGAGCTCATATTGCTGTTTTGAAAAAAGATGGTCAACCCTATTAAAAGATGGAAGAATGAGTTGAATAAACCACTCTCTAAAGATGACATAGGAATAGCCAAAAGGCATATGAAAAAATGCTCAACATCCCTCATTGTATGGGAAATGCATATCAAAACAACAATAAGATACCACCTCACCCCAGTCAGAATGACTAAGATAAAAAAAAATAAAAAAATAAAAAGATAAATGCTGGTGGGAGTGTGGTGAAAGGAGAACTCTCTTACACTGCTGGTGGGAATGTAAATTGGTCCAGCCACTGTGGAGAATAATTTGGGGATTCCTCAAAAATCTACAAGTAGAACTACCATATGATCCAGCAATACCACTCCTTGGTATCTACCCAAAGGACGGAATTCTTAATCAGAAAAGTGCTTGCACATCAATGTTTATTGCAGCACTATTCACAATTGCCAAGACATGGAACCAACCCAAACGTCCACAAACAGATGAATGGATCTAAAAACCATGGCACATATAATCTATGGAATATTATTCAGCCATAAAACAACAACAACAAAAAAACTCTGGCTTTTGATAGAAAGCAAATGAATATGGAAGATTTACTGCTGAGCGAAGCAAGCCAGGATATGAAGGAGAGACATTGTATGTACCCACTTAATATATACTGAGTGTCTGTACTCTATGACTGAAAGGGATTGACTGAAGTATATAGAAACACAGTAAACATATGTAAATACAGATATAGTGTATGTGATAGAGTAGGGTTTGAGGAAGAACAATTAGAAGAAAAATGGGGAGTAAAAGCATTAATGGGACAAAGAAATGTGCAATTTTCTGTTAAAGATATTTTATTTTAGTCAGCTGGACTAGGGAGAAATATTCACATGTTAAAATATTCACTTTGTAAGCTAAATAATGTGATTGTATAAAAGAAAATGAAATTAAACATGAAATGTTCACTTTGTGAGCTAAATAATATGATTGAATTTATATAAAAAATTAAAATAAAAAAGTAAAAAAATAAAGGCAAAAAACAAAAATCTATAAATATATTTTGAAATGCTGATAACTGTAGTAATATTGGCACATAATAAACATAAGTAAATCAAAATTGTGATCAGATATGAAGGGTCCTCAGATGTGCATTATGGGAAAAAAAAACTATGCTAAGATATCAAAATTTCTTTGCACCCAAATAAACACATACCTTAATTCAATTTTTCTGTAATTTTTTTTCCTTTGTCTATGCATTTTATTATTACTTTTAAATGTATTTTTATTATTGTTCTTCTATTGCATTTAATCACATATATCTTTACAGTGTATAACATTTCTTTTTCCAGCATATTACTATGCATATCAGTCAAGACAAAAACATTACTATACACATCAGCAGCAGAAAATAGCTTTTCATTTTTTCAGATTATTATTTTATATTTTTTATTATTTGTTTTCAAACATTCGATTGCCATACGTCATTTGGCTTGTAAAGAGAATTTACCCAACATGAAATATTTCTAATATCAGTCCAGTTGAGAATAGTATACATGTTATCATTAACAAGTAATAAACCATTTCTGTGTCCCACAAATGTTATGCCTGTTTCTTCTGATTTTCTTCTCTATGCTCTTCCTTTCTTCCCCCTATTCCACAGTCTTCAGTATCCATAACTATATTATGCCCTTCAATATTTCAATCTCTATGCTAGAGTGCAGATAGTTGGTATGTATTAAGTGGATATATACAATACCTTTCTTTCATAGCCTGGCTTACTTCACTCAGCAATAAATATTCCATATTCAACCACTTTCTATCAAATGCCAGGGTCTTGTTTTTTATGGCTGAATGATATTCCACAGAGTATATGTGCCACACTTTTTCAATTCATTCATCTGTTCATGGACATTTTGGTTTGTTCCATGTCTTAGCAATCATGAATAATGCCACAATAAACACTGACATGCAAGCACTTTTCTTTCTGAGCATTCTCCTGTGGTTTGGGTAGATACCCAGGAGTGGGATTGATGGATCGGATGGTAATTCTAGTTGTAGATCTTTGAGGAAACTCTATATTGTTTTCCACAGTGGTTGGACCAATTTACATTCCCATCAACTGTGTAGAATTCCCCTTTTGCCACAACCCCTCCATCACTTACAGATCTTTGCATTTTTGATCTTTGCCATTCTTGTTTTTGAAAGGTTTTTTGCTATAGAGTGCATGCACTCACCAGAAAGACAGAGAGAGACAGAGAGACAAAAAGTGAGAAATTAACCTCTGTGGGGATGGCCACTCTGCAATCCCTTCTCCTCCATTCTCCTCTTGGGATCTTGGGTACACATGCATGTACACACACACACACACACACACACACACACACACACACGCCTGGCATGAGTTTAAGCCACTGGGTCTGGGACTTGAACCACGGTTGACTACATGGGAGTCCAGAGACGTAGCCACTACGCCATGTGCTGGTCCCTGATCTTTGCCATTCTGACAGGGGTTAGATGGAATCTCACTGTGGCTTTAACTGCATCTTCCTTATGATGAAGGATGTTGAGCATTTCTTCATATGCTTTTTGGCTGTTCATATGTCTTCCTTAGAGAGTTTCTGGTTCAGATATTTTCCATTTTAATTGGTTTAATCTTTTTTTTTTTTTTTTTTTTTTTTTTTTTTTTTTGGTAAACCACCGCTTGAGTTCTCTGTGTATTCTGGTTATCAGTCCCTTATCTGAGGCATATTTTACAAAAATATTCTTCCATCCCAAATGCTGTCAATTCACACTAATATCTGTGTTCTTTGCTATGCAGAAACTTAATCTTAATTGATCCTATTTGTCTATTTTAAGGATTATTACCCGTGCTTTGGGAGTCTTCTTTAAGAAGTCTATGCCTACCCCAAATTCTTCCAGTTTCCCCAGTGTTTTCCATCAGTAGTTTTATAGTTCAAGGTCATAGGTTCAGATCTTTAATCCATTCTGAGTTGATTTTTATTAGTGGTGAAAGATGGGGATCCAGTTTCATCTCTCTGCAGGTGGACACCCATTTTTTCCAGTACAATTTGCTAAAGAGGTTTTCTTTTTCCCACTGGACTGATTGGTTTCCTTTGTCAAAAATCAGTTGTCTGTAAGCTTTGGGGATTATTTTGGGGCTCTATATTCTATTCCACTGTTCCACCTGTATTTTTGTTACCAATGCCATGTTGTTGTGATTATCACAGATTTATAGTATATTCTGGGGTCAAGGAGTGAGGTACCACCTACTCCACTTTTCTTGCACAGAATAGCTTTGGCCATTCTGAATCTTTTATGATTCTAGACAAATTCTATGATTGTCTTTTCTAGATCTGTAAAAAACATCCCTGGTATTTTGATTGGAATTGCATTAAATATGTAGATTGAGTAAAATTGCCATTTTGACTATATTAATTCTTCCAATCCAGGAACTCGGGATGTCCTTCCACTTATTTGTGTAATTTTCAATATATTTTCAAAAAGATTTTTAGAGTTTTCTTTGTAAGGGTCTTTGATTTTCTTAGGTTTATCCCTAGGTATCATATACATTTTGTATTGTGGCTATGGTAAAAAGGATTCCTTTCTGCAAATCTATCACATTCAACTTGTTCATAAAAAAAAAATGCTATAGATTTTTAGATGCTGATTTTGTAACCTGCCACTTTACTACATTCATTTATTACTTCAAGAAGTTTTTTCATTGAAACTTTTGGGTCTTCTAAGTATACCATCATGTCATCTGCAAATAAAGATATTTTCAACTCTTCTTTGCTTATTTGAATACCTTTTATGTTATTCTCTGTTCTAATTATGTTGGCTAAGATTTCCAACACTATATTGAAAAGTGGAGAAAGTGGACATCCATGTCTAGTGCCGGGTTTTAGCTCTGACTTTTGCTGAAGCTGAATATCAAATTCAAGCTTAAGAGATCTGTGTGGGTAGGGAAGGGGCAGTGTAAGGGTAAGACAGAAGAATTTGTCACTGAAAAATATGGCCTTATTTTGTAATTAATATATAATAGCTGTACATATGTGTGGCATACAATGTAATTTTTTAGTTCAAGACTATCATGTGCAATAAAAAAGAATATGTGAGGCCAACTGGTGGAATGGTGATATGGCTGACTGCATGGTTCAAGTCCCGGGTCCAGTGGCTTGAAAAACACATGAGGCATTGGGAACCAGCAGTTAGCATAATGGCTATGTCGCTGGACTCCCACGTAGTCGACCACGGTTCACGTCCCGGACCCGGTGACTTAAAACTCACGCTGGGTGCGTGTGCGTGCATGCCCAAGATCCCGAGAGGAGAATGGAGGAGAAGGGATTGCAGCGTGACCATCCCCCCTGGGGGGGGATCTCTTGCTTTCTGTCTCTATGTCTCTCTCTGTCTGTCTGTCTGGCGAGCGCACATGCCCTATAGCAAAAAAAAAAAAAAACTCTCCAAAAACAAAACAAAACACATGAGGCATGTGTGCCCAAATTCCCAAAGAGATTGCAGCATGGCCACTCCCTCTGGAGGGTGATTTCTCCCTTTCCTTCGCTCGCTCTCTCTCTCTCTCTCTCTCTCTCTCTCTCTCTCTCTCTCTGTCCCTCTCTGGTGAGTCCACTCACCCTACAGCAAGTTAACAAATAAAATGTGTAGTGATTAAATGAGGGTAATTAGTACATTTGTCATCTCAAATATTTGCAATTATTTTGTATTAGGAAAAAAATCCCATTTAAAAATACTATTTTCTTAATTTTACTTACAATTATTATTTTTATTATGTAATTTTGTTATAGGGCACATGCACTCATCAGAGAAAGAGAGATAAGAAAGAAGGAGTGAGAAGAAAAGTGACACAGCAAGCAGCCAGGACTAGGACTCCATTTAAGGTTGACCACATGGAAATCCAGCACCTTAACCTCTACACCACCTGCTGGTCACTCTTTTTTTTAATGAACTTGTGACTTCAATAGAAATTTTTAAAATTTGTATTTAGGTTGGGACCTGCAGTTAGTGTAATGGCTATGTTGCTGGACTCCCATGTAGTTGACCGCGGTTCGAGTCCTGGACCCAGTGGCTTAAACTCACGCTGGGCACATGTGTATGCATGCCCAAGATCCTGAGAGGAGAATGGAGAAGGAATTGCGGTGTGGCCATCCCCCCTGGGGGGTGATTTCTCACTTTCTGTCTCTCTCTGTCTTTCTGGCAAGTGCACATGCCCTATAGAAAAAACCTCTCCCCCCCAAAAAAAGTGTATTTATACTTAATCACTGTACATAATTACAGTGTACAACATGGAGGAACAGACTCCAGTTTTAAATTTAATTTAGATATACAGTAAATTGTTAAACTTCTTGTTACTATTTTAAAGGGCTAGAATTGTGATAGTCTGGTATTTGAATCTGTAGAATTTTACCTCATTCTCCAGCTGGGAGTCATAGAAAAAAAAGGATGGATTAAATAGGAAGATTGGGTGATCTCATCTCTGTAATATAGAAAGACCTGTCTGGATCAATGTGAGTACTGAGCTGTAGAGCTACCAGTCTGGGATAGCTGGAGAAGACAACAGGAAACTGAATAAGGTATGGGACTGAGGACCATGAGGTGGGGAAGTAATTAAGATGTTTGAGAGGCAGAAGAAAAATATCAGCCTCATCTTCTCACCAGGTATAACTATTTATTTAGAAAAGAACTGCTAAAGTTTATTTACAGATGTACTGGGATTATATCTGTTGACCATTTTAGAAGGATACCATTATCCACAGTATATAGGTGAGGATAATAACATTTACAATAGTTCAGTTGCTGGGGTTAGCAGCTAATATGTTGGTTAAGGTGCTGGACTCCCACATGGTAGTTCGACTCCCAAACCTGGTGGCTTAAATTCACACTGGGGAGAATGAATGATAATGGAGGAGAAGGGATTGTGGCATGACTTTACCCCCTTAGGGGTGATTTCTCACTTTCTGTCTGTCTGTCTCTCTCTCTCTCTCTTGAATACACACACCGTATGGGGAAAAAAAGCAACAAAAAAAGAACAAAAACTAAAAAATTGTAGAATAATGACCATGTGGGGAAGAGGCTAAGGGTGGGTGATAATAAATAATGAAATACGCCAAGGAATCTTCAAAAGGTGACACTATTCATACACCTAATATAAAAATGAATTTATTGATTATAAAATACGAATAGTGGCATTTCAGTGATGTACTATCCACCTCTGTGAAATTTGTCTTGTTATTTTTCTCTTTGTTGTAGTCATCTCCACAACATGGAAGCAGAAAATGATACACAAATTTCAACATTTCTTCTTCAGGGATTTTCAGAACAATTGGAAATGCAGCCCATCGTATTTGGGCTTTTCCTCTCCATCTACCTGACCACTGTGTGTGGAAACCTGCTCATCATTCTGTTCACAATCTCAGACTCCCACTTGCACATGCCCATGTACTTCTTTCTCTCCATTCTCTCCTTCATAGACATCTGTTTCACTTCCATGAGCATCCCAAAGAAGTGGGTGAATATCCAGACACAGAAAAGTTATTACTTATGCAGGCTGCATCACCCAGATGTACTTCTTACTGTTTTTTGCAAAGTTGGATGACTGTCTCCTGATAGTGATGGCCTATAACTGGTTTATGGCCATCTGACACCCCTTGCACTACAGTCATCATGAGCCCCCAGCTATGTGGATAGTTGGTTCTGGTGTCTGACGTTATCAGTGCCCTGCATTCTTTATTATAACATGTGATGGTGTTGTGGCTGTCCTTTTGTTCGCACTTGGAAATCCCCCACTTCTTCTGAGAACTTAATCAGGCACTCCACCTTGCCTGCTCTGACATCTTTCTTATAACCTGGTGATCTACTTTGCAGCAGTGTTGCTGGCTGGTTGTCCCCTTACCTCGATCCTTTACTCTTACTCTAAGATTGTTTATTCCATTCGTGCAACCTCACTAGCTCAGGGGAAGTATAAAGCATTTCCATGTGCCTCTCATCTCTCAGTTGTCTTTTTTTTCTTTCTTTTTAAAATTATCATCATAATCTTCTTTATATTACATTGGATTACATATAATTTTACAGTGTATTACATTGCTTTTTAAAAAGGGAATGTCATGCATGTCAATCAATACAGAGACATTAATGTCCCCACTTCATCATTCAATATCTTTTCTATGTTTTTCCCAATCATTATTATTATTCTAATTATTTTTTGAAACAATCACTATTTCTCATTTTGCTTGTAAAAAGACTTTACCCATCATGAAATACTTCTCAGACCAATCCAGTTGAGAATACTATACATGTCATCATCAACAGGTAATAAGCCATCTGTTTCTCACTAATGCCTTGCCTCTCTATTGTTCTCTTGCTATTTTTCTCTATCCTCTTCTCCTCATCCCCCCATTCCACACTGTCCTATTTTCGTTAAGTACTTTCACTGCTTTTATGTCCTCCAATTTTTTGCTCTGTACCATAGAGTGTGGATAGTCAGTATATATTGAGTGGATACATACAGTATCTTTCTTTCATAGCCTGGCTTACTTCACTCAGCAATAGATCCTCCATATCTGACCACTTTCTATCAAATTCCAGGGTCTTGTTATTTTTTATGGCTCTCAGTTGTCTTCTTATTTTATTGTACAAGCATGGGTGTGTACCTTAGTTCTGGTGCTACCCACAGCTCACACTCAAGTACAACAGCCTCTGTGATGTACACTGTGGTCACCCCCATGCTGAAACCCTTCATCTACAGTCTGAATAGACATAAAGAGGGCTCTGAAAGACACTGGGAGGGAAACTATGAAAAGGTCAATTAAACTGAGACTGAAGAAGTTCCTATGACTGTGGGACTCAAAGCCTTGGAGCCATAAATTGAGATTGTAGAAGTAAAACTTGCTCCTTAGATTTATTTTCTGTAATGTCCATGTCTTTGACTTTCACTTCTCTATATCATTTAAACAACTCACTTTATTATGCTTTCTTATATTTCTGTTGTCTAACATTTTTTCCATTGTTATTTTCCTACCTTCTCACAGTTTTTCCCCATCTTGGATCAGAAATATTTACAAATTCCCATTCATGTCACAGAAGAGCATACATTTCTGGTATATGAATTATATTTCAATAAAACTGTTCTTTCTTAGAGGGATATTTATTCTCAAGTAGCTTGTGTGATTGCACTGTTTTCCTTTTTCTTAAATGTTACTGAAGAAATATTTGACAGTTGTACTATTCTTTTTTTTAATTTATTTTTTAAGAATTAAATAATTAATTAATTTTTAGTTTGACCACAGAGAGAAAGTGAGAAAGCAGGCCTCCAGGTCCAGGACTTGAATCTTGACTGGCTGTGTGGGAATTCTGCACCTTAATCACTTTGCCACCTGCCAGCTTTCCCCTAACAGTTCACATTTTGGAATTTGGTCTTCGTAAAGGATTAGTGGGTATCCCTCAACAGTTCATATGTTGGGACTTGGTTGTATTGTTAAGGTGTTAAGTGAAAATTTAACTCCCTCATGGTTTCTTTCCCAAAGTGGTATATTGGGTGAGATAAAATCACTAGGGTGGAGCTCTTGTGACAGATTTTTGTTGTATCTACAAGGAGAGGAGATGGGCAGGCCAAGACCATATGGATGGAGACCAGAATGAGAAGAAATTTATGGACAACCACTTATGCCTACCACCATGTTGTAACCTCACTGGAAAATGTTTCCTGGACCTTGGGTCTCCAACCATGAGCTAAATAAACTTCTATTCCTTTTATAAAACAAACATTAATTAATTAATTAATCTAGAGAGTGTGTGTACTTGCCAGAGAGAGTCAAGGGTCGGGATAAATGTGAGAACACACCTCCAACGTGGATGGCCACATTGAAATCCCTTTTCCTCCATTTTTCTCTTGGGATTTTGCACACTCATGCACACTTGTCTGACATATTTTTCAGGTCACCAACATCCCAGACACAAACTGCAGTCATAGGCTTTGCATAAAACTTGAACTCAAAGGGAGGATAAGTGACTTTGAGATTGGCAGAAGAATTCAAGGAGGAATAATAAAAACTGGGTCACTTGATTTATAACCTAGTCTCAGGGACAGGGAATCAACAGGAAAGACGTCATTTTTGTCTATACCAGTGTCCCTCAGTCAGTCTGAGTTCTGGATACTTTGAGAATTCAGTTTGTGAACATCTTTGAGCCACCCTTATCTTCAAAGCTTATTTATTTCATGAGAGAAAGAGAGAGAGAGACAGAGAGAAGGGAATATTCCAAAAGGATTCCTCAACGCACTCAGAACATTCACATGCCTCCTGTTCAACCTAGATCAGTTCCATTTTCTAAGTAAACTTGGACATCTCACCAGAGGTACACTTGCAGAGCACTCTCAGTACATATGAGTAGTTTACAGGCTCTGAAACGACTTAGAATTTTTGTTTTGTTTTATTTTGTTAGGCCTTTATGGTATATTTTATTATTTTTAATTTATTTTTAATTTTAATTTATTTAATACAATTAATCCCTATACATCCCTTAGCTTGTAAGTTGAAATTATCCAAAATGAATATACTTCCCACCAGAACAGCTGAGGATACATAACACATTACCATCAATACATTATAATCCATTTCTATATTTCAAAAATGCCTGCCTATTTTCTTCACGCTGTCCCCGTTCTCCCATCCTCTTCCCACATTGTCTCTAGTACCTATAACCATTTTCAATGCTTATATGGCCTCTAATCTGTCAGTTTCCACTATGTTTTGAAACACTTTTTCTGTTGTCTTGCCTGCCATGACCAGAAATGGAATCTAGAAAAAATTCTATATTTATTTTTATTTTGGCCAAAATCAGTGGTTATATTTTGTTGCATCCTTAAACATCAAACATGGATCATAGAAATAAACTTTTTCAGGAGCCGGCAGATGGTGTAATAGTTATGCCACTGGCCTCCCACATATTCAAATGCAGTTCAAGTCCCAGACTCAGAGACTTAAAACTCAAGTCAATGTGTATACATGTGTGCCCAAGATCCTGAGAGGAGAATGGAGAAGGGATTGTGGTGTAGCCATCCCCCCAAGGGGTGGTTCGATGCTTTCTGTCACTCTATCTCTCTGTCTCTTCAGAGAGCACATGTACCCTATAGCAAAAATCGCTGTTTAAAAAAAAACTTGCCAAAATATGTGTGTTTCTCCTGTAGTTGGGAAACTCTTAGAACTTATTCACCAGCCTTCTGAAATGTTCTCTTTTTGTAGACAGATATCATCCCAGAATTTTATGGTATCCTTAATTTTAACTACTGTGGCTTGCTGAATCAAAGCTGAATTTGAAAAAAAGCTCAATGTTGTTATCTTTGGGGATCAGTTCATAGTTCTGGAAATTTCAAGGATTTATAGCACAGCTTACATTACTGAGCATTTTATCCCATTTGAGTTTACTGATGTAAGGTAAGCTTTTAATTTTAATAAAAAGATTTCTTCATTTTTCACATTCATTTGATTCTGATCTGAGAGTTCTCAGATATACAGTAAGTTGTGACTTCTTCAACAAGGTTTTTACTACACTTCCCACACATACAGGGTTTCTCTTCCTTGTGAGTGCTCTAATGTAAAACATTATGATTATGATTATGCTGAAGATTTTTCTACACTATTCTCATTTATAGCACTTACTACTGTGTTCTCTCATATACAGTAAGGACTAACTTATATTACATGCAAAATTATCTATTGGTACATTGACATTCACAGGCTTTTTCTTTTGTAAATTCTTGGATGTACACTAAGGGCTAACTTATAAATGAAAGACTTTCTATACTCCCTACATACATGAAGATTCTCTCCAGTGTGACTTTTCAGATGCTTACTAAATATAGTTTCTAAGGGAAAAAAATTCTATATTCTTCACATTCTTAAGGTTTCACTTCTATGGGAGTCTTCTGATGTACAATCACCCCTGCCTTGTAGTAGTAAAATGCTGCCTACATTGTTTCTTTCCAGTGTGAGTACTCAGATGTACAGTAAAATGTAACTTTTGGGAAAAAGTTGTATTACATTTTTCACAATCATAGGATTGCTCTCCTGTGTTGAGTTCTCTGATGTACAGTGAATACAGATTTCCAGGAGAATATTTTCCTACAATGTTCACATTCATAGGGCTTCTCCTGTGTGAATTCTCTGATTCATAGTGAGATGTGACATCTGGGAGAACATTTTCCTACATTGTTCACATTCATAGGATTTCTCTCATGTACACGTTCTACAATGAACAGTGATGCTGTGACTTCTGGGAGAACATTTTCCTACATTATTCACAGGGTTTTTCTCCTCTGTGCGTTCTCAATGCCTAGTGAGAACTAACTTGCAGGAGAACCTTTTCCTACATTGTTCACATTCATAGGACTTCTCTCCTGTGTGAGTTCTCTTATGTACAGTTAGGTACCCCTTGCTGGAGAATGTTTTCCCACACTGTTCACAATCATAGAGCTTTTCTCCTGTGTGAGTCCTGTGATGCACAATGAGATATGACTTCCGGGAGAACATTTTCCTACATTGTTCACATTCATAGGGTTTTTCTCCTGTGTGAATTCTCTTATGTTCAGTTAGGTACCCCTTGCTGGAGAATGCTTTCCCACACTGTTCACAATCATAGAGTTTTTCTCCTGTGTGAGTTCTGTGATGCACAATGAGATATGACTTCCGGGAGAACATTTTCCTACATAGTTCACATTCATAGGATTTTTCTCCTGTGTGAATTCTCTTATGTTCAGTTAGGTACCCTTTTCTGGAGAATGCTTTCCCACATTGTTCACATTCATAGGGTTTTTCTCCTGTGTGCATTCTCCAATGGCTAGTGAGAACTGACTTGCGGGAGAACCTTTTCCTACATTGATCACATTCATAGGGCTTCTCTCCAGTATGAGTTCTCTTATGTACAGTTAGCTCCCACTTGCTGTAGACTGTTTTCCCACATTGTTTGCATTCATAGGGTTTTTTTCCTGTGTGTGTTCTCCGATGCCTAGCGAAATCTGTCTTGCAGGAGAACCTTTTCCTACATTGTTCACATTCATATGGCTTCTCTCCTGTGTGAGTTCTCTTATGTACAGTTAGGTACTCCTTGCTGGAGAATGTTTTCCCACATTGTTCGCATTCATAGGGTTTTTCTCCTGTGTGAATTCTCTGATGCTTAGTGAGATGTGACTTCTGAGAGCACATTTTCTGACATTGTTCACATTCATAAGGCTTCTCTCTTGTGTGAGTTCTCTTATGTACAGTTAGGTACCCCTTGCTGGAGAACCTTTTCCCACATTGTTCACATTCATAGGGTTTTTCTCTTCTGTGCATTCTCCAATGCCTAGTGAGAATTGACTTGCAGGAGAACATTTTCCTACATTGTTCACATTTATAGGTTTTCTTTCTTGTATGAATTTTCCAATGTCTACTAAAGACTGACTTGAAACTGAAAGATTTTCCACATTCCCCACATTCATAGGATTTCTCTCCAGTGTGAGTTGTCTCATGCACAGTGAAGTCTACAAGTGACTTCTTGTAGAAAATTTTATCACATATTTTATTTTCATAGGATTTCTCTCCTATGTGACTCCTCTGATGTACAGTGAGGTCTAAATTCTGGGAAAATCTTTTCTTACATTGTTTACACTCATAGGGCTTCTCTCCTGTATAAGTATTCAGACAGTCAGAAAGGGCTGTGTTCAGACACAATAAATTCATATATTGTTCTATCTACAAATTTTCTCTCCAGTAAGAGTTGTCTCATGTATAACAACAGTTGAAAGCTTTGGTAATTTATACACATTATAAGGGTTTACTTCTCTGTACTTTCTCTGGTTATCATAATTTTTGACCTCTGGAAAAAGGATTTTTGATATTTATTATATTTATAGGGTATTTCCCTTGTGTGCATTCACTGATGAAAGTGTAGATTTTAATTCTGCAATAAGGATGCCATTTCCTCTTTATATGAATAGAAACCTTCCACTTTGTGATTAAAATCTATTATAAAAATGATTTCAAAAATACTTTCTCACATTCTCTACATTTATAGTGTGCATCTCATGTTTGTATCTTCTGCTGAATGAGAAAGTTAGACTTTATGTAAAATGCTTTCTTCCACACCTGAATTATATACTGGGCAATAAGAACTATCTTAACACATGCTTTAGCATATTTATTTTATTTACAAGCAGTCTCCCCATATCCTTCCTCTTTGGATGGAAAAAGACAGGGACCAGAAGTTAGCATAATGGCTATGTCGCTGGACTCCCATGTAGTTGACCGCAGTTCGAGTCCTGGACCCAGTGGCTTAAACTCATGCCAGGCATGTGTGCATGTGTGCCCAAGATCCTAAGAGGAGAATGGAAGAGAAGGGATTGCAGCCTGGCCATCTTCTTGGGGGGTGATTTCTTGCTTTCTGTCTCTCTCTGTCTGGTGAGCACACACACCCTATGGCAAAAACCTCTCCAAAAAAAAAATAAAAAGACAACCATTTCCATAAATTATATTTGAGAATTTATTTTACACTGCTCATGTATATTTCAAATATTGGTACTGATCTATAATAAAAAATATGGTTCTTGGTCCTTAATGTTACTGTAGCAATTTACATTAATATTTTGAAAGCTAGGTGGATTTATTTTGTTCTTTTATGCATCCCTTTCCTTTAATACCTTTAACAATATTCAAAATATCTACCTCCTGTCTTCCTATAATTTTACACTGAAAGATTTCCATGTGTCATCTTTTTCCCCTGTCCTTTTTCTCTTTCCTTTCTTATAACGGTGGGCATTGTGTACAGTTTCTTTGCTAAAGTGAACAGTTTTCTAGATCATCTATTTGTAGAAATCAAAAACAACTCTTGTCACTTAAGAATAAATATTACTTAGGAAGCACTTATAGCCAATAAAAACACATACTAACTACCCTAAACATGTCATCATTCCGGATGCTTTAAAAATATATATACCCCATTTTTTCACACTCTTATCCCAGGAAAACATTTCTACATTTTTCTAACCTGACCAGCAGTAACATTTTGTTTTCCCCTCTCAATAAAATATAAATTCTTTAAAAGAAAATGCATTACACTGGTCCCTGAAAATTATGCACTGACTAACCTGGGAGGCTCAAGCTGGGAAGTTCTTCTAATGTCCATGGATCTCCTCCTTGCTCCAACTTGATGATAACTGCAGGTTTGGCAATGCTTTGTCCTGTTAATAAAGAGCAATGTGGAATTTTGCCAAACTATTCTTGTAAGTTATTTTAAGAGTAACAACAGTTCAGTTTTATCAGCTGTGCAATAAAGGGGCTGATTTCAGCATTTTGTTAAAGAGGAGTGCCACTCACATTAACCACAGAATGAAATATCACTCCTAAACAGCATTAAACATTATGAAACTCTTAATTACTTCAGAGAACTTCTTGGGAGTTCCACTAACCCAAAAACACCAGGTTGCTGTAGGTCTCCAGCATCACATCCTTGTATAGAATCTTCTGAGCATCTTCCAGGTCCTGCCACTCCTCCTGGGTAAAGTCCATAGTAACATCCTCAAATGATATGAACCCCTGTAAAAATACATTTCCCCTCATTAGCCCTGAGAAATAGAGCATACCATGGGAAATTTACTTTTTCTGCTTGTATATGCTAGTTCCTCTGCATGTTTATGAACTCTTTCTAAAGGGCAAAAAATAAAGTACAAACATCCTATCTCTATGCTAACTTATTCATTGCTAAATTTTTTACAAGTATTTCCTCAGAGATCTTCAAATGTTTTTGCTGCAAGAAATGAAAGCATAATAAGTATTCTGCTATGTCAAGGTGTTTATCTTCTCATACAAACACATAGGTATAAATATATATCTGGACTAATGTGTTAGATTAATTTAGACACAAGTTTATTGGAACCAGTCTTAAAAAAAACAGAAAGGTGGTTTTTTTTCTGTAGTATCAATTTGTGCTTGAAGTCAATGATGTTAACATGTATGTAAATGTTCTTACAAAAATGGAACTATAGCAGTCTTCCTATGAAAGCACAAAGTATATTCCTAATATGAATGGAAGTAGAAACACTATATCTAGGTAAGTATTCCTGGTCTGTGATCAAAGACAAGGGCATAAATGTGTTCAAGAAACTGATTACAAAGTGATTTTGTATTAAAAAATACTTAACCTAATTCCAATAAAATATTTTTATGTGCATACTGTTAATTACTCATAAGTTAAAGTATATTTACAGGCATCTTTATACTGCTGTTGTACATTCAAAAATATTGAAAAGAGTCCAAATAAAGATGAATATCACTTTATCATTTACCTAAACACAGAGTATAAATAATATAAAGCCAAAAGAAGTGATACATTATATAACCAGATTTGCAGTTTAACTGCCATCCACAGATTTCAGACTAAGGATACTCTGAAAGATACAATAGAGTTAAAACCAAGATATAATAGGGTTAAAACCAAGTTGTGACGTGACCACCTATATCAGACTATTGAGAAATAAGATTATTGAGTAGGAAACGCATTCAAAAAAAGGGGGGGAGAAACAATTGGTACTTTATTTTGTCACTGAATCAAAACAGAAATTTAACTGAATGTTTCTGTACAAGCAGGCATATACATATGGGAACTAAAAATTAAAATTGGGAAAAAAAAATACCTGAGCAGTCCACAGATGAATCTTGTGTACATCACCTTTGAAGTTTCAGTAGCCAATGATTTAGGAAGCAGCAGAAATTCAGGTGATAGCTGAAGCTATTCTAATCAATGAAACTGGACCTGGGGTAAACTTGTAGGTTTAAGAGAATTCAAGATTGGAAAAAAAGTACAAAATCTCAACTGGACTGGTGAGAAATGTATTCCTGTTGGAACATTCACTTTACAAGCTAAGTGACATATGTGATTCAATGTATAAAAGAAATTAAAATTAAATTAAACATAAAAATAATATTTACTGATAGGGAAAGAGAAACAGACCATTTAAAACAAGAAAATATTTATTAAATAATTTATAAAGGTTCATGTGCTTCTGGGGGATGCAGATGGAAAGTGAAAAATCATACCCAAGGAGGAATGTTCATGACACAATTCATGTTCCTCCATTTCTCCCTTCTTTCAGAATTTAGGTTGTACAAGTATATGTGCCTATCGTGATTCTCAAGATACTGGGTTCAGGCATGTGGGATCCTGCTGCCATAACCTTTATTCCATAAGCTGGTCTAAATTTTTACCATTTTAGAAATTTTTTAAAATGACTTAGTGCTAATATATTTTATAATATTTACAGCTCTATCAGAAGAAATACTGTATTCTATCCACAGAGAGTATATTTAAAAATATTGATTTATAATAAATGACTTCAATAAAAGAAGATTTAGGATGTTGTTTATATCTTGTTGTGAAAGGCAGTATCACAGTTAAGAGAGAAAAACTGAAGGATAAAGATATTCTACCACAATAACTAACACTATATGTAAGGTACTAGTCAACTGAAATTAAAGAGGAACATTAAAAAAATATGAGCACAGGGGAGCTGGCAGGCAGGTTAAGGTGCTGGAATATTACATATCTGACCATGGTTCAAGTTCTGGAACAGGACATGGTGGCTTGCTTTCTAGAACCCATCCTCCAATGCTCAGTGAGTACGTGTGCCATATAGTCAAATAATCATAATAATTAAAATTTAATAATTTATATATATCAGAGAGAAAGTCTACACAAGCTTGTACATGTAACTTAAGGCAGATGAGTCCCAAATTTCTGATTGTGCAGTTTTAGTCCCAGACTTGGAGGCTTGAAAATCACACCAAGTTCATGAGCATGCATACCAAACATCCTGAGAGGAGAATAGAGGAGAAGGAATTGCAGTGTAGCTATCCGTTCTGGGGGGTGATTTTTCACTTTTCTTCTCTCTCCTTTTGGTGAGAATGCATGTACCCTATTGTAAAAACATTTTTTTAAAAGAGTGTAAAAAGAGTCAGAGGCCATTGTGTATTAAAAAGATTAATTCACCAAGAAGATATGAAAATCATAAAACTTTATGCATTCAACATCAGAAAGGAAGACTGCTAGATATGAACAGAAAGACTGATTATGACATGCTAATTCATGTGGACTTCAACACTGTACTGTCACCTCTGGATAGATCATTTAGACAAAAAGTAAAAAAGACAAAGAACATAAATGATCCAATAATCCAAATAAACTAACCAACATTGACAGAAGATTTTGCAGAAAACAAAATACACATTTTTCTCAGCCACACATAGAATATTTCTGATGACTGACCACATAATAGAGAAAAAATTAGTCTTTAAAACTAAAAAGAAAACAGAAATTATATATACCAATTTATTTGCTACCATATATAATAAAATTAAACTCGAACAGAAAGTACTTTCAAAAATTCACAAATACATGAAAATTACATAATTTACCCTGAGTAACTTCAAAATTACTGAGTAAATTAAGAATACAAATGAAAATTTCTTGAAAAAAGTAATAATTTAATCACAACCCTTCAGATGCTTTCAAACACATCAAAAGCACTCCTACAAGACAAGTCTATAACAATTAGCACTCACACACACACGTTTAAAAAAGATGATAAATAACCTAATGACTTATGCCAGAAAACTGAAAAAGTGAGAACAAGATATCTCAAAAGTATTAATAGTAGAACAAGATATCTCAAAAGTATTAATAGTAGAAGATACAAAATAATAAAAATTAGGACAGGCATGGGACCAGCAGTTAGCATAATGGCTATGTCACTGAATGTGGTTTGAGTCCCAGATCCGGTGGCTTAAACTCACACTGGGCGTGTGTGCATGCATGCCCAAGATCTCAAGAGAATGGAGAAGGGATTGCAGCATTGCCATCTCCCCTGGGGGGTGATTTCTTGCTTTCTGTCTCTCTGTCTCTCTCTGTCTTTCTGGTGAGCCCAGGCACCCTATAGCAAAAAAACTCTCAAAAAAAAAAAAATTAGAATAGACATGAATAAAACAGAGATTAAGAATAACTGAGGGCAGGCCAGTGGCATGATGGTTAAGGAAGCTGACCCTACATGACTGACTGTACTACTTGAGTCCTGGAACTGGCATCACTGAGTACATGGGTGCATGCCCCAAATTCCAAGAGGAAAATAAAGAGGAAGGGCTACCACCCAGGAGGGGTGACTTCTCACTTTCCACCCCACCCCATCTCTTTCCAGAAAGTGCACACACCCTATAGCAAAGACCGAAAAAAAAAATTAACAAAAAGCTGGGGTTTTGAGAAAATAAACCAAACAAACTATTAAGTAGGAAAGCAAAATAAAACACCCAGAAAATAAGGCATGAAAAATGTGATATTACCATGGACAGTGCAGAAATACACAGATAATTATAGGTGCTTTGAGTCACTATACACCAGCAAACTGAAAAACCTAGAGGAAATGAACTAATCTCTAGACATAAAATATACCTGCATCAGAACCAGCAGATAGCAAATGTTTATGTCACAGGACCTGCACATGGCTAATCATGGTTAAAGTCCTTGAAACTCACAGCGGAGGTGTGTGTATGTGTGTCCAAAATCCCAACAATAAAGGGGAAGGGGTTGTGGAGTGGTCATTACCCCTGGGCAATTATTTATCACTTTCTGTCTCTCTGTTTCTCCAGTATGCACATGCACCCTAAAGGAAAAAAAGATTATACCTGGATCATACCATCAAATGGAAAGCCTAAATATACCAAAAAAAGCAATGAAATTCAGTATGTCTCCCAACAAAGAAAAGCCCAGGTCCTGATGATTTTATTTCTAAATTCTACAAAAGCTTTTTTTGCATTCTCAGCCTTCTTTTTCATTTTTTCCTTTTACTTATTTATTTATTTAGGCTATACAGTGTCTGTGCTTGCACAACATGGGGATGAAGGGCAGAAAAAGAGAGAAGGAGAAGAATATGAGAAATTATTCTTCCCTTCTGCTCCATTCTCCTCTCAGGAGTTTGGACATGCACACACTCATCACCAGTGTGTCTTTAAAGCCACTGGGTCCAGTACTCAAACTGCCATGTTGGCCATGTAGTATACAGTGGCCTTAACAACCACGTCACCTGGCTGGACTTCTATAAAACTTTTAAAGGAGAATTAACACCAGCTCTCATCAAACTATTCATAAATCTCCAATGAGACGGAAACCTCCAAAATTTATCTTTTGAAGCCATTGTCACCTTGATACCAAAAGGAAAGATACAACAAAATATAAACTACAAACCAATATCCCTGATAAATATAGATGAAAAATCCTTAGTAAAACACTTGCAAATGAAATCCAACAGAACATAAAAAAGTTTAATGTTTAATTAAAATTTAACAAAATAGAAATTATTTATAAAAATACCTCAGATACAGCATTGAAACCAGAATATACAGAGAACTAAAGCAGTGCACTCACAAAAATACTAATGATACGACTTTTTGATGGGCAGCTGGTCTGATCAGACAACTCTTCAAGACATGTGAATGGACACAAACCATATGAAGAAATATTAATATCACTTATAATAAGAAAAAAGCAAATCCAAAGCACGCTGAAGTATACATAACTCCAGTGAGAATGGCTATGATCTAAAATACAAAGAACAAGTACTGGGGAGTTTGGGGTTAAAAGGGAGCCCTCCAAACAACCATCAATCCAATTAAAAGATGAGGAAATGAGCTGAACAGACAATTGTCCAAGGAAGATACATGAATAGCCAAAAAGTATATGACAATAGGCTCAAAATTTCTTAACATAAGAGAAGTGAAAATCAAAACCACAATGAGATAGCACTTAAACCAAGTCAGAATGGCTAATTTTTTTTAATATACAAATAAATAATGATAAGTACTGGTGAGGTGGTGGAGAAAAAAGAACTCTCCTACACTGTTGGTGGGAATGTAAATGAGCACAACCACTCTGGAGTACAAGGTGGAGAAATCCTGGTGAAGCTGTAATTACTCAAAAAACAAGATAGAGAGACATTTCCACATCCATGTTTTGCAGGAGCCACAGTATTTATGACAAGGAATCAACATAAGTGTTGAATAACTAAGGACCACATTCAAACAATGTGGTAGGAAGGCAGAAGGAAGTAGGGAGATGCAAGAGGTGTAGCTGAGGATCCTGCACACTTTCAAAATTACCATTTCTCCAACTAAACCACCTGCAGTTTCACTAGGGTTGCTATCCCCTACCTTTGAACTTATCAGTCTTCTAAACTATCCTGATCATTATGTAAGACAGAATATCTAGCATGTCAAGGACCCAACCTTATGACCTGTGGCTAAAATAAGTAAACCATGGGAACTGAGTATGGGAACTGATGATGCTGCCTAACACAGGTCTATTTGTACACCAGAAATCCAGAATGGAACCGCTTGAAAGAGAACCTGAGATTCAAAAGAAAAAGCTGGATAAACTAAAATCTAAGGTCAACAAAAGAGAAAATACTCTAACACAAAAGTACCTAAAATTATCAAATTCCATATGCCAAATACCTTCACTAGAAGAAATGCAATAGTTGAGAAGTTCTAATAGACAACTCCAGATTGACACTGACTGCTTAACCAAAGACACTAATCTTTTTCAAGACCGAGGATCACACTTTAATCACATTGCTATTGCTAACTTTTATGACAATATTGGATTTGTAGGTTGTATGCCACAAAAATCCAAATTTCAAAGGTACTCCGTTAAAACACCAAACTCAAGACACAGAAGATGACAAGTAGACTGTAATTGTACTGCTGCTACCTTTTAGAATTATCCAGTCATGGGACCAGCAGTTGGTGTAATGGCTATGATGCTGGAATCCCATGTATTTGACCTCAATTCGATACTGGGTCCACTGGCATAAACTCACACCAGGCGTGTGTGCATGAGTGCCCAAGAGCCCAAGAGGAGAACAGAGGAGAAGGGACTGTGGCGTGGCCATCCTTCCTGGGGGGGTGATTTCTCACTTTCTCTGTCTCTCTCTGTCTTTTTGGTGACTACACATGCCCTATAGAAAAACCTCTGCAAAGAAAAAAAAGACTGATCCAGTCTTAATTTGCTATGAACAGTGTGAAATGCTGTTATTCCTGAGCAAGAAAGCCCTATAAGTTCTCTAAAACCACATTTGAAGTTCAAGAACCTAGTCTGTCTTTTGAGAAGAGTTTCCACGGCTACATAGAATTTTGTCAGATTGAAGATGCGACAAAACAGCATTGTACTAATATTAAATGTCAGTCCACAGAGCTAATAATACCTCAGTGTAATGTCCTTGGCAGGTGAAATTCATCCCAAGGGAAAGTATAATAGCCTTTTGTTAACTGTTTTCTGTTTTCCCTATCGTGGTTAAGCATGACCATGTCTTCTTTAAAGTCTTACCTGAAAAAACCAATGTCTTAAAATAAAAAAAAGCATTAATGACATCAGACGATACACAAAATAATCTTACTCTGTACTTTGACCTCAGGAGTGCCAATGTTTTGTGAAAACATACAGATGATGCACAGTGAATTGCAGAAAAATATTGCAAGAATCATGTTGGGGATATTTAGGACATCTGAAGGAAAGCTGGAGAAAAAGAAAAACAAGCAAACTTGAACTCTGAAGCAACCTCAAACATCTCTTTATTTTGATGATATATTTTTGTAAGGAAAATAAATATTCAGATGATCAGGATTGTATATAACTAAATGAAATGAGAAAAGACATCATAACAGCATACATTTAAGAAGACAGAATTATAAAATCATATACCAGTGCTTAGAGTGGAGTTAAATGAAGTGCTGAAATACTGCAAAAGATAGGCAATAACATGAACTGTCTCTCACTATAAATATGCATGGGTATGTTTCAAATAGGATTACTAACAAAAAATTTATTTAATCAGTAATAAATAATCTTCCAACAAAGAAAAGTGCAAGTCCCAATCGTTACACTTCTGAATTGTACAAAACTTTAGAAAGAAGAGATAACTTCCATTCTACTCAAATAATTTCTACAGGTGCAAAAGGAAGAAATCCTCCCAAATTAATTTTAAAAAACCTCCATCACCCTCATCTCCAAAAGAGATAAAGATGTAACAAAAAAGGAAAAATACAGACAAATATCTAATTAATATGAATGTAAAACTTCTCAACAAGGTACTAAGAAATTACATGTAATGACACATTAAAAATATTATACACCACACCACATCCAGGTAGGCTTTATTTCGAGAATCCAAGAATGGTTCATATACACAAAATTATAAATGTAATACACCATATTAACAGGAAAATGGATAAAAACATATGATAATATCAATCAATGCAGAAAAAGTATTTGATAAAACACAACATCCCTTCATGATTAATAAACTCAGCAAAATCAGCATAGAAATAACATTTCTCAACACAATAAAAGCCATATATGAAAAACTGGTAGCTAACATCACACTGAATGGAGAAAAGGATAAAGCTTTCTACCTAAAACCAGGAACAAAACAAAGCTGCCCACTTTCTCCACTCCTTTTTCATGTATTACTGGAAGTCCAAGCTGATAAAATCAGACAAATAACTACAATAAAAGGCATTAAAATAGGGGAAGAAGGTAAATTATCTCTACTTGCATATGACATGATTAAATACATAGAAAATCTAAAAGAATCCAGATAAACAGGGAAAGAAAAAAAAACTTTTAGAAATAATAAATGAATACAGTGAACTGGCTGGATACAAAATCAACACGCAAAAGTCTGTAGCAATTCTATACATGAAAAGAAACAGACTGAGATAGACTTGAAAAAGTTATCCCACTTACAAGAGCTGCAAAACGCATAAGATACCTAGGAATAAACCTAACCAAAGAAGTCAAAGACCTCTACAAGGAAAAATATGACAAACTTAAAAATTAATTTGAAGATAACATAAAGCATGGAAAAAACAGAATCCCACCTTCCTGTACTGGAAGAATTGATATAATCAAAATGTCAATCCTACCCGATGCAATCCTTATCAAATTACCAGAGATAGTCTACACAGACATAAAAAGAAAATCATAGAATTTGTCTAGAATCATTAAAGACACAGTGTTGTCAAAGCAATTCTGTTCAAGAGTGGAGTAGGAGACATCTCACTCCCTGACTCCAAAATATATGATAAGGCTGTAATAATCAAAACAGCATGGTACTAGCACAGAAACAGACAGGTTGATTAATGGAAGAGAATAGAAATCCCAGAAATAAACTACCTGACCCAAAAATATATTACGAAGCTCTGATTATCAAAACAGCATGGTATTGGCATAAAAACAAACATGTGGACAATTGGAACCAATACAAACCCCAGAAATAAATCCCCAAACATATAGCCAATTGTTTTCTAACAAAGGGCACCAGTCAATCTAATGGAGAAAAGAAAACCTCTTTAGCAAATGGGGCTGGAAAAATTGGGCCTCAAACTGCAGAAAGATAAATCTGGACCCCAATATCTCACAATAAAGGAAAATTAAATCAAAATAGATCAAAGATCTAAACTCAAGACCTCAAACTATAAAACTACTGGTGAATAATGCAGGGGAAACTCATGAAGACATTGGCGTAGGCAAGGACTTAGTAAATAAGACCCCCAAAACACAGGCAATAACCCTAAAAATAAACAAGGGCAAATATGTCATTTCAAAAGCATCTGTACAGCAAAAGAAAGAATTATAGTGAATTGACAACCCTTGAAGTGGGAAAATATATTTGCAAAATATGCCTCAGATAGGGGTCTAGTAACTAGAATATACAGAGAACTCAAGTAGTGCACCTGAAAAAAAAATGAAAGAAAAGATTAGCCCAATTAAAAGATGGTCAAATGAGCTCAACCTCTCTAAAGAAAACGTAAAAACAGTAATATATATATATATATATATATATATATATATATATATATATGAAAAATGCTCAACATCCCTTATCACAAGGAACATACAAAGCAAAACCACAATGAGATACCACCTAACCCTAGTCAGAATGGCTAAGATTAAGAAAATAAACAATGATAAGTGCTGGTGAGGTTGTGGTGAAAAGGAAACTCTCTACACTGTTGGTGGGGATGTAAATTAGTTCAGCCACTATGAAGAACAATAGGGAGGATCCTCAAAAACCTACAAATAGAACTACCATATGATCCATATGATCAGGACTTCCAGTCCTGAGTACCTACCCAAAGTTTAGGAATACATTCAATCAGAAAAGTACTTGCACATCCATGTTTACTGTGGCATTATTCACAATTGCTAAGATATGGAAATGACCCAAGCAGCCATGAACACATGAATAGACTGAAAAAGGGTGGCACATATATATTATTGAATACTACTCAATCATTAAGAAAAAAAAAAAAAAAACCAAGGAGACCTTGGCAGTTGATAAAAAGTGGCTGAAAATGAAAGATTTACTGCTAAGCAAAACAAAAGAGAATATGAAAGAGAGGCATTTTGTCCCCACTCAATATATACTGAATATCTGTACTGTATGGCAGAAACTGAAATATTAGAAGATATAAAAGCAAGGAGAGAAATTGTGGATACTAGAGACAGTGTCAGGGGGAGATGGTGGAGGGAAAGGAGGGAATCAAGAGGGAAAAGAAAAAAGCAAAACATTTAATGGACACAAAAATGGAAAATTATTTGTTTTGTTGATAATGTGTATGGCAATATCTTTTTTTTTTTTTTTGAGAGGTTTTTTCACATAGGGCACGTGCGCTCGCCAGACAGACAGAGAGAGACATAGAGACAGAAAGCGAGAAATCACCCCCCAGGGGGGATGGTCACGCCACAATCCCTTCTCCTCCATTCTCCTCTCGGGATCTTAGGCATGCACGCACACGCGCCCGGCGTGAGTTTCAAGCCACCGGGTCCGGGACGCGAACCGCAGTCGACTACGTGGGAGTCCAGCGACATAGCCATTACGCTAACTGCTGGTTCCCTATGGCAATATCTTTAACTAAACTAATATACAGTATATTCTTGCTGGAAAATTCATTTTGCATACTGTAATGATATACAGTGATTATATATATAAATTAATTAATCAGAAACAAATAAATAATACACGTGATCGCTAGAAATGTCAAGGTCTGGACTTTCAATATTTTTATTTGATATACAGAAAAAATATGACAATTCTAGTTAATTTGACAATAGACCAGAATCCCTCACATGCAGGCATGTTTCTTTACAAATAGGCTTTGTTTTTTAGTGTCCTCTGCAGTTCTATATGAAGATTGATAAATATATTTTACTTGTTTTATTAATAAAATGTAATTTGGTTATCTTGGCTTTAGGGTTTTGTGATTTAGCTGGGTAAACTGTTTACAACAAGTAACTTTTGTGTGACTTAGTTAGGTAGGCTATTTTTATAACAGATACCTTATGTATAAAGCTTAAAAAAAATTTTAAAAAGGTGGCACATATACACAGTGGAATACTACTCACCCATAAAGAACAAAGAGATCCTGTCATTCAATGTGAAGTAAATAAATGAAGAAGAAATAATGGTAAATTAAATAAGCCAAAAAATAAAAGACAATGTATGTCTCCAGTGAATGTATGCATATGCATTCTACAGAATAAACTAAAATATTTACAGATATAGAATTAGAGAAGGCAATTGTAGAAACCAAAGATGATAGGGGAGTGAGGAGGTGGGATATATTCAAAAGAAATTATTTAAGAGAAATGCATAAAAATGTATGTATACAAACAAATGAGTTATGGCACAATATACCAGAACAGATAGAAACGGATGTTGACAATCTTAAGTTTGTGTGTGTTTATGTGTGTGTATACGTATGTGTGTGTGTGTGTGTGTGTGTGTATATATATACATATATATATATACACATATGTATGTATATATTTATCCACAAAACTAGTTGAATAAAAATGGAAGGTACACACATAAAGTAATGTTGTCTGATGAACATGACAATATCACAGATTTGATTGCTACACACTGCATGAATGCTTTGAGAAACCATATCGTATCTCATGAAGGTGTACAATTAGATATAAATTAAAGATTTAAAACCAGAAATAATGAAAAGATCAGTATACAAAACTCAAACCTCTGAAGCCATATTAGTAAAATGAGAAAATTCAAATACACCTATTTACAAAAAGAAAAAAATCACCTGCAGCCATGCAGCATATGTGTGATGCTCAGGCTCCATGGAAAGTTCTTGGGTTCACTTCCCAAGATTTCTGTGAACACACTAAGAATCTGCATGCCTATTGACCTTGATTGGCTAAATTGGAGCATGAACACTCCACTGAAGTGCCTATCTATTTTGTTTCTCTAGTGTCCTCATTGAAGAAATATGTATGTAACTACACATCTCTCTGTATATATCAAAACAACTTCTTGGGACCAGCAGTAGCGTAATGGCTATGTCGCTGGACTCCCACGTAGTCGACCGCGGTTCGAGTCCCGGACCCAGCGGCTTAAACTCACGCCGGGCGCGTGTGCGTGCGTGCCCAAGATCCCGAGAGGAGAATGGAGGGGAAGGGATTGCGGCGTGGCCATCCCCCCTGGGGGGTGATTTCCTGCTTTCTATCTCTCTGTCTTTCTCTGTCTGTCTGGCGAGCGCACGCACCCTATAGCAAAAACCTCTCCAAAAAAAGAAAAAAAAAAAAAAAACAACTTCTTATGACAAGAATAAAAATACAAAGCAAATTTCAAAGTAAAACAGCAAGTCACAGCACAAAAATTTATTTTCCCAGTAAGAATCAGTATCCCAATAGAAAAATGAGGAAAGAATAACGCTTCCTATGCTCTAACATCTTTAATTAATGTTTATATGATTCCACTAATTATTTAAATTTTTATTAATTTTATCTAAAAGATGGTGGAAATACATAAAAATTAAAATTAAACTTCAATACTTTTTCACCTAACTCATTCAACTAAAAACCAAATGTTTACAAAACCTCTTTTAGACTGCAATGGACAAGCAACATACTGTTGTGTCTTACCTCAAAATAACACATACTTCAAATCTGAGCAATCTTAACGATTTATACAGTGACAACCTACTGCAAATCACCATAAACTGCTACCTATATTACTCCCACAGGTTCTTAAATGAAATATCTCCTACTGAACTTTCCCTGAGAAAAACACTAGAGATTAAAACGTCAGAGAAGTTTTTGGTAATTACATGGAAGAATGACAAAAATCATTCATTCATAGGCCTCAAAAAATACTTTTTTGACACTTGCCAAATTCTGAAGCTCTAAAGAACAGGAGGCTAAACCCAAAGTTAAAAATTATGTAAGGTGGCATGAGATTTATTCATTCCCCTTTTGCTAAAAAGTCCCACCAGAAGAAGAGGCTAAATTACTACTAAATCTCAGCGGAAAACACCCCATGTGTCAGTCGTCACACATGGGGCATTTTGAATGGTATCCTCTACATGTAAATAAACACCTCAGTGAGTAGTTGAGTCAGAAAACTACCTTTTAAAAGGCTGATCATTTTTAAATCTGCTGAAAATGATAAAGTCCAAACTCTCAGTCTATATATCAAAAGCTGTATAACCTAATGAATGAATAGATCTCCAAAAAAACATTCAGTCAGCTGAAGTTCTGGGAGATAATCTCTTAACTTTAGGAATTGCTAATCTGGTAGAAATATCTTTGTCTAGACTATGGCTATGGGTTATATGGATAATCTATGCTTACAATGTCATTTATGACTGTATATATAGAGTCATATGGTTAAAGAATGTGTGGATGTGTGGTAAAGTGAAAAAAATCACATGGTGGGCAAGCATGTCTATGTAGCCAAACCCCAAACTCTGAACAATGGCTTGGATGAGACTCTCATGTTTGCAGTGTCCTGTGGGTGCTGTCACCCATTACTGTTGGGAAAAATAGGCAACATCAACAGAATTCTACTGAGAGAAAACAACTGGAAACTTGAGCAAATGACCTACAGAACCTACCTTGTACATCATGTCCCTGGCTGATTTTAGTGGATTCTTGCATAGTAATATAACAGTGACTATAAAAACCTTCCTAGGTTCATAATTGCCTCTAGAAATTACAAGGCCAGAGGTGATTTGGGGGATCATATCACCTTAACTTGCATACATACAGTTGGTATCATAAAAGTCATAGTCTTAAAAAATAGCCAAACTCACATAGCAAAAGACAATGCAAACATAACTACAGGAAAGCATATAATAGCCAAACTGTCCCAAACTAGAAATTGTTATAACAGATAAAGATCTGGTAAGATACAAATGAGAATATTGGAAATAAAAAATAAGCAGGGACCCATATAAATTTATCTTCTTTTTAAACTTTTAAAAAAGGCATTGGTTGGGGCCAGCAGGTGGTGAAGTAGTAAATGTGTTGGACTCCCACATGGCTGACCACAGTTTGAGTCTCAGACTTGGTGGTTTGCTTCCTCACTTCCCCCACCATGAGTGTAAGTGCCCTAAGCAAAATAAAATGATAATAAATAAAATTAAATAAATAATTTTTTTGTAAAAAAGGCAGTGTCCATAACATATAGCTATGGGCTATATGGATAACCCATGCTTACAATGTAATTTATGACTATAGGTCTTGAGTCATGTAGTTAAAGCTGAGTGTGGAATGTATAGAAAAGTGAAAGAAGTCACATGTTGGGAGTATAATATGTACAATGTAAAATGCATGATGACATGGTAGAGAAACTAAGAAAAGTGCAAGTACACTATTATAGAGTTTTTGTACACAAACTGGTGTAATGTAAATGTTTGACGGTACATTAAAAGTCAAATGTGATATCGTGAACCACAAAACAACCATTTCAAAAATGTTGCACTTAAGGTAACAAAAAGTTTATGGACCATATATAAACAAGAAATACATTAAATCTGTCATGTAGGCATTACTTCACCTTTACCTAATTTGTATATAAGTGACTTTCATGGAAGACAGACTGGATTCATGCAGTAAAAAAATACTAAGAACATTTTAAACAGTCCAGGGTAGAGAAAATGAAGCTACAAAACACACAGAAGAAATTAATTAATAGTAGAAAAGAGATATTATCATATGAACAACTTAAAAATAACAAGACACATGAAATAATGGCAAAGCGCTTAGCCTAAAGAACACTATTAAAAAGTAAATACACATGTACATATATATAAATATATATATATATATATATATATATATATATATATATATTTATATATATATACACACACACGTGTGTGTGTATTACTTAAAAATGGAGAACAGAACCATCTGAGGCAGTGGAGAATAGTTAAAAGACAGGAAGTGAATTTAGAGAATTCTTAAAGGACAAACTCTGTAAATTTTTGGCATTTTACCACAGGGGCTCTCCAGGTTGCCTACAGATCAAGGAAGTACAAACTGCACCTTTACTGGCTCAGGTTATCAAAAACTAATGTTCAGGGCTTAACAGACAACTGGAAATTAGGGGAGAAGTTCATAAGTCCTAGAAAAGAGGAAGCCAAAGGCCATAATCCTCAGGATTTGCATATAGAACTCATCAAAATTGCTGTTGAACAACTAAAATACACATATACAGAACTCAGAAGTACCTACAAAAAAGCAGCTATTAGAACCTGAAAAAAAAAAAATGGGGAATCAGCCTCTCATAACTTCAAGGGATATAGAATTTGGAACTTGAATCTAGACAGTTAACCAATGTGTAGAATAAAAATTAATCTTTTGAGATATATAACAGTATTCACAAACTCTATGATATATAACTTATAATATCCAGGGAAGAATTTAGAATTGATATTCAGTAAAATAAAAGCAAAATGTGACCTCTATTTCAGAAATAAAGTCACTCAAATAATAAAGACATTACAAGGAGCAGACAAGAAAGATAAACTACACAGAAATAAATTTATGGACTTAAAGGAGTGATACAAATGTTCCAAATGAGGACTGTTGACAGTAAAATAAATTTTATAAAAAGGGCACTCAGGAACTTTCCAGAATGTATGTTGAGAATTAGAGGAGTAATGGCTGCCTGAGCTATCAAAAGCTAAGTGCTCCTGGGACCAGCAGTTGGCATAATGGCTATGTTGCTGGACTCCCATGTAATCGACTACAGTTCAAGTCCCGGATCCGGTGGCTTAAACTCAAGCTGGGTGCGTGTGCATGCATGCCCAAGATCCCAAGAGGAGGATGGAGGAGAAGGGATTGTGGTGTGGCCATCCTCCCTGGGGGTTATTTCTTGCTTTCTATCTCTCTGTCTCTGTCTTTCTGGTGAGTGCACGTGCCCTATAGCAAAACCTCTCAACAAGAAAAAACGCTAAATGCTCTTATGCTAGCTTCAGCCCACTCACTGGCAGTATGAAGGGATAAAAGAAATCACTTCCTATGATGTATTAGGGGTCAAACATAATGCCACCCAGGAAGAATAGAAAAGGCTTATTGAAAGCTGGTTATGGGGGATGCTTTCTCCTATCCTCCTCTCTGTCTCTAGTGAGTGAGCATTCCCATAAGGAGAAAAAAATGACATAAAACAAAGACATTTGGGAATTTAAAAGTTAAGATAACTCATCAAAAGGAGATCTATATTAAAGAAAGAAATTTCTCCAGTCTTAAAGAAAATAAAACCAGAGACTAATATGAATGTACAAAAAGATTACAGAACGCCAAAGTAGCACATGTCTGTGAAAGCATACTATAGGGCCATATCTCATGACTAAAACCAATACAACAACATTTTAAAAATATTATACATTACAACCAGGTAGGATTTATTCCTGGAATACAAGGATGATTCAATACGTATAAAACAACAAATGTAACAGAGCACATTAAGAGAAGAAATGACAAAAATCATATGATCATATTACTTGATGCATAAAAAGCATTTGATAAAATGTAATAGTCCTTTATGACTAAGAGTCAATAAAATAGGCATAGAAAATACATTTCATAATCAAATAAAGGCCATATGTGACATTCCTGCAACTAACATAATATTGAATGGGAAAAAGTAGAAACTTTTTCAACTTCAAACTAGAACAAGACAGAAATGTCCACACTTTTCTTCTCTCCCATTCAAGATAGATACTGGAAGTACTAATACAGTCAGATGAAACAACAAAATAAAAGGCATATAAATTGAAGAAGAAAAAATTAACTTGTCCCTATTTATGGCTGACTTGATTATATAATGGTTCATCAAAAAAGCCATGATGGGACCAGCAGTTAGCGTAATGGTTATGTCGCTGGACTCCCACGTAGTCGACCGCGGCTCGAGTCCTGGATCCAGTGGCTTAAACTACCGCTGGGCGCGTGTGCGTGCATGCCCAAGATCCCAAGAGGAGAATGGAGAAGGGGTTGCGACGTGGCCACCCCCCCTGGGGGGTGATTTCTCACTTTCTGTCTCTCTGTCTCTCTCTGTCTGTCTGGCGAGTGCACGTGCCCTATAGCAAAAACCTATCAAAAAAAAAAAAAAAAAGAAAGAAATGCCATGATGCATTTTTCTACTTTTTTTTTTTTTTTTTACAACCCAATATATAGGAAAACTTAAAGAATCCACCAAATAACTCTTAGATGAAATAAACAAATGCAGGATACAAATCCAGCATTTAAAAACCTACAGTAGGCTATCCCCATAGCAAAGGGCTTAAATATTATGTATAGGGAGCCAGATCCCACATAATCACCTGTGGTTGGAGTCTATGGCCCTGTGGGCTTGGGAAACACATTGAGTGTGTGTACGTGTGCATGTGTCCAAAATCCTGATGGGAAGGCGAATTGGAAGAAAGGGATTGCGGCATCCCCTGAGCACCCTGGCGATGTCAGTTTAGTACAGAGGATAGTTCCCAGGTAGGTTTATAGCCCATAATGGCATTTTATGCTTCATTTTGGGGCGTTTTCTCTCCCTTCCTGAATCTCCAGCTCTCTATCACTTTCTCTAGAAAGTACATAAGCCCTTGTGTAATTAAAAATATCTGTAGCATTTTTCTACACCATGAATAAATGACAAAAAAAATGAAGAAGGCAATCTCATTCACAATAACCACAAAAACTATTTGGTAAAAATCTCACCAAGAAAGTGAAAGGCCTCTATGAGCAAAATTATAAAAGCTGAATAAGTTAGTTGAAAAATGTGCAAAAATCAGGAAGACAGTCCTTTTCATAAATTTGAAGAATCAATATAGGTGCTATACCTATAGTACACCACAGTGATCTACAAATTCATTCCAATTCTTACCAAAAAACCAGTGATATTCAACACAGAAATAATTATAAAATTTATGCAGAATCACAAAAGACTGATATAATCAGACCAATTATGTACAAAAGGAATAAAGTTAGAGGCATCTTACTTCCTGACTCCTAAATGTATTGTAAATCCTTAATCACTAAAACAGCATGGTACTGGCACAAACACAGACATATGACAGTCCAATTGAATAGAATAAATAGGAAAAAACTTAACATACAGCCAACTGATTTTTGACTAAGGCCACAGATCAAGCCTGTGGAAAAGAAGAGTTTTCAATAAATGGTTCTGGGATGGAACCAGCAGTTAGCATAACGGCTATGTCACTGGACTCCCATGTAGTCGACCGCGGTTCACATCCCGGACCCGGTGTTTTAAACTCACGCCGGGTGCGTTTGTGTGTGAGACCCAGATACCGGGAGGAGAATGGAGGAGAAGGGATTGCAGTGTGGCCATCACTCTGGGGGGTGATTTCTCGCTTTCTGTCTGTCTCTCTCTGCCTGTCTGGTGAGTGCACGGGCCCTATAGCAAAAACCTCTCCAAAAATAAAAAAAGAAAAAATAAATAAATGATTCTGGGAGAACTCAATATCCACCAACATTCGAGTAAAACTAGATCATCTCTTACCAGTGACTTTTAACTCAAAGTAGATTAAAAACTTCAATATAATGGACAAATATATAAACCTATCAAGGAAAATATACAAGAACAAACATGTTTGAGTGGGCAAAGACTACTTAAATAAGACCCATGAGGCATGGACAAAACCAAAATAATAGAGAAACTTGATTACACAAGATAAAATATTTCCGAACAGCAAAGAAAACAAAAATTGGAATAGACAATGACACTATAATATAAAAACCATAATTCAGCAGTAGTGGCTAAATTCTGGATTCCCACATCACTGGCCATGGTTCAAGTCCTGAAACAGGTGGCTCAAAAATAACAACAAATAAATAGATAAATAAAAATGATTATTTAAAAAAATACTGTATTTCACAAAGGTGTACAAAGATTACTTGTAAACCAGAAAGGATTCCAAAATGAAAATATATGCATAATTATTTATACTTATCTTTATATGTATACATATTTACTGATCATAATTTCATGCATGTACTTTACATGCAACTGGCAGCACAGTAGGATTATTTAAACCAGCATTACCACAAACATGTGAGTAATGCATTACTTTACAAGGTTATGACAGCTACAACCATGCTAGATTACAGAGATTTTGGGGCTTCATTAGAAACTTCTTAGACCACGTTAATACATACAGTATATCACTGAAATGCTGCTATGCAGTGCAATATTATATTGGCCAGGAAATACAATTTTGGGCAGTCTGTGGCATAATCAGTACATACACTAGTGAGAGCACTATATGGAGAGTTCTTTAGGAACCTGTAGTAAATCCCTGCCACACATTCCAGGTTTATATGTTTCAAGTGGGTTATTTCTAAGAGCTGTCTGGGGCCATGGTATATTAGCAACTCTAGAAGAAGCTACTGACTGGTTTTGCGTTTTAACAATCAGTAACAGTGATCACTGTAGAACACTGAGTATGGCATTTCCAGATTAGTTGTAAAACACTGTCTAACATGTCATCTACGTGACCAATAATGACTATCTCATGATTCATATCCCTTGAGAATTTAGCATGCTCTCCCCTTAAAGTCAATTCAAACCATGTAAGAAATGTGTTTTTCCCATGGTATAAAGAAAGTTAGAGACCAATTTGTACTCATTTCACAGGGCTCTAAAGGCCTTATAACCTGCCTATTTCACCCTGTCAATTTTATCTTGCTTTTTTATGCATTTTTCATGCTGAATTTTATTTCATTTTACTCTTCCATTGTAATGTACAACCCCTCATAAAATTCCTAAATACAATGTAAAACACTTCGGGAAATCAGTAAACAACTACCGAAAATGAATTCATTTTCTTAATCCCTGAACAGATACAAGAGGTATCTAAAATTATAGCTGAAAGAGAAAGTGAATGAAGTAGGTCAGAGAAATGATGTTGAATATTCCAGGATTCCCCTGTGGGGGGAACAGTCACTTACACATGAGAATGGGCTAAAAAGACATTATTGAATGAGCAATCACAAATTTATTATCTGATAGAAATGAAAGACTTAGTAAAATGTTAAAATAAATTAGTAAAAATGTTACTTATGGGGACCAGCAGGTGATGAAATGGTTAGTTTGCTGAACTCTTGTGTTGTTGACCAAGGTTCAAGTCTCAAACCCAGTGGTTTAAACTCACAATGGGAACCTGTTTGTGCATATCCAAAAATCAAAAAAGGAGAATGAAGAAGGCATCGAGGCATGGCAATTCGCCCCTAGGGAGTGATTTCATATTTTCTGTCTCTCTGTCTCTCTCTTCCCAGTGAGCACACATACATTATAGTAAAAAATTCTAAGAAAAACAAAACAAAACAAAAACAAACAAGCAAACAAAAACACTGGGGACCAGCAGATGACATAATGTTTACATTACTGGACCTCCCCATGTAATCAATCATGGTTCAAGTCCCTGATTCGGTGGCATAAAACTTATGCCAAGCACATATGTGTGCACGGCCACAGGTATGCTTTGGACCCTCCTATCCACAAACCCTTCTGCCAAAAGCCCCCATGGTGCAGGAGCCACTGGCAGCAAAACAGTACACAAGAGTGAGCAGAAGAATCACATGTCTCAGACTTCTTGCTGCTGCCTTTTGCTGGTGCATGTGTGCTTTGGGACTTTTCCTCCCCACCACCCCCCAGCACTGGAGCCCTTCCACCACATAAGCTAACCCCTGAACAGGAAACAGCAGTAAGGAGAGAGAGAGTAAACAGGAGCAAATCTTGCTGCTGACTTTGATGGCACAGGTGTGCTCTGAACTTCCCCCATCCCCTACACACCTCCGCAGTATGCCCCATACTGCAGGAGGCAGCAGAAGCGAAAGTGAGCTCAGAAATGCACATTCCATAGTTCTTTCTGTTGACTTTTGGCTGCAGAGGTGCTCTTTGGACCCCCATGCCCCTGCTACCCTTTGCCTTTAGTTCCCATAGTGCAGAAGCCAGTGTTAGAGAGTGAGAAAGCAGGACAGAGTATCTCAGACTTCTTGCTGCTTGCCTCTGGCACATGCTCATGTGCTTTGAACCCGCCCTGCTTCATTCCTCCTCCATAAGCCGCCATCCTGCAGGAACCAGCAGTAGCAAGATAGTGAGCTCAGAAGGAATGCTCATCACAGTTTCTTGCAGTTGCTTTTGACTGAACAGGTGTTTCTTTGGACTCCTACTCCCTGCTCCCCATGCCTTAAGCCCCCACAGTTCAGGAACCAGCTGGAGAGACAGAGAGAAGTACAAAGGCATCTCAGATTTCTTGCTATTGCCTTTTACAAATGCAGATATGCTTTGGAACCTCCCCACCACCCCTGTCTCCACCATGATCCCCATGTTGCAGGAGCCTGAGGCAATAAGAGAATGAGCACTGTAATACCATGCATATTAAACTTCTTGCTCCTGCCTTTTTCCCACACAGGTGTACATTTGGACCTGCCCCACCTTGAACCCTTCCACCATAAACACTCAGTGCAGAAGCTAGTAGCCGGGAGAGATAGAGTGAATGCAAAAAGACTGCATATCTCACACTTCTTGCTGCCTTTTGCCTAGGCAGCTGTGGTTTGAACCCTGTCCCTCTGTCCTTGACCACCTTAAGCCCCAGGATGCAGGGACTCAGCAGCAGCTAGAGCGACTAAGAATGAGACTAGAAGGACCAGGCATCTCAGACTCTTGCTGTTTTCTTTTGCCCACACACATGTTCTCTGAACTCTCCCCACACAGTGCTCCTTCACCATAAGGTGCCACAAAGCAAAAACCAGCAGTAGAAAGACAGAGACAGAGTGAGCACAGAACTGGGCATCTCAGACTTCTTCCTGCTTTGCCTGTGGAAGTGTGCTTTAGATACCCTCCCACCCCCACACACCCTATGCCATAAGCTCCCATGGTGCAGGAGACAGTGGCAGTGAGAGATGGAGAGAGTGTGACTTAAGAACAGAGTATCTCAGACTCCTTCATGCTCCTTTTTTCCTTCACAAGTGTACTCTGGACATTCCCTGCACCCTTCCACCTTAAGCCTCCACAGTCCAGGAGCCGGCAGCACTAAGAGACAGAGAGAAACAAAAGAACCTCATGTCTCAGACATCATACTGCTGCCTTCTGCCAGAATAAGTGTGCTTTGAAATTTCTGCTCTCCACTCCCAGCATGTCCTCTGTAATAAACCCCCAGGTTGCAGTGGCCAGTGGCAGACGGGGAACATACCTGTGCATTCCCAGAAGGACAGCACATCTCAGACTTCAGACTGCTACCTTTTGCCCATGTAGGTGTGCTTTGGACTGTCCCCACACCTCATCCCTCTGCCATAAGCCCCATGGTGTAAAAGCCCATGGTAGTGAAACAGAATAGAGTGATCTCAGAGTCCTTGCTCTTGCCTTTTGTCCACACAGGTGTGCTTTGGACCCTCTCACCACTCATGTGCTCATCCTCTACAAGACCCCATGCTGGTCTAAGCCAGGGGCAAACAGAGAGTGAGCACAGAAGGGTGGAGCTTCTTCCTTCTGCCTTTTGCCCATGCCAGGGTGCTTTAGACTCTCCACATCCCATGCCCCTCTGCCTTAAGCTCCTAAAGTACATGAGTCAGCATTGGCAAGAGAGAAAGACAGAGAGAGAGAGTGAGCACAGGAGGATATTTGTCTCAGACCTCTTGCTGCTCCTTTTGGGAAGCCTAGATGTGCTTTAAAATGCCCCCCCACCACTCTGCCCTCCACCATAAGCCCCCATGGTAAAGGAGCCAGTGGCAATGAGACAGTGAGTGAGCCCTGACTTTCAGACGTTTTTGTTGCTGCCATTTCCCTGTAGAGATTCACTTTGGAACCTTCCTCTCCAGCACCTCTACCATAGCTGCCATGTGCAGGAGCCAGTGACAGGAAGAGAGTGAATGCAGAAATATCTTGTATCTCATACTTCTTGCTGTTGCCTGTTGCCTGCATGGGTGTCATTTATAACCCTCTCCTGCCCATACTTCCTTAATTCCCCACCTTGCAGGAGTCAGGAACAGCAAGTCAGAAAGAGAGCATGAATGCAGAAGGACCTCATGTCTCAGTGTTCTTGATGTTGCCTTCTGCCTGCACAAGTGTGCTTTTGACCTTCACTACTGCCTAGGCCCCTCTGCCATAACTGACACAGTGCAAGAGTCAGTGGCAGTAAGAGAGTGAACACTGAAAGACAGTGCATCTCAGAGTTCTTGCTGTTGCCTTCTGCCTGAGCAGGTGTGCTTTGGACACTCTCCCCAATGCACTTCTGCAGTAAGCACACTGGTGCAGGAGCTAGGAACTAGTAGCAGACAGAGAGAGACCAAGAGAGAAAGAGTGAGCCTATTAACTACACATCTTCTTGCTGCTGCCTTTGCTTGCACAGGTGTTTTTGACCCTTTTCCCACTCACCCTGCACCTTAAACCTCCATGGTTCAGGAGCCAGTGGCAATAAGAGACTAAGATTCAGCACAGATGGATCACAAATCTCAGATTTCTTGCTTCTGCCTTTAGCTCAAGCTAGTGTGCTTTGGACCCTCTGTCATACCCTCCTACACCTTAACCCTCCATGGTTCAGGAATAAGTGACTGCAAGAGAGAGACAGGGAATGCAGAAGGACCAGGCCTCTCAGACTTCTTGCTCCTGCTTTTTGCATGCCTTAATTTGCTCTGAGATTTTAGTTAGCTGACTTGTACTTCCTTCTTTATTTGAATCAACCCCAAGTACAACTAATTCTGAGAGATTGGAATAGAAACCAACATCTAAAGCTGGCTACCTTTAACCTTCTTGGATTGATAGAGAAGGCCATTTCCCAAAAACACAGTTGAGAAGTATATCTCATCTTCCCTACCAACACTACAAAATCAACTCCAAAAAATTAGGAGGGTGTCTGTAATCCATTAGATGACCAAAAACCAGTACAGAGACACAAGAGATATGAAGAAAAAAAATAAAATATTCCTCCCTCAAGGGAACAGAAATATTCTTCCTCAACCAAAAAGTACAAAAGAAGTCACAGAAATACCAGAAAAAGAATACAGAATGTTCAAATGGTAAAACTGAATGAGATGAAAGAAAAAACGGACAACCATCTCCAGATGAGGAAATCATTCCAAGCAGTAGGAAGACAGAGACAGAGTGAGCATAAAAGAAAAGAAAAAGAATTTCATAAAGAGACAAACACCATAAAAAAGAATTAAACAAAACTCCTAGAGATAAGGACTGTAACACAAAAAAATTAAAACAAAACAAAACAAAACAAAAAACCTCCCTTTAAAGTATTAATAGCAGATTAGACCATGCAGAAGATAGAATCTCTGATCTGGAAGACAAAGCCATTCATTTAGACAAAACTACCAAAAAGAATAAAGAAAAAAATTGTTGGGGATAAAAAACAGCCCATTCCTGAGAATTAAGCCAGAAAGAAAGAAAGCAGAAGGCAGTTGAAAGCAACCCCATTCCTAGACAAAAAGCCAAAGGGACTCCAAGGCCAACCAGATAGAGCTCCAGGCATGAGCTGTGTCTCAAGATGTTTGGTGACATTCCACAGCCAAAATACTGTCTAACTACTAAGTTAATGATAGCTACCGATCTTATACCAAGAATACAGCCTACAAAGAATGTTATGTATACTGTATTCTGTTCTCTATGGCTAAACTCACTACCTATTTAATTTAGAATATATGGGTTCTGCTTTGGCACAGTTTTGCTTTTGCTCCAAAAGAGCTTTAGCCCCCCTCTTTTAATTTTTCCTCATCTCTTGCCTCGATTCTTTTTAACAGCCTAACTTCAAGCCCTGAGGTTTTCACAAATAACCCCTCAAAATGAAGATGACATACCCAGAAATACTAGACACCATTAAACACCCAAATATCTGAATAATTGGTATTCCAGAAAGTGAAGAATATGACTATAGCAACAAAAACTTATCCCATGAAATATTTGAAGAAATCTTTCCAAACCTAGAGAAACATTCAGACATCAGACCCAGCAAACACAAAGGACCCCAATTGGGATAAACCTAAGAAGACTCTTTCGATGGTACATCATAGCCAGATTGATCAAGATAAAAGGCAGAGTTCTAAAAATGGCAAGAGAGAAATACAGTCATTTACAAATTGTTATCCTACTAGGCTACCATCAGATCTCTTGACTGAAACAATGCAAACAAGAAAAGAACGGGAAGACATATTCAAAACAATGAAAGAAAGACAATTTCAACCAATGCTACACCAAGTGAGATTATCCTACAAATTGGAAGAACACAAAAATATCACTTCCAGATTTTTTATTTTTAAAAAAGAAAACTGAAAAAATTTATCAACACTAGAGAAGATACTCACGAAATACTGAAGGGTATACTATATCAGAAAAACTAAAAAGACACAAACAGAAATAAGAGAATGAAAAGAAACTGGAAGATGGCTAACAAAATGGCAGTGATAAGTCAGTAAATATCAATAATTGTGTAGAATGTTAGTGGATTAAATGTTCTAATTAAAAGATACACATAGACTGAAAGTAGAGGGCTAGAAATTGTGTATTTATTACAAATAAATACATAAATACCATTTACAAACTAAATAGTAATTAAAGTAAAAAATTAAAACCAGCTTCAACTAACACCAGTGCCTTAATTATCATGCCATCTTCTGGCCCCACTCTTTCCCTTTTTGTCTTCTCTAGTGAACAAATGTGCCCCATAGCAAAACTTAATAAATAAATAAAACAAAAATACTAAAACTAAGAATTCATTAGCTAATCAATCTTAATAGTTTAGATATGGGAAATTTACTAAAAGATGATTGGAAAAGAGAAGTTATAAGAAGCAATCAGAGGCCAGCAGTTCCAGGCACCAGGCAGACTGAGGCTGCAGGCCCGACCCTTCTTAATCTCCACGCATCCCAAACGTTCCTTCTCCTTGGACCCCAGGTTGGTTGTCTGGGACTTTAAGGCGAACTCCCACCCCACCCCACCCGCAATCCGGATCGAGCCGGCCCAGCAGTTCCGGGCACCAGGCAGACTCAGGCTGCAGGCGCAACCAACCTGGTCCTGTCACTCAGCTTCTGACCCTTTCCCACTAGCCTTTGGACTCTTTGAATTTTGGGGATTTGAGTATCACGCAATGCGCGCCGCGCGATTTCTTTTTATCATTTTATTGTTCTTTGCTGTTGGGGTGTTGCTTATTAGGTCAATTGAAGGATCACCCCTCCTTAAAGACAGTGAGGACTTTGGGCCATCCTGGGTAGTGGCAACAGTTAATGGTAATTGTGAGCAACAGGTAGGCCAATCATAAGGGAAATCATCAATTTTCTAAGCCTCGTACAACTTTTGACAATCAGAGATACCTTAAATAAGTTAGGAAAAAACATACAGATTACCTGATGACTAGGAGCAATTGCAGAGGTTCAAGAAATATGAGCAACCAACAAAAAGCCTCTCCCTCAAGGGAAATCATCAAGCTTACATCACCCACAATCAATACAACGGACGTCATGGGACATGTCTGATAAGGAATTCACAATTATTTGTAGTGACCAAACTAACTGAGATGGAAGAGAAAAGGAGCTCCAAGAGATGAGGAAGTCCTTCAATGACTTGAAAGAAGAAATGGATACCTTAAACAAAAACCAGATGGAACTTTTAGGATTGAAGAATGTGATACAGGAAATCAAAACCTCCCTTGAAAGTATTAAAAGTAGGTTAGACCAGGCAGAAGATCGAATCTCTAATGTAGAAGACAAAACATCTGACCTAAAGAAAGTATCAAGAAGATTGAGAAAACAACTATGAAAAATGAAGATAATATACGAGGAATACTGGATACCATCAAGCGCCCCAACAAACGGATAATTGGTATTCCAGAAGAGGAAGAAAATAATAAGGGCCTAGATAATTTATTCCATGAGATCCTGGAAGAAAACTTTCCAAATCTAGAAAGGCATTCAAATTCCAGACCCAGGAAATACAAAGGACCCCGGGTAGAATCAACCCAAGAAGATCCTCTCCAAGGCACATCATAGCCAGACTGGCAAAAAAAAAACAGACAAAGACAAGATACTAAAGTTGGCAAGACGGAAATGCCAGGTTACTTACAAAGGTCACCCCATCAGGCTAACATCGGATCTCTCGGCGGAAACAATGCAGGAAAGGAAAGAATGGGGAAGCATAGTAAAAGTGTTGAGTGAAAGACAATTTCAATCAAGAATACTATACCCAGCAAAATTATCTTTCATATGGGAAAAAAAGAAAAAAACATTCCCAAATAAACAAAATTTGAAGGAATTTACCAACTCCAGACCAGCTCTTCAAGAGGTTCTGAAGGGAGTACTATACCAGGAAAACTAAAAATTAGACAGTTATACGAGAACAAAAAGCAACCAAGAAAATGGCTCACTTAATGATAGGATCAGGAACGGAAATATCAATAATCACATTGAATGTCA